>WBMZ01008829.1:0-73130 GCA_013400975.1 Atrichornis clamosus
TTCTAAGGGCTCATCTGACTTCTCGTTATCCTCCTCTGATTCTGTTAGTGTAATAAATTCATGTCCTTAAGTTTGAGCCTGTTTTGCCTGGGATGGTATTTGATGAGCAAACTCTCCTGGTCCTCATCTCAACTCATGAACCCTTCATTAAATTTCCTCCCCACTGTCCAGTTGCAGAGGGAGTGAGAGAGCAGCTTTCATTGGGTGCCTGGCATCTGGTCAGGGTCAACCCACAACAAATCATACCTTGTTGATTAGACATTTAAAACTTCTGTGTTCATAGTGCATGAAGGGAAGCTCTTGCATGTGAGGTGTGTAACCTAATGGTATATTTTGTGTCCTTAATTTCAATTTTTCCATGAAGACTCACGAATGAGTTAACGAAGAAGCTAGGAAATAGCCAAGGATCATAAATTACCTCAGAGAAATTGCAGAGCACCATGGTACATCAAACCAATTTTAAGTCAACTGTCTCTTTGTATAAGTAATAAAGGGTGTTTCCTCTCTAGCATACTTTGCTCTAAATTTAGGGATATATTCTCTCATTGGTTCACGTGGAAATTTTTCATTAAATTTCTGTTAATGTTGACAGATGTCATGTGGGGACCAGTAATTCCATGACTGGAAGAATAGAATAGATCCCTTCATTATTTCCTTACTTGGATGTTGGATTTTAGGAATAGTCATTGCACACTGTGTCAACCGGCTTCAGTGCCAATGCCATGGGTTTTCAGCCAAAGAGGTAGCTTTGAAGATGATTTTCCTCAAGTTCAAAGCTCCAGAAACGTTAACAACTTTCCAAGCAAATTATGCAGTAATGGCAGCATTCCACACTCTCTCTCTTTTGCGTCGTTTGCTAGTTACCCGAATGAAAGAGCAAGAGGGTGGCATCGAGACAACCGCAGCCCCATAGCAGCCCACAGCGTGTCTATCCATAGCTTTCCCATACAGAGTGGGAATTTGCAGTGTGCTAACAGTACGTGCTTCTGGTCTGGCACGCTTCGTGAAGGGATGTGGCAGACCTCAGGAGGAGATTGTTCCTGCTAGAACTGCTTGTGCCTTGTGGGCTGCCAGGGAAGCAGCTTGTGAAAGCGAGCCTCTGGGGAACGGTCGCTGGCTCATGGAATGGCAGAATGCTCATGTGCCTCGTGGTTCAGGTGTTTCAGGCAGACATGGTGAACGTCTGTCTGGCTTACTGCAATATGTTCATGATACATGACAGTCCAGATACAGAGGTATTCACATTTGGGAAAATTTGGGCTTGTGATGAAATACATGTTTTATTTATTTAGGCAATTGCCTAACATAAATGTGCTGCTTTCAGCTGCTCCGTATCTCAGGAAGAGCGGTAGCATCTGCAAATTTGGTCTACGCTGATAAGGCTGTAAGAGCTCACCATGGAATTAAATGACCAGAACTTGATGTACTCATGGAAAGGGACTTTTTGTTCTGTTTGTGAAAGCCAGGCCTCTGTCATCCCTGTGCTGCGTAAATGGGAATCTTTGAAGACAAGAATTAGGACATGAATTCTAGAGATGAGGGAGACAGTAGTCAATGACTAAATTAACACGTGCCTGAGGGCTGTAAGAGATAGCATGTGGAAAATCTGCCCACCAACTTTGCAAGAGCAAGCATAATTAAAAGGAGAGTGTTTGGTATGTTGCCCAAGCTTGACACAAAATTTTGGAAGAGGCTGCTAGTGAATAGGGAGGATATAGCAGTTAAGTCTACATGTAGTAATCATTTTTTAACATATAATTCAGCAATTTACAGTGTGTATGTTTAGTGTATTCAATTAAAGGGTGAAGAAGAGGGTTAGTAGAACCAAATGAAGGGTAAGAGCTGTAAAACAGCTTCTGCAAAGCTTGCAAATAGCTTAAAAAATGAAGCACACAATCATGATGAAACATCTTCAGAATGCAGCCAATGTATTTGTAAGTCCTGGCACAAATACAAGATTTGTAACTGTAAATCTGCATAAATTGTATTTTTTAAGTATTTACAGGTTGTCTGTGCCTCTAATTATTAACTTCAGTGTGAAATTAGTTTGCTTTTAATGCTATATCATGGTCTAGACTGGGTCTTATATCAGCATGCAGCAAATACTGTAGAGATCTTGATAAAATGAACCTTCAAAGTTACTTAAGATATTATAATATTCATTTATGTCTACAAATGAAAACTGAGTTTGTGTTGTGCAAGATTTGCTGAAGGCTTGCATGTTGACGCTCACTTGTTCCATCAACGTAAATATGTTTGCTGCAGTATCTTCAGTGTAAGGCCATGGTTGCGCAAATTATTTACAGACTCTGCGTCTCTTGAAGGCGGTATGTGTATGAAAACCAGCAGTTGGCAGTTTCACTGTTCTCACTCACAAGGCTTCATGTCATCTAGGGTATGATTTAATATGGCTTCTACTGTAGCAATGCAGAATAAGGTTAGAGACCCACACAAAACATGCTCAAAATAATTATTTTCACTTGAAAACATATTTTCCACAAGCTTGATCGTGCTTGTATGCAAAGTAATGATGTTTCTGTTTTGTGTATGTGAACAATGCTGGGATTTCAGGAACTGCTTCAAGTTTTAAATTAGTTAAAATTTAAATATAGACAATGAAGGGAAGAATGACCTCTTATTAATTTAACTTTACTGGCTTCAGGTCAACCTCTTTACATTTCCTATTCCTGCTGAAGTAATTAGAATTTTGTTGGGTAAATTTTTTGTTTCATATAAACCTATTAAGTCCCCTTGCTCACTCTACCTACTGAAAACAAGACACAATTCAAACTGTCAGGCATACAATGAGCACCTGAAGAATTCAGTCCAACTGTGCTTTTCAGTCTTGCTTTTTGCCAGTGTGCGAGTCTAGGACTTGACCAAAAAGTCATTCTACAACAGGAGACTTTCAATGAAAGTTTGCTGTATTTAGAGATGTTGGAGAATAGGGAGGTGAGAGAAATCTTGAAAAAATGTTATGCTACTGGGAGAAAATTTGGTGCGATACAGAAATCCTAGATGAGGTCTTCAGCAGCTTCAACTGGGAATTAGCACAAAATACAAATCTGACAGGTCAGGAAACCTGAAGGTTTCCAATGCTCATAACAATAGCTTTCCACCCCTCCTTTTCCAGTTCTAAGCCATTTTCAATTCTGTAGATGGAAATTCCAAATGAGAGCACAAGGAATATTTTGCTCTGAAGCATGGTTGGGTTAGAGATTTCCATCTTAAACATGTCTTATGAAGAATGGCTGAGGGAGCTGGGTTTGTTTAGTCTAGAGAAGAGGAGGCTTGGGGGGACCTCCTTGCTCTCTACAACTCCCTGACAAGAGGGTGTAGTGAGATGTGTTCTGGTCTCTTCTACTGTGCTTGCAGTGAGAGAACAAAAGGAAGTGGCCTTAAGCTAAACAGGAGATTCAGGTCAGATATTAGAAGAAAGTTTTTCACTGTTAGGGTGGTCAAGCCTTGGAATAGGTTGCCCAGGGAGGTGATGGTCACCATCTCTGGAGGTGTTCAAGAGGTGTTTGGATCTGGCACTGGGTGATGTGGTTTAGTGGTTAGAGTGGTATTGGTAGATGGACAGTTGGACTGCATGATCTTGTAGGTCTTTTCCAACCTTCACAATACTATGATTTTGTAGATCCTTGTGTGGAACTTAAAGGATATTTCTTCCCAGATTGTTTGATCCTTCTGTCCTATTTGGAGAAATTTTGTTCAGCTGAGGAACAGTTTTGGGGCAATTATAAAATAGCATTCTTTTTCAATGCATGAAGGGATAATTTTGTTTTCTATTCTCTTTATGGTTAAGTGGGAGTTAATTTAGTTTTTGCTGTGAATGGCACCTGGAATGTAGTGAGCATGCCCTTAGACTTAAGCAAGAGAGAAACCTGTATTTACTTGAGTACTTTGTGTTCATATGGGCGTATTTGCCACATTTAGTTCACTCTCTATAAAAAAATTCAAGTGCACAGATGGTCAAACACTAGTAGTTAAGGGGGCCTGCAACACTACCTGCACCTTCCACCTAACAATGAAAACAGGTGGGTGTGAAGTGTGTAGGCAGACCGTGGTTATAAGTAGGTTTAAGATTGAATTTGGTGCAAGATGTGCAAATACATAAATGTATGTTAGATTTTTTTTGTGTGTAAAAAGAAAAAAAATCAACTTACTGCTGTGTATTTAAACCAGGGTTCGATAGGATTTGTAAAGGTACTTAACACCTTAAAATCAGCAGCCTTTATATTTAGGGTCCTTAAACTTGTTTTATAAGCATCTTAGAATGAAGTTGTTAATTCCTTTAGTTAATCTTCAATAGCACAAAATCGTTTCATGCTCAAAGCCATCCATCATCATGCCAGAGGTAGAATGGAAAGAAGTCTTTTGTGAAATGTCTGACAAATCACTGCATTTTGAACTGATGGAGAAGAATAAGTTTTAGGGTTTAAATTCTGACTGAGTTGTGTGCAATCTAAATCCCTGGGTATGGTTAGAATGGGAACAAACCTAGCTTTATACCTCTTCTACTGGAAATATTTACAAAAGGCACATTCTTATGCTCTAAACTCAGGACAGCTTAAAAACAAGTCTGCTTATCATAGCAGTCTGAGTCATGTAATACTTGCAGAATATTTGGATTACACTGAGAACCTTTAAAAAGGAAAAAAAAATTACATTATCCCCCACATTTCTTGGTCAGACTTCAATTCCTGTGTGATGCTATCCTTGTGCACCAGGAACTGTTATAAACATTCCACTGATTGCAGACCAGCGTATCAAAGTTTTACTTCTTTGGTAACAAATTACTTGCAACTGTTTCTCTTGTATCAGTCTTTTGAGAGCAGAACTATATTAAAGGTTCCTTTAATAGTTGTGTTTCATTTTGGATTTTGTGGTTGTAATATAACAGACCTTCAAATCTAAACATAAGAAAAACTAAAATGGAAACAGACTCCTCTACCTTTATACCTCTTCTGTTGGAAATGTTTGAGATACCACCACCACCCCACCAGCTAAAATGAGTCATTATTGTTGTTCCTCACTTTTTAACTCCTGTAACAAGGGAGATGTAGTACAGAAATGGTATAGTAGAGTAGGGAATTGATGCAATGTGTTTCTTTAAAAAAAAGAGTTTGGTAAAAGTATTCTTCCTAATTCATTGTGTAGAAACTGGTAAACAGCGTGATATCTCTTGATTTTGTTTCCTTCTCTGTACTGGTAAGTGTACTTTGCAGAGTTCTTTGCTTTGGAACTTTGGAATTGCATGTAATTCTGTTCCCAAATTCATGTAATTTTTTTTTTTCCAATATGGAATCAAAACATCAGCTTTCAGTTTTGTTTCTTAAGTAGAGTCCCAGTATATAGCATTGATAGAAACAAGAGGAGAAAGGCAAACAGAGAGAGGAAGGAGTGTTGAACACGTGCTGAGCAGTTCAGCAGGGGGTTCCTTTGCTGCGCAGGCAGTGTGACCCATGAGGTGCACTGCACCTGCCACCTAGGCTGGTTTGCACGTGTACTGGTGGCCAGCGTGCACAGTGACACCTGTACCAAGCCTGACCAGAAGGATCGTATGGGAAGCACTCCCTGGCTGGCACCTTGTTTGGGACCTCAGTCAGGTCATGTGTTTTATTTGGAGGAAATTGCTTTCTCTCTCTCCCCTTTCACTGTGGCCCTCAATCAGTTAATTATCCCCTGCGGGAAAATAAACTAAAAAACTGATATAAGAAAGCATTCCAGGGAGTACTCTCCAGTGGATACTACATACCTCCATTTCTGTTTGTATTTGCAGAATATGCAGAACCATTTCTAATCTTCTCCCAATGGCCAGTGACTTGTTCTTGCCTGATATAAAGTTCTTGTTAGCCAGTCAGACTCTGTCAAGAATTTTCTGAAATTTGTTGAAAAGGGAAAAATGGCTCTGGCTGTCACTTCCTGAGGTGACAAAGGATGAATTGAAAGTTGTACTTGGAATCTGAAGAGTAACAAGATAATACAGAAGGAGGGTGGCTCTGTTTTACAGTCTGGAAAAACTTAGTGCTGTATGTTAGTAATGCAGAGATATTACTATTCCATAGCATCCTGGGAAAAAAAAAAAACCATGCCCATCTATTGTACTTGCATTAATAGGTCTTGCCTGTGTGTAGAAGCAGGGTGTTCTACACAGCTGGAGAGTAGGGAGTAATGCCTTGAAAATTCAGTAATCAGCAGAGATCTGACCCAGTGGTAGGAAAGGTATCTTAAGATGACAGAATTTTTATAACAGATGAGAGAATTAAATGATTGCTGGGAAACTCCCATGCAAAAATTGAGCAAAACAGGAACAAAAAAAGCCTCTTGGCGCTTTGAAAGCTGTGTTCTAAACACAGCTGAAACTAATTAAATAAAAAAGGATCTCAGCAAGATTGATCAAGTTAGCCTGGAAGAGCTGTTACCTGTTTTATTCCTGGCTGTGATTCCCTGGAAGATTAAAATAGAAATAAAGTTTGGGGGGATGAATTTTGTTTTCATTTCCTAGAGAAAAAAAAAAAAAACAATAAAAAACCTATTCTTAACTTTTTTTTTAAGATTTAGATATTACTAATTCTGTGCTCTATGTAGTAACTAACACAAGAATATAAAGAGATGTCATGAAAGATATATGTGCTTTTAAAATATGTTTTTAAAAATTCTATATTTATAAAGGAAAAATTAGATAACATTCCAAACATAACTTGTAATTAGTATATTACTAAAAGGAGAAAGTAGACAAATCTTCTTTTTTTTTTTTTTTTTTTTTTTTTTTTTTTTTTTTTTTTTTTTTTAGAGTTTCATATTTCTAGGTACATCAAGAGTAACATGACTCCTAGAGAAATTTTCCAGATCATGAGCTTCCCTAATTTTTGATATATGCGATTGCTAAGAAAAGTTTGGAAGGAGGAACCCTTATTCTTATATGAGCAACATGGAGATTTACTTGGCATAAGTGTTAGCGTTCAAATAGAACTATTATTTTAGACCAAGCCATGTGGATATCTCCACCCACTGCAGAACATCTTGATTCAGAATTCAAGAATGGTAGAAAATAAAAGGGGTGTATTAGTGAGTGTGACACTCTCGTAGCATGAGCACACTAATTTCTCATGGGGTTTTTCTGATCTGTGGCTTAATTGGGAACTATCATCATTTTGAGTCACTGAAGGAGAGATCAGTTTCACAGGTTAAAAATGCTAATTTACCACCAAGTTTCACCAACCCTCTGACATTTGAAACATGGACAGACATACAGAAAGGCTCATGGTTTCTGATGGGGGTTAAGGACCCTGTAGATACTTCATTTTTCTTCATCTAGTGAGATGATAGACCAACCCTCTAGTCGTCTGTGGTGGTCTTTTAATAAGCATGTTAAAGAACTGAAATAGTTATAAAGAAAACTGCCTTCTCTTCTAAATATATTTCTGTATCTGCCTTTGTTTCTTGTACAGGAGTAAAGGGTGTGACTAGGAATAGAACTTGGATTGCAAAGTGTTGCAAGTATGCACAGCATATATTATTTTTAATTGAAAACAGAAGGTATTTTGTCTGCACAGATTGGGCATACAGGGGTCCAGATCAATACATGGGATCCCAATAAGCGAAGTCCTGCAGCTTATGCTAAAAGTCTTCACAAATGCAAGTTACTGATTTGATTTGACAAACTGAGAAGGCTTCTTACACTGTTGAAGGAGCTAAATGACACCGGCTGCTTTATACTTAGTATCGAGTCCTCCACCAGCAGCTCTGCTGTTTTTCAAGTCTATAATTTCACCTTGGTTTTTTTTGTTAAGCTTACCTCCATTGACCTTGCCAAGTTCTTTTCTGGACCTTTTGTTTCAGGAATAGACCATTTTTAATTGTCCCCATTTCTAATTGACCACTCAGGTCTTCAGCACCTGGGCTTCCTAGAAAATCTACTCAGTACACTGAGGAAATGACACTGCTGCTTATAGGTCTTGCCATGAGAGAGGCTTGGAGCTGCTTTGGATAAGAAACCAGGGATTACTCAAGAGCTGTGCCTTCAGTGTAAATTGAACAGCCATACTTAAGATGTCAGAGCTGTAGCATGTATAAGTTTGGAGAAGAGTGCAGACTCAGCTCTATTGTGGGATTTCTCTTCCTGAAAAAAGATACTGTGAAGGGCCCACTGACATCCAAAGATACCTATATTCAGTCTGAAAAAGCCAAGTGGTGAGCTAAGCACATAATGGGTACGCCTTCACTTGTGTTTTCCTTTCGCATGGCTGGTAACTGAGCTCAGCATTGGAGTGAGATTCGGTGTGGTGTCACTGCTTGCTGTGATGACACACAAGATGGTGCCACTGCAGAGTGAACAGGGGCAGAAATATGGTTTGCTTCCATATGGGAAAGCACTAATGTGCTGCTGGGTTTTTTTGCACGTGACAGCTGCTGAGATAGCGTTCCAGCAAAGCAGGCGGCAGAGGCTTTTTGGATAGTTTTCCTTCAGACAGATTCAAACTGCAAATGTAGTCAGGACAATAGGTTCAAGGAATCAAAACAAACCAAAGTAGAAATCCAAAAACAGTGTACAGTACAATATATCCTGCAGAACCAGCTGCTCCAAGCTGCTGATCTGGTGCAGGATGGTATCCGACCAAGATGCTGTTTCTCATTCTGAAAATGAACATGCTGAATTTGGGCTTGAGTGTGTATGAGGATTTCTCTGTCATTTGAGGTTTCTCATTAACTTCAACAGATTTTTTTGGCAAGTAAAGCTATTGGTTTTTTTCAGAATAATAATCTGTCTGATTTTCAAGTAATTAATTTCACAGGCAATGACAAAATGGATATGGGAACCTGAGGGGAGGGCTTAAACTGTAAGTGATGGGCAAGAATTTTTATTCTTACCTGACGTTCCAACAAACTGCTTATGTTAGAAATTATTTTACATGGAGGGAGGACTGGGCTCCTAAGGACCTAGCCAGGACCATGCTTCTGTAGGTTACCATGTAGTCTGTAGGTAGCTAATAACATCTCAAGGTGTAGTGGCTGGCTAGTGGAAAATTGGGCAAATGTCTGAGATCCTTAACCCAAAACAATAGATAACTTTACAGGTACCAAATAGTTGCACATAAGTGCTTGCTATTGTAACAGAAAAATTATTCAGCAGCAGCTGCTGGTTTCTGTAAATTCCAAAATACGCAGAGCTGGATCTTTAGGGCTGAAGCGCTCCGTGGTTTGTTTTTCTTTGCATGCGTGAGAGATAAGGTTTCATTATTCATTTTCCTTAAGTGTTTATCCAGTATTATAACTTGTTCAAGTATTTTAGGGAATCTTATAAACTGATGGTTTGTTTCATTGATTAAGTACGAGTTGTGTGTAGGAAAGACTTTGTCATGAGAATTGAAACTATACACATAATTGCATAGTTTCCACTCTATAAAAAGCGATCTGCAAAGCTGGAAGATATCATTAGACTTGTGTTTATAACTCAGGATGGCCTCATTTCACCAGCTTTTCTTGCAAATTAGTTCCCAGATGTCAGATAGATTGTCTGGTTGCCAGCTATTGCATAAACTCCTGAAGTGTGAGATATGACTTACCACTCTTGCACTGACCTCGGCTGTCAACAGGAAAATAAATGATCATGAAATAGATTGGATGAAGCAAGATTCAGGAAAGCAAACTTAATATCTAATTTTAAGTGGCCTTTGATTGCACAACTATCATAATTGTATCTGAAATACAAAATTTTGACATTTCTAAACTATGTTAGCAAAAAACCTTGTATTCTTGGATTACCAGAAAACACAAAACTTTTATAATGCTTGGCAGCCGTATTTAAATATCTAGCTATTTGTCTTCTAACAGCTATTCTGTGTAACGTAGATGTGAAAACCAGTACTTTTAAAGTTGGCCTTGTGTGGAGAACTGGTTCCTAAGCCTGTATCCCAGCTTGTTAATGTTGTCTTTCTAAAATCAGATGCTTCCATTTGTGTCCTGTGTTTTCCTACAGAGTGTTACAGAGTACTGGCTATCGTGATGTCACAAGTAACATTTGTGCCACATGTTGTACATTGTGTGGAAATGTGAGTCTCCAGAAATGACCTCTTGGAAAGATCAGCTCCTCATTGCTTGGGGCTATGGTGGATTCAAGATCAGACTGCTCTGTCTTTGTGGTACTAGTTTTCTGTTGGTCCTAGAGACGGGGATGTTGAAGTATAGATCCTGCCACATAATGGCCCCCTGCCTGATTCTGAGTAACTGAGAAACCTCTTGGACTAAACTGTATCTGGGGAAGGCCTTCACATCCTAAGGAAGCAAGGAACTGGTGTATCCAGTGTTGAGAGGGGTCAGCAGTGCTGTAGCAGCTGAAATAAATTTTTGCTTGAAGTGTCAAAATTTCCCTGCATCTTTTGTTTTCCGCTATGTGATGGCTCACCCTTAAGGGGAAGGAAACTTCCAAGATTTGTAAATGCTTGTGGTTGAAAGGAATGACCCAAGTCAGAGGGTCTTCAAACAATCAAAAATATTTATTAGTAAATTACACTCTTGGCATGGAAATTGGTATATTAGTCCCTCACCTACTATATAACTACACAGAAGTGATTTTTTGGATAAAGGGTTAGGGTGAAAGGGGTGAGAGAGCTTAGGCAGATTAATTGAGGGGGTGGAGAAAAGAGAGAAAAAGAGATGACTGGTTCCAGTGTCAATCCAGCTGGTGGGATATTAGTCCTGGTTTCAGTGCTGATTCAACTTATAATCCTGGTTTTAGTGTCAATCCATCTGTGGCAAAAGTCTTTTTTCCTCACTCAGAATATTTCTGTTTTGTCTCTGGGCCTCTACACCCTGTAATTGCATTGTATAATCTAAAGCCTGGCATCTTGAGGAGTGTGAGCAGGGTTGTAGTCCTGCATGAAGACACATTTTAATTTTTCTAGTGACTTGGTTGACTGGTGTAGGAAAGGCACTGGTTTTTCCATTTATTTCCCTTTCTGCAGAATTTGCCAGGATTGCTATTTTAACCAAAACTCAAAAATCACTATGTAGTTCCTAGGACAACTGGATTACCTTTTAAAATAAGCTTTTAATTACTTTCTATTTTATGAATGTTTGGAAAATTTTCCAAGTGAGATTCTTATAATATCTCATGTTTCTAGAAACAGAAATGCATAGTATAATGAACTTGCAGGTAGTATCCCTTATGCTTGCTGTTTAATAACTACCTTGCTTATTCCATGTGTTTGTCAATCCAATGGTTATTCATAGCTAGCTGTAGCTGTCCTATAGTTTGAGACCTGTGCGTACCTATAGTTGTCCATACGCATATGGATGAAGTTGTGGCTGATTAATCAGCTGGCCAGATAAGCACTATATTTATAAATGACGTAAAAAACCCCCAAACCATCCTGTACTAACTGGATTTGAAAACTAGTCAGATGAACTCAGTCTTGTGCCCTTGGCTTTGACTTTGTTTTTGGATATCAAGCTCTTTCTCCTAAGAGTGCCTTGCTGTGTTACGTGGCAAAAATGTAAGGGAGTTGCCTGTAGCTTGCTACAGCATTGCCTTATTCCAAATTTGCAGACCAAAATGATTAATATTGGGCAGATGGCAGACAGTTTACTGTAAATCACACAGGGTTGTCAAATCACCAGTTATTGAATCTCAGCTCTAAAAAGTGACACTGGGTTAATGATCTAATTCTGTGTAGGGAGAACTGCATTCACAAAGTATTTTTCCACTTAAATAAGTTTCTAAAATGACTTCACTGTATGCTTTCTTAGACTATTGTTACTTCTCCATTAACTTAATTTGTTTTCTCTGTGCAGACTCATTAATTAGATGGCTTCATAATCAAATTGCAAGGTTGGCCATAATTATGCAGTCAAAAGTGGCTAATGGATCAATTCAACTGTAAATTCTAGCTGAAAACCTGGGAGAGGGTAATTCTAGAGAGTTTTTTTTAAAGGAAATTAGCTTCAATTGATTTTGTTTCAGTTGAGAACTGAAAAGATATGTTCTAATCAGAACTTACATCACTGTGTGCCTTTTAAAAACCATAAATGCTACTACAGTTGTAATACTTAAATGGTATACATAAGCTACTTACTGTGATCTAATTTTAACAAAAAACTCCAAATCTCAGCGCACCAATTCTTAGTGGCTTTTTAACCCAGGTTCACAAATAAATCTCTAAGCATCAGTTGTTAGTTTACACTGAATTTGTGAAGTTTATGGCCTGGTATCTCTTTGAGTGGTTCAGACTCAGCTGATTTGGGCAGAGGAGCAGAGGTTCTTAGTTTGTTTTCAGTGAACCTGTTGGCATACCTGCCTGAAATGCTTGTATTTTGCAAAAATGCCATAGTGGCTACCTCTCAAACTCTTGCAAAACTGCCAATTGTGTAGATTCCCTTTATACAGTTGTTGAAAAATCATAAATGTTTCCTAGGAAAATCATTTTGGTATATTTCTTTAGAAAAATTAGTAGCTTAAATGAAGTCACAATTATTTTTTTTCCCACTTAATTTACTAGGCTGGTACTTAGAAAAAACACACTTAAGCTTGAAATATTCTTTCTTCTACATGGCATGCTCTAGTTCATGAAATCCATTAACATCTGTTGTTGATGTTTTGCGTAATATATAAAATGCTTTTTTATTTTTTATATGTATGGATTCATGTAGAAACAGTCTTGAAAATTTTGGAAAAATCTGCTCTAAAGCTTGATTTAAAAAATAAGTTTTTCTTAAACACAGAAATGTTCTATTGAAAATAGTTTTGCTACTTCTGAAACAGATTTTTGTCCTCACCAAAGGCAGTCACTTTGATAAACTGTAAGAGGGAGAAACCTGCAAAGTTAAACTTCACTTTCCAATAGCTACAACTAAACTAGGGAATTTCCTTCAATTTATAGGGATTTTCCTCTGTCCTTTAATTACTTTTATGTCTGGAATATCCAAGAATGCTCCTCTGCAAAACCTTCCTTGCACTGATTTTTAGCTACTATTAAAGTATTTTTCTAAGCATTAAGGTGTTATGTGTATGCAGTGACATTTTAACAGAGTAGGTAATGGTGATGGAAGATTCATTGAAGGATGCTCAAGATGGAGTTTCCACCATCTGCATTTAAATTCCAGAGCTAGCCTCTTTCCCTTCTGTCTTTGCTAGTAAAACAGGCCCTGAAAATGAGGAGACCTGTGTTGCTTTTTGTTAACACCACTCTCCTCCTCCGCTTCCTCTTAGATAGCAGCCATTTGAAATGTGCTGATGCTCTTTGATCACTCTGCCTTTACTTTCTCTGGTCCAGAGCAGTCGAAAATACCTGCTGCCATCTCTGGAGTGGGACTTTGGCAGCTGCCTCCTAAACTCTCATTAGTTTACAGCAGAATGAGGTTAATAACAAACAAGGACAGCAGATCTTGAAGAAATTGAGCTACTTTGTAGGGGTAAGAGCCAACGAAAAGTTGTTTTAAGCAAGAAAATAGTCTTAATATTTCTGTGATAATACCTTTGTGGCTAACTGGGCTTTGTCCTAAATCAGAATTTCCTAAGACTGGGTTATTAGGAAGGGTTAGGTGATCCAGCTGGCTCAAAGAGCAGAGACTACAGGATGTTGATTCTGCCATTGTTTTCTGCAGGAAGGTTTTGTGAAACTGATTAAAGGTTTAATGGATCTTCCTAATTTCACATTTCCTTTGAGCAGTGTGTGTGGCTATTGTAAAAATGCTCTTGAGCAATAGGAAAAGTACAATTTTATGTCTCACAGTAATGACAGATTCTGTCAAAACTGTTTTGAGATTGCTTGTCCAAAGGGGTTTGTAATTTGGCAGTCAGGTGCTTACCTGAGATTTTAAGCATTTGTTGAAAATTGTTGTGAAGCTAAAGAAAAACTGTTGCAGTAATTTAAGCACTTTCCAATGTATTGGAGATTCCAATATAAAAGAAAGATAGACCATTGTAGAAAGATAAACTGTAACTCAAGTGTGAGGAACTATAATTAAATGCAAGGTGATTGTCTACAGTTTAATGATTGTGTGATATGATGCAGAAACACTTCCCATGTCTAAGTTTGTGCCAAAAGACACTGTGAGTGGTGTTTGGTGTTTGTTTTTTTTCTCTTTTTTTTTTTTGTCAGCCTCTCCAATTAAAATTTTCAAGTTACTGTTTTTAAAAATCTCTATCCATATACTCAAACCATATCAAAGACATTGATTTATTAAGGAAACAATTGTAAGTCTATAGGAGTTTGGTGTCTGTTGTGTCCTCGCATTCTCTGAATAGTATAGTATTCTAGCAGAATTTATGGGATTTGCTGGGCCTTTCTTTGGGCAAATAGTTTAATACCGTATTTACATTTAATTTCTTCAGCTTTAATGGAAAGCAATCCTAAAAACGAGCCCTATTCTTAAGACACTGAACATCTTCTAAGTGTTGAATGTTTTCACAAAATGTTATTGGGAAGATGTTACTGATCATTCTTCTAAGATTTTTTTTCCCTTTCAGTTGTATTGTAAATCTTCACCTAAAAAATATGATTGTGGAGGTGTGCCTTTCTGAAACCTTTCAAATTATTTTTTAATAAAAATCTATTTAAAAAATCCCCTTTTCTTTGATTTCTAAATCTACTTGGGTGGCCCAGTTGAGATCTAGAGCTGCTTAGTGACATCATTTGTAGCCTCAGAAATCATCTTTTATGCTTTTGCTATGCGGCACCTGTGTACCTTGACATTCTCCTTTCAGGTGTTAGGTTTTACTCTGATTTGTTTGAAGTTATATGTAAGATTTTCTCAAGCTGCTTCCAAATGGGATGTAAGTACACATTATGAAATGTCAGAGACAATAATTACTGTCTTCAAGAAGTTGATGTTACATAAATGATGACATATTTCCTACATTTTCTGCTGTAAAATATCAATAGGAAAATTTGAGAGCCCTCCAGAAGGAGATGGTTGAAGAAATTATCCTTCTTCCCTACCTTTTTTTTTAATAGTACATTACTATTAAAATATCACTATTATTACTCTTCAAAGAACTATGTAGTTATGTAGCACAGCTGATCTCAAACTGGTGGAGTTAATGGTGCCCCACTAAGGTAATATTTTAAAACCTTTAGCCATGCCACTTGTTAATATAATTGTTGGCCTCAAACTAAATTTATTTCAGCAGTAGCTTTACCAGATATAGTAGAACTACACTGTAAGTTACTCTGATCCTTTATTAAGTATTTTTGAAGGGTTTCTATGTTTATATGTGTCTCTGTCCAGTATGGCATTTGCCTTTTGTAAAACCTAACTGCCTTGGAGATTTTACTCGTATTTCAAAAGCTTTAGTTTGTATTTTAAAAGAAAAAAATCAATAAACACCTAAGACAGCAATACATTTAAGTTGCACTTACTGACTCTTCGTAGGCTGTAGGTACACGCAAAACAAACAAGCAATTTAATTTTGTTATTGTAATAGTATTAGATGGTAATTTTGCAATATATATAGCTGCAACAAGAAAAGAAAAATAACATTTTTATTTCAATAATAAGTGTACTCAAAAGGTAACATGTAAATATCTTTGAAATCAGCATTCTGCAATTGGGCTTATTCCCCTTGTGACTGAGCCTGGATAATGCTAACACTGACTTTGCATTAATTTTATTCCTTGGTTTTTATCTATGTGATGAAAAGTGACAGTAGTTAGTTAGGTGTTTTCAACTCTCTTCTTTAGAAGGAACTCAGTGATTTTTATATTCTGCTCTTAATCTTACAATTGTGACCTGATTGTGCCTGCCACAATTGAAAGGGGTACAAAAGACTCAATGGAGAAACCTCCCTGTGTTTTTATCTAATGGGAAGAGAATTTTCTTTGTGAAGGTTAAGTTCAGACCAAGCAATGTTAGTTAACTGGTTTCTTAAGTATCCACACAGTTTACTTTTGTAGCATATTTTACGGTTGTTTAATTTTATAGTTTGCACTGCACTATTGTTTAGTTTTGAAAATGCAGCTCTCTTTCTCTTTAAATATTTGCATAGTGGGTCTCAGGAGTTGCTTCTGCAAGGTCCAAGAGCATTTCTGTGAGCGATGCCCTTTTCTCTACCTCTGGTTCTTCAGCCTCCTGCTTGGTGAAATTGGTTTGGCTGCTTGTTTACCTGGGAGCTGGAGGGGAGGAGATAAGGAGTCTAAGAGGGTGTAATTAAATATTTTAGCCTTGTGAATAGCAGGCTAGGTATAAAAAAATGTACTTCAAATTATCATTTAAAGCTGTCTGCTCATCTGGGCTCCAGATTTATATATTTTTTGTGAGTAGTCCCTTTTTTTCTTCTGGCTTCAAGGGGATCTCTACAGAAAGCAGGCTCAGAATGAGACCATGATACTATGATTTGTAAAGAGTAATTTATTTCTCTTAAATTTGCTGCATCGAAGTGAATGCAGCTAATTATACACAGATCTGATATATCCTCAGATGGTTCTGCATTTTATCTGTTGAACAGAAAAGTTGGTATTTTGTGACTCACTGCCGTCTTACTGCAGAGTGCCAGGAGCGTGGACTGCAACATATGATTACAGCTCAGCCTGTAGCTGCTCAAGACATTTTAGACTATGCCAGAGTTGCTCAAAATCTTTGACTAATATTCTCTCAGATAATTTCTGTGATAGTGGCATTAACCCACACAACACACTATGCTTTATAGCTCACTTAATTGAGAACAACAACAACAAAAGGAGCAGAGCGTCATGTCCAGTCAAAAGTGTGGTGTAAATACAGAGTATAAAATTGCCTCCTGTGGACTACAGAGCCAAGAACACAGTAGTAATCTTCCAGGATAATTTAATTCCTCTCACATTGATTTACTATTTGCAAGGTGCTTGTGGTATAATTTGAGAAGAGAAAAATCATAGTTCAGTTGAAAAAAAACAATTAAAATGTTCTTTCGCAAGCTGAGCATTCCACACAATTTCTTAGTTCATCTTCTTCCAGGTTTTGATTTATCAATGGTGTTTGTGACTGAAACACTGTTTCTGTATTCTAACTTCTCTTATTTCCTATTGCAGTTATTGTCCCCTCCATTTCTTTCCCACAGCTCCAGGGTTATTTATTTGGAAGAAAAAAAAAAAAGTATTATGTCCTTTCCAAGCTCTTTGTACCCCCTTTCAGCATCTTAAGCTTTTCATGGGTAGATGAAGATAGGAGTTCAAATTCTAGATACCTCCCAGATTTGCACCTCTTGAACTGAGCAGCTTGTTTTGATCCTAGCAAATACCTGACGGGGAACAAGTTTTTGCTTACATAAGTACCTGTTGGGAAGAATGAAATAGCAGAAACAACTTTTCACCCCTATTTTGCCGCTTGAATGTGAATGGACATATGTGGTTATGTCGTGCACTCATAGGTGCTAGAAAACTGAGGGAAAGCTGAGGTTTCTGGAGGTGTGGTGCTCTTGGAGGAGACTGGGCAGGAATACTTTATCCCCATCACTTTGGACAAATAGCTGGATAAATTCAAGCTTGGTAATATGAAAAATCTGCTGTATGTGTTGTGGGTGCCACCCGTTACTTCTAAGTCTAATGTTTTACATAAAACTTATAAGTTTTGTGTGTGGAATCTCTGGCCTTTTTGAAATGGTAATATCTTTGACAGACACGTCCTACTTCAGTATTTTCTGCTTATGCTGGGGCAATTCCTAGTGTATGTTCATTGAAACATAGATTTGTAGAAGTAATTCTCTGTAAGAAACCTGTTTGCCATGCAGTCTTGAAAACAGAAATTGAAGGTAAACAACAACGAAAATATTAAGGTTTTGTAGCCCGTGCTTGTTGGGTGGAGTAGTACTGGCACAGAGGAGCACCTATGAAATGGAAATCTTCAGCAGAAGATGCTTTCTCATGCTCTGGTGCTAGGTACTGTAAAGCAGTTACAGATCACTGTGGAAATGGCACTTTCAATCGTGAGTACAAAATGTCTAATAACTTCTGTGTCTGTTCTTCAGAATTTTTAAGGAAAAAATGTTACTTTTTTGTTAAGGTCTCTCGTGATGGGAGATGCCTCAGTTGTGACTATAACGTCACAGAAGGCAGCTTTCCTAGGTCTGTTTTCCATGCTGAGTGTTACTCTCTCGCTTACAGGGAATTTTCCCAGGATAAGGGTGGAAGAGAAGAAGGTGCTTTTGTGCATACAAGCTCGAAGAGCAGGACAGTTTGCTCTTTGAGACAGCTATTTAACTGCAGATCACAATGAGACAGCAATCCCAAGGGGTATATCAGCACTGCCACAATACACAATGTCTACTTTTAATCTCAATATGTTTTTCTGCTTTTTCCTGATTTGGCTTCCCAGCCTCCCAAGCGTCACCAAAACCACAAAGTGAGCTATATTGCTCAAATGAGTATCTCTTTTCCCATCCTGTGTTTGCGTACAAAGTCTAGAAAGAGATTGTATTTCTAGAAGCAAATCTTTAAGCTATAATGGGTATCTCCGGGTTTGCTTATGATAAAATTGTTTCTTTTTATTAAGGAGCAGACTGAAAGTAAAAGGGAAATGCTGTGTTTGGTCGTAGCCTACCTACAGTACCGTGCCTCTTAATTGATTGCATAGTTTTGAGGTGGAAAGTGGTGTTTGACACCTTGGGTTCCACTTCTACATTAATAATATACTGAGCTAATTAATAGGCCTGTTCATAATTTTGGTAAGGCAGGTCTAGTAAGGGAATCATATCTTTGGCCTGTCAAGCTTAGCAAAACCTGGCACATTTCATGAAAGCTTAAGCTTTGCAGAAATGTGGTAGTTAACTCTTTAGGGCCAAACCAGTTTGGTATTGCTTTTAGATGAGCAGTAAATCTAAGGAAGAGGTTGAGTGTTATGCTCTGTAATTCATGTCTTTGAAATCATTAATGATCATTTAAAAATTCATTTTCCACAACTGAATAGGACTATAATGTCTGGGATAGGTGGTTTCCTCTGTTGTCTGAGGAGTTCGTCTCACAATGTCATGATTTGTTATCCCTTCAGCTCTCCTGACACAGCTGTTGTGTGCTGTAGATTGCATCACCAAAACCTTTTATTTTCAGGATGGTTGTTGTAAACAACGTTGGGAGATAGAAGGAATTAAATGTCAGTTATCTCCATGTCTTGTTGGTAGTTTTGATAACTGAGTGCAAGCAGCGAGTTGGAAGATGCTCATGCAGCCATGTACTTCTGTGCCAAAGCGTGTTTGCTCTGTGATCAGCAGTGACTGGGGATGTCCAGGAGCCCGCTTCTTGCTTCCCTTTAGATGCCAGAAGGATTTCCAAATAATTTCAAACTTGTAACACAACTATGTGTGTATCTTAGGCCATATGGCTTAATAATCAGCCTATAAACAGTATTCAGTTATGTAAATCCCTTTTGTATTAGATGATGAGTTGATGCCCTAATGCATATTAGAAAGTTTACTGCTCTATTGACTCATGTAAACATAAACATTTACTTTGATATCAGGATCAATTCCGCCTGCAGCACAGGGCATGTGAAATCAAACCTGGCTTTTGTGTTCAGACTCGTTTTGAAACTGTAAAATGCTCTCACACATTCTCCTGTAAGGTATAGAGGTTTAATGTTGAATTATTTCCTCTTTTCTAATTCTCCGAAGCATTTTTTTCTTGAAATTACTAAAAGTTTTTTTACAGGTTGTTTTTTGTTAGGTTTTTTTTTTTTAACTTTAACTCTTTGAGCTAATGACACTAGTGTAGCACTGGCAGTGTGCTGTGAAATTCTATCAATATTTAAGTCATTGAGTTGTTCAAGTTTTTTCAAGTCTGTTAGTATTTATATTAAATGTCTGCCAAATCTTTTAGTGTCTTTACTTCCTACTAAGTGCTTGAAGTGGTGAACTTTAACCAAGACACCAACAGGACTGCCAAGACAAACTGCTTATGAACCATTATCTTTAACTCATCTGGAATTGCTCAGTTGAGCACACTGGCTTATGCTGTGTGTGCAACATTCTCATTTTATAGACACTAGAAAAATAGAGCAGGAATAAGAGAGAATCTTTCCATTGAGAAGACACAAGCCAATCAAGCAACTGGTGTGGTGCTTCAGAAACTGCTGTGGTTTCAGGGCTGCTCTTGCATTGTTGCATCCTGTTTTGGTTGCCAGTTCAATGCTGGAGGTTCTGCCAGGTTTTTGTTTCTGCTCTTCCACTGCTGTACTGCTGCCTTTCTCAGAAACAAGCTCAAATATAAAAATTAAGCATGAATTGCAAATGCATGTTGTGGTTCCAAGTCATCTAGAGTGTTAGAACTGCTTCATAGCTTTGTCCTTTTGAAGCCTAGTGGCTTAAATTTTGTTTGATGTGAAACCATCTTTTTAAATAGCATTTTAAAATTTACATTTCTGTTTGAAGAAATGGGACCATCTCTGCAGGTCACTTAGGAGCTTTAAACTGATAGCCTGCTGTAAGGCAATAAAATTACTGGTTTTTTAAAGCCAATTCAAGTATTTATTTCATAAGGTATCTCGGATGCGTTGTAGCCTCTGTTAATCCTAAGTAATTACTGCAACACTTGGCACAATTAGCTTCAAACTTTCAGGTCAACAGAATAACAGATGAACCTGTTTCTCTTCCAACACCCATTTAAGTGGAACAATAAATTAGACTAAACAGATGCCATAGGTTTTGTTTGGTTAAAGGGAGATTTATCGCCTAATATTTTGTTAAATAATTTCATGTGCACCTGTTTTAAAAGAACGTAGTGGTTTATTTGTAGATTTTTTGCACCAACTTAGCCTTTCAATAAATTATCACGTTAAGAAAAAAAAAGCCACTGGAAATCCAGAAAAGACGAGTATTCAAACCTGTATGGACATACAGAATGGTATTGAAATGGAAGACAAGCGCTCTGCTATCTCTTCCATAGGGTGAGATGCTTTGTTAAATTAGGCTTGAGCTTATTCTGCTTTGTTTTGCGGATTTCCAATGTATACATAGTTTTAAAATCAACATGTATTTCTAAATGTGATCCTGTTGCTATTATAAGTAAAGTGCCCAAAGCCTGATTTGGTGACATCATGGAAGGCATTTAAATTTTTTTTCTAAACTTTTTTTTTTAAACCTTAATTTGCTGTTTAGACTTTCTTTCAAAAGTGAGCATGTGTGGTGTTTTGGACTTTTTTTTTTTTGTGAGGGAGTAGGACTAGTGGTTTTGCTTGTTTCTTTGGGATAAGGCAGAAAATTAGGATTTATTTCTTTATCTTTTCTTCCCCTGAAACATATTTTTACTGTAGACAAAAGGGACATAGTTTACACCTTTCTACCATGAGATAGAAATGACTGTGCATTTCAGATAGTATTAGGAAGTCTTACCTTGTCCACAGCTTTCATTTTAAGAAAAGTCACCAAGGAAAGAAATACTGTTTTCGAGGAGTAGATGTGAATGTCCATTCTGACTGTAACTGATGTTTCCGATCTTGTTCTGATAATTACCTCTAGAAAAATTAGCAAGAAGTAAAATATGTTTAAATAACGTAGAGCAAGTGAAGACAATATAAGGTATATTTTGTAACTCCTTTCATCCTGCTGTAAGTAGACACTTCTTTTTCCCACCATTTTTCTTACTTTCCCTTACATTTAAGATCTAACACACCTGATAAAGGCAAGACTTCAGAAACTTTAGCATAACTTTATTATGTCATGGCAAATATTATAGCACTTTCTAGGTCTCTACTCTTGAGGGTTTTTTCTTTATAGTTTTATTATGGGTATTCTTTTTTAGATTAATTAAATATTAAGGTACATGCATATTATCTTTTTAATCTGAATTGTTTGTAGGAATTCAACTCAAACACTTCTGTTTTTGAAAAAGATTTTATTCTTGAGTAGCCTGTGAGTCTCAAGGTCTTGGAGTGCAGGCATCATAGATTCATGGAATGGTTTGGGTTGCAAAAGACCTTAAAGATCACCTAGTTCCAACCCCCCTGCTATGGGCAGAGACACCTTCTACTAGATCAGGTTGCTCAGAGCACCGACCAGCCTGGCCCTGAGGATGGACACCCACAACTTCTCTGGGCAACCTGTTCCAGTGCCTCACCACCCTCACAGCAAAGAAGGTCTTTCTAATATCTAATCTAAACCTACTCTCTTTCAGTTTGAAGCTGCTCCCCCTCATCCTGTCACTACATGCTCTTATGAAAAGTCGCTCTCCATCATTCTTGTAGGCTCCTTTGAGTTACTGGAAGGCCACAATTAGGTCACCCTGAAACCTTTTATTTTCCACGCTGAGGAAACCCAATTCTCTCAGCTGGTTCTTAGAGGAGAGGTGCTCCATCCCTCCATCTAACTTGGTGGCCTTTTCTGGACTTACTTCCACAGGTCCATGTCTTTCCTGTGCTGGAGATTCAAGATGTGGATGCAGGTGGGGTCTCATCAGAGTGGAGCAGAGGAGCAGAATTCCCTCCCTTGTGCTGCTGACCACACTGCTTTTGATGCAGCCCAGGATGCAATTGACTTTCTGGGCTGCCAGGGCACACTCTTGGGTGGGTCATGTCCAGCCTCTGGTCTGTTAGCAGCTTCAAGTCCTTCTCAGCAGGGCTGCTCTTGATCTCTTCATCCCCAAGCCTGTGTTGATATGGGAGTTGTCCCAGAGGCAACACCTCACACCTAGTCTTACTAAACCTCATGAGAATTCTCATGGACCCACTTCTCAAGCTTGTCCAGGTCCCTCTGGATGGCACCCTGTCTTTCAGGTGTGTCAACCACTTGGCTTGGTGTCGTAAGCAAATTTGCTGAGGGTTCACTCGATCCCTTCGTCTATGTCATTAATGAAGGTATTAAATAGCACTTGTCTCAATATGGACCCCTGAGGGACATCACTTGTCCAATTTAGAGAGAAGGATTTGTGGGAGACCGTGTTAAAGGCTTTACAGAAGTCCAGATAAATGACATCTGTAGCCTTCTCCTTGTCTGTCCACTGATGTAATTACTCCATTGCAGAGGGCCACTGGGTTGGTCAGGCAGGACTGGCCCTTGATGAAGCCATTCTGGCTGTCCTCTGAATCACCTCCATGATCTCCATGTGCCTTGGCATAACTACTAGGAAGATCCTGTTCCATGATCTTTCCAGGCACAGTCATGAGGCTGACATGTCGGTCATTTCCAGAGTCCTCCTTTCTACCCTGTATAAAGATGAGTACAATGTTTCCCATCGTACAATCATAGAATCATTTAGATTGTAGAAGAACCTTTGAGATCATCAAGTTTGGCTGTAAAAGGAAGAGCTTATATTGCCCATTCTTTGCTTTATTCTTACACAGGAATTTCTCTTGACCTATTTTACTGTGTGCAGCAGCTTCATTAGTTTCAATCTTTGTCCCTTCCTTCAAGAAACAATGTGGGACTAAGTTGTTGTTTTGCATTAGCTTGTTGAGAATTTTTTTTCCTTTCAGTGGTTAGAATCTGCTCCTGGTAGTGCAGTTAGCTAATGAATTTCAAGTTGCACAAGTGCTGGTATTATGAAAAGAGCCATTTCGTGTTATTTTCTTGAATCCCATTTAGCACTGGAATTAAAAAAAAAAATCATCCCTAAATCTTCCCAATAACTGCTATATATGAGCAAAATGAGACAAGGTCTAAACTTCATTCTCTTTGAAGATTTGACAGAAATCTTTCAGGTTGTGTTCACAGACCTTTTAATTTGATGGTTTGGTATATTTAAATGTCAGCTTTACACATTTTAAAATTAGGAAAAGCATCTGGTTCAGTATATTAAGTTGATTCAGCCTGGCTACACCTTTGTTTGGTCAGGTGCTGGTACACTAATTAAATTAAAGCCTCTATTCATCTTGCCAGCCCTGCCTAACATCATTCAAGATGCCTTCACATCGCCTCTGGTGATCTAAAGGACTAGAACTCTGTATTAAAAAAGCTGTTACCAAATACAGTACTTTGTAATTTATTATAATGGGATGCTGGTGCTTCCCTCTGTAATCTCATCCTTGCAAATTGCCATTTTTTTTGGGTAGTCAGTGCCAGGTGCAGTAACAGTAAATATTTTCTGAGTGTAGTTAACCAGAAGGCCTCTGTGTCTATTTTAGAGCTGGTAAATCCAGTTCTTCATTTATTTCCAGAACTATTTATAGTGTCGCAAGACTCTTTGCTTACTTATTTTTTCCTGTCGTAGAAAATCCTATGTGGAGAACACAAATAGTGTTTATACTGCATTTAGAGGAGAATTTCCTCCTTAATGGTTGCCCAAGCTGTGCTAGGTAGCTGTTAATACATTACAAAGTACTGCTGATTCTACTGCTGCACTTTTTAAAAGTGAATTTATCTAATCCTGAATAGACTTATCCAGAAAACTGGAAACGCAGAATTTTTGATTATTTATTGTTTTCCCTCCTCTAATTCCAGATAGCTATTCCAGTAACCAGTTCAGTAACTTTCACTTGTAAGATCATCAGGTAATTTTCTATGTGCTGTGTCTGCTGCTACGTTGACTCTTTCTTGCCTTAACGAAAAGAACTGAAAGTTTGTGTTAGAGTTATGGAGGAAAAAGTGTCCTAAGTATGCAATTAGGAGTTCGGGTAGGAACAAATTATAGGACAAGTTATAGGAAGATACTGCAAAATGTCTTCTGTATTCTCATATTCCTGTGCTGCCTGCAGATGTAAATTTAAGGAATCAGCAAGATAAATGCACTTGTAATTAAAAACGTTTTCATTTGACTTTTTTAATGTAAATATTTCCTTCCCAGGTTGTTAGCTTAGCTCATAGTACAAGTCCTGTACTATAGGAAGAGTGTGTTAGTTTTTGCATATTGTCACAATTACTTCATCTGAAAGGCAGCATGCTTTCTTTTCTTGAAAGGGTGTGATTTACAAAATATGCTTAGTACCTGTGAGTCTAATCCCTGACAGCAGTGGTATTTCTGTTTTCTGTCTGTCCTCCTCCAGATGATTTGCTTCAGCCCCTGCCACTTTCGGCTGTTCCTGTGTCTGTGCCATAAAACTTGTTTGGGTTAAAAAGAAAGCAAAAGCAATGAACCAGCAGGGCTGGGTCTTCCTGTGTTGACTCTCATGCCAGTTCAAACATTTTGAGAGCTGAGAATCTTGGATAACAGACCTCCAGGAGCCTCTCTTTCTGAGTGGTGCTGGAGTGGGATTCCTTGAACAGTGGTAATTAATGGGCTGTTGGGAGTGGGTCAGCTTTCACATTTGGAAGTTTGGAGCCACAAAGGTGGAAGCAGAGGAAGCGGATGCTTGCTCGTAAGAAACCGAAACCCCTTCTGGTGATTAAGTAGAATAGTTTACCTTATGCTTCTCTTCCTCCTTTCTCTTCTTGAAGAACATTTTTTCTTACTTTACTGTAACTACTAACTGTGGCATTTTATAACTAGAATATAGTTAATCAACCTTTTCTAAGGGAACATATGACTAGGACAATTACTGAGGAGATAATTATGCTAGTGAAGGCAAACTGGTCAAGGAAATTGCATTTGAGTATCTGAAGTGCAAACGTGAAAGAGGACTAAATAAATAAAGCATTAAAGTACTTCATTTCAAGCCCCACTGGTGTTTCTCATTGAAAAGCCCGGCTTCATTGTATTCTTTTTGTACTTTAGAGAAGAGAACCAAGCAAACCCTTCTTCACCTTTATCATGCCCATACCATTTGCAAGTTAACACTTGTGCTGGAATCCCAGGCAGTTTGGTTAGTCTGCAAGTTGCAGTCATGCCTCACATGAGATCCTGCCTGTGTCAAAAACCAAAACAGAGCCCTGTTGGAAAAGGAAGCTCCTCACCAAGCTGCAACTTGTATGACTGCCATGATCCTGGCGCTGTAGTGAGACAGCCTGCCAGAGCCTGGGAGTAGCACATTACAAGGGTTGACTTTGTTGAAACAACACCACAGTTGCTAAGGAGAGGGTAATTAAACCAGTCTATTAATCTTGAAGTGCCTACAGCTAGATCTGTTCAAAGGCAGCATCCTTTTGAAGTTGGTACTTCAAATTGCATTTCAGAGGTGGGCAACTGGAAGTCACACGTGACCAAAGCTGCTCTTGCCCCTTGTCTTGGGGCTGTTCGGCACAAAAGTTGTTTGTCTCATTGTGTAGGGTAAATGTGAATAGTCATCCTTAAACCAAGTTGAGTGATGGTAAAAAGATAGCAGCAACAGCAGTAAAGTGAAAAAGAAGTTGAAATGCAGTGGAAAGCAAGAGAAAAAAAAATCCCATCTTTTAATTTTTTTTAGTGGAAACTCCGTATCCTGGTTGTCCTGCCTGTATTCCTTGAAACCACCTAGCAGTCCAGGCTTAGTCTGACTGGATTTGAGCACGCAATTAATTCTCATTGCCTTTTTTGTTAGCTATGGGAAGAAACATAGTATCTAATCTCACTAACTTTCTGACATGAATAATTTTTAGTCTCTCTGCTCCTTGCTGCACTGAGTTCATGTGAACATGGTGTTACTGGGATGTTTCTTATTGGAATACCTTTTACTGGAATCCCTACAGTCCATCTGTTTTGTTAAACCACGCCTTTCCTGTTCTTTCTTGCTTCATATATAAGGAAGCACTCCTGTGGTGCTCTTAGTATGGGTTAAGCAGCTGTTTATCAACATGTTGTGACAATTGCTTATGTCTGTCTGTGTGTTAAAATAATGCCAGCCAAAACTGATTTCATTAGCCTAGGGGCTAGCTACATAGTAGATCAGTGGGTGCAAGACTGATCACAATCTAACAAAGCCAATTGTGGGATTATTTGATAATAGAGAATGAAAGTTGTGTTTAAACATAAATAAATAAATTTCTGGAAGTTATATATAAAGAGTCTTTAAAGAAAACTAGATATAGTTAAGGGGGTTTTGTGCAGTATGTTAATTTGATCTTCTGCCAATTTAATGTGCTTGATCCAGAAAATGCTCTATATTAAGGAAAGTAGAGAAAAAAATTGTATAGCTGGGGTTAAAAAAAATTCTACTTCTTGAAACTAGTCACACCAAAAACTACTTTTAGCCACCATGTTTCTGAAGAGGTAGACTTCAGTTTTGATTTTCTATGCGTTGAGTGCTTAAGACACTGTTTAAGGGAAATCTTCAGAGAATTGTGAATCCTGAATTAGCAGCAGTTGCTTTGTCCCACTTCAGCTAAGAAATAAAAAAACCTTCTCCTCTTCTCTCTCCCCCATTTGCAGAAGCTTAAGAGCATAGGGCCACACAGTGGGAACAGAGCATGGTGGTTTGGCAGCCTTCAGGAGGTGTTTGGCAGACGAGAGGGTAGTTTAGTTAAGTAAAGAAAATTCTCTGTAGTTTTGACGTAAATCCATAAATAGTATCAGTTATCGATTTGTGTCATGTGCAGTCTGATTTTATTCTTCCAAGATTAGGAAATGTACAGAATAACATTACCAGGACCTGTATATTAAAAAACCTTTACCTATGAATAAATAACATGGTCCTCCACTGGAAGTCAAGCCTGTATCCAACAGTTTATAAAAAATAATGTTTGGATCAACTCAGCCAATTACCTCAAACAAATAAGTGAGCGGAAATTTATTTAGAGTTGATGGCATTTACCCTTCAAAGGTCACATTCAAAGCAGCAGATTATATTTCTAAAAAAATTTTGGCATATGTTTGTATTAGCCTGTCATGCTTTAGGCATGGTACTCCCCATTCCTAAATGCTCCCACTGTGTCTCTCCAAACCACATGCTGCTCTCTCCGTCCCCCTTCTCCCTATGCCTGAAGAGGAGAATTGGAGGCACAAAAGGTAAAGATGATGGGTTGAGATCAGAACAACTTACTGGAAGCAGCAATGAGGTAAGAAAACGAACAGTAACAGCAACAATACTCATGATAGAGGATACAGGAAATGAACGATTGGCACCACTGCTGACCATATCAAACTGCTCATTCCATCACGCTACCTGATCCAGAAGGGACCCCTTCCCCATCCCTGGAAAATGAAGTGAGGTGGTATAGAATAATCTCTGAGTCCTAGCCATGCCCCCTCCTGGCTATTGCAAAAATTAACCCTGTCTTGGCTGGAACCAGGATATAGCCTTATTATTTATTCAAAATAATCTTCATTGTCTGTCCTCCCACTGCCCTATGCTTCTGAATGTCCTATAGGCTTTATATATATATATATATATATGTATATATATATGTGACTCACAGTTGTGAGACAAATGTGTCTGGAGGCCCTCAGTCATTTTCAGATGAACAAAATGAAGAAAGAACACTTCTCTGCAAAAATATAAGCTGCAGCTTACATTTGTATGTAGTAACAAATAGGGTACTGTAGCAAGCATGAAGTGAGAATTGCAGCTGGTTTCATGGAGGGCATGAAATTGGCCTTTTTCTGTCTGTTTATAATTGCTAGCTGGAACTGTCCCTCCACTCATTTTTAGCTCTGCCTTACTATAGCAATTGAACCTACAGAATACAGAACAAACGCTCTTTTGTGTATTTAAATAAAATAAATCAGTAATTGCATATGATTTTTTTTCTTGTTTTCAATCTCATCTTCTGGGAAAGTAATGAATCTTCAGCTACTCTTGTCAAGCAGGATGCTGAGATCAATTCCTTCCTCAGTCACTGTGTATCTACATTTGTTCATTGTTTATCATGTCAGTTCTCTATGAAGATTCTTTACAACAGAAAACAGTCAAGTTCCAATAAAAAGTATGCGCTAGAGTAGTGGAACAACTAAACAATTGTTCATTTAGAAATAGAAACAAAGCCCCAGGATAACTACAGATTTAAAACTCCACTCTTTTCTTGATTTATGCTTGAAATCAAACATTCAAACAGCTTTTATTTTCGAAGTATGATCAGATCTGTTTCCTGATGTTTGTTCTCAGCTTGCTGCTGTTTAAGACTAACTTCTTAGCCAAGGAAGAAATACTTCACCAGGAGTTCATCCTAAGCTTTGGAAAAACTCTAGCTTGTTGGTCAAGATATTTGTCAAGTTCCATTTTACTTTTGCATTTAAAGAAGGTCCCAAAGCTGATCTCATCAAACATGTGTTCAAAACCCTTATGACTGACACAGTAAGAGAGAGCACAGAAGACATGACTGTTTTCAGTGGAAAAGAATGACTAATATTGCGGCCTGTTACAGGAAAAAAAGTGATTTAATTCCCTGATGAAACTCAATTAATTATTCTTTGATTTTTCATTTGTTTTTGTTTTTCAACCTCATGAACATGAATTTTGCAGTTAAATAGCAATTAGGCAGGTGAGTTGTGAAGAAGAAGAGAAAATAAATAAAAGCATTTTCAAACATGACATTAGGAATGAATATCAGTAGTTAATAATGCTCTGAGTAGAAATGTGTTAAACATGTTGAAGTGTTCTTTCATTTATGAAAACTGTAATATCATTAGCAACCAAAAATTAATACTTACATATGAATTCCCAGCTGAATTCTTTCTCCACAGAAATGCTGGTACAATTTTGTGGTCATACAGTGAAAGAAAATCAGATAATTGATTTGGCTGTAAAAAGACTTGTTTGCTTTTTGCTTTTTTTCAGAGAGATCACTGTCCTGAGCTATCTTGTAGTGTGGTCTCACAGCTTTGTGGGAGAAAGCAAGGAAGGCAGAGCAAGCAACTTCACCAGAAAGACAGACGTACCTTCATTATTGCTGCTGCAGGATGCTAAACCTTGCTTTAAGCTTCCCATGTTTTTATACTCTCAGTATGGAGAGTGATATTTCCCTTTGCTCATAGAGCCATGGGCACATATTCCACATGCTTCTACTCTGTGCTAACATTGAAACATCTGGGTGATATTGTGTTTGAGCTCTGGGCATCCATTAAAAGCAAAAAAGGATTTACCTCTTTTTATTTTGAAATGTAGTCTTATGGCACATTTGTGGTGCTTTAGGCAACAAGTGAAACGTGAATGTATTTCTGAGCTATAAGGTCCAAAAGAAATACATAAATGATATTTATTATGTAAGACAAACTGAACAGGGAAGGACCATTGTGTTGCAAAATTGACACTGGCAACCACTGAAGGTAAGCAGTGAAGAAAAAAAGATAAGGACAAATTTTGTGGAGGGACAAAATCTATAGTGTTAAAGGAAGCTTGATTTTTCTGTGCAAGAAAATAGCTAGAGGTGGTTTATATAGCTGAAAATCAAGTGGTGAATGGTTGTACTGGGATTAATATAAAGGTAGCCTCAGATGGTAATTTATTGTTCCATAGTACTACTGTTTACTGTTTGATTCATCTCTGAGTGTCCCTTAGGAAATTCATGGGAGGTAGGAGAATAATTTTATTTCTTAGGAAAATGTTAAACAAAGTATCTCATGTTGTGCTCATTAGCAGAAGAAAAGAAAGCAAGCAAACAAGCTGTAAGCCAAGCTGGGAATGGTTCCGATGACTACAATCTTTCTTAGCAGTAATTTGAATTTCTTTCCACTAATTTGCTGTTTTGTAATAGCTAAATTAATATTGTCTTAATTTTTTCCCCTTGTTGTTCATTTAAATTGTACAAAATCAATGTGATCATGTTTATTGCAAAACCCTGTTGATTGCAGTTGAGTAAACTTTGTGTGGATGAACCTTCTTATGTAATTCTGTGTCTGCTATAATATACCCTTACATGAAGTTTCACCCATTGCTCTGTGCAGACTCTGTCCTGAAGAGTTGTACAATGCCAGGTTTAATTAAATTTTATTTCTAGAGACATATATCAAATTTCATGCTTTACAGGTGAAAAACTTTGGTCAAGGGCAGAAATCTGTCAGTGATTAAGTAATAAAAAAGTAAAGCTGAGACAGCAACTTGTCTCCCTCAAACCCAGTCTTTCTGTTAAGCCTGTATGCTTCTAGGTGTTACTGGCTTTAGAAAAAGGAAAGGAGTGGGTAGAAAAAAAGATAGGATACTGTATTTCAGATCAAGAACTTGGAGAAGGATGATCACACTGCAGAACATAACAGCAGTTGTGGATAGGCTGACATTTTGTGTTGTTTGGTTCAAGAAGAGGTATGTTTTCTCTCAAGGAGACATTTTATTATTGATAGTTTTTCTCCTACGTCCATGATTACTAGGCTAATCTGTTGTGGTGACTGTGAGTTTTCAAGTTTTTGGAGTCTACTTTAATCCAAACAGAGAGGGAATGAACAGTAAGAGCTGGGATATGACTACAGGCTTAGGACCAGATATGGCATGCTAGGATTTTCATGTTTAATTTGCTTTATTTCAACCTAGACAAAAAAAAAAACCCCAGAAGTGCTTCATACTATAGGATTATTTTCATTAATGACCTCAGCTAAATATTTCTGTTTTTGAAGGGCAGCTGTACATATTAGAGATGTTTAGGATGTTTCAACACACTGTACAGAATGAAAAGGTTCTTGGTTTTCTCCCCCTTCCTCAAAACAGTCCTCAAAGTCCTTCAAAGCAATTGATTATTGTCAAGGGAAGAGGGGCCATTTTTCCTCTTTCATAAAGAATTGCCAGTGGAAATGCAGATGACACGCAGAAGTGAATTGCCCTAGAAAAGTTCAGTGCAAAGGAGGAGTGTGGATGTAGTTTGCTTTCTTGATTGATAAAGAGTTTGAGTAAAGGTATGTTTGTGACCACTGCTCATTCTGACAGTGTTTTATGTTTGTTTTGGGTTTTTTAAAATATGATTATTTTAAAATTTTTTAGCTCTGTAAAACTATTTCTGTGCTGTTGTCCTCAAATGGATTCACAAGGGACTGTGCTAGGCCCAGAGTCAAAGTTTCAAACTTGTGTATTTTTATTTCATGGGTGCATTCAACTTCAGTTCTGACCTAAGGGAATCTAGTTTGGAGGTACCAAGTCTGGTGGGTGTTTTAACAGTACTTCAGGGATCACAACATGTTTTTGTGACCTGGGTCAGAGCTGAGAGGCTAAGGTCTCTGAATCCATTATCAGGGCAGAAAGTTGATTAGGGAGTGCTGAGTTACTCTACAAGCTGTCAATAAATCATTGTGCTAATCTTGAAATTGTCTTGTCTGGAGGAGGTACTTCTCACAAACGAGGAATAGTGTGTGGTGTGGGAAATCAAACTCATGTTACTCTTTTGTTACTCTTTTGTCTAGCTTAAAATAAACAATTACATTAAAAAGACAGGCTGAGTTTATCATATATAGCCATGACTGAAATGTTACTATTCTGGTCTTTTAAAAGTTGGCTCTGGTAGAAGCCCTTAACTGAAAATTTGTTTGGGTAAAAATTGTGCTTTCTGCCCCCAGCCTTTTTTTAAAAATACAAGTTCTTTATTTATCCGGTGTTTTTCCGAGTGTTGAGATTTGACTTAGATGTAGCTGCTGTCTTGATAATGCAATGATTAACTTCATTTTCACTACTTAAAAATCTAGAATTTTCTAAATGAGGAGGAAATGGAATGACTTAACTAAGAATAAAAAAAACCCCAGGAACTCTGACAGTCTTTCAAGTGCTTTGCCAAGTGACCTAGCTTGAAAAAATACGGTTTTATTGCCAAGGAAAAAGCAGCTCATTTATGAAGTTTAAATGAAAAGGTTTAAAATGCTCAAGTATTAGAATATGTGTGCCAAATGCAATTTTGGGCAGCATGTAAATAACACCCTGAAATCTGGTTTGAAACCAGTTTTCAGCTTTTGGTGCTGTCACTTGCTACTGTGATCATAAATTCTATGTTTTGGGTTTTTTTTCCCCCTACTTGTTCCATGCTCTTCCTTTGTTCTAACACCCTCACCCCCCCTTTCCCCAGGAAAAAAGTAGCCGTGTACATTTTTATTAATTTTATATGTATATTGCTGGATAGCCAAACTCACCTTCATATTACATCTGGAAGGTGGAAAACTAGGGAAGAAAAATTTTTACTCTGAATTTAGGTTATTCTTTAAGACTGTTTTTATCATCTGATGAGTATTCCTAACAGCAACAGTGAATAGGAAATATATCTGTAATTTTGTTGTCAAATTATTTACATTCTCTTTCAGCAAAACTGAAGAGTTAATTTTGAAGGCTCCATAAGCACGAATTTTAATAGTTCTTGCATGTAAAGTTGTAAGGTGGAGCTTTTGTTGACTTAAGATATCACAGAAATTCATTTTAAGAGTATATGTAGTGCGTTCATGTGTCCTTGAGACTTAAATATGAATGTGCAAGCTTAGGTATTTGGAGATGACGCTTTACTCAAAACTTGTCCAGATTATACTGGGAAAAATGAAAATCTTTTCTTTGAAATGCTGTGTTTTATCTGTAGTGGGCCAGAACGTAGCAGAGATGTAAATCCACTTGACTGCAAAACTGAATGCCAGCGTTTCTCTGAAACCAGGCAGTTCTATGTGTTTGCGTTTAGCATGAAACACAAGCTGATATATTAATGTGTGTGTGTCTCAGGTGAAAAATCAAGGCATGGTGAGATAACCATAACTCCCCCCCGCCCCAAATATTACAGATGATAGGGGATTGTTTAAAAAATAGAAAAAGAATCTGTAATCTGGAGACAAAGATTTGAAGGCCAAGGTTTAGTTTCTCTGTGCCAACATTAAAGTTAGAAGTAAATTCATCAATATGATGAATAAATAGTAATTGAAAAAACAAATTCATATCAAGACTCTGGGTTCAGTTTAACAGTTTGATATTAAAAGCTGATGTTGAAATGAAAAAAAAACCAAAATACTTTGGTTCAGATGAAAGGATATTTTAACCTCATTTAAAAAAAACCTTCCCATGAAAATATCTTATTTGAAATGAAATTTTTGTGCAGTGTGAGTTGTTTCAAGTCAAGGGTGCAGGAGTTGGAACTCACATTGGGAGAGAGCACTGGTTATATCAATTGGCTGAGTGGTGGCTCCACTAGAACAAAATAGAGGAAAGAACGATGCTTCAGACATTTTCATTTACCCGTCTTAACATTACTTTCTGTATTGCCTATTTGTCTTCCTCAAAAATTAATTAAAAGTAGTATAGGAGAAGCCAGTTAGGACAGATTGAGAGGATTTACTAGTGAACGATAGTTTGAACACTTACCTGAGAGTTTAATTTTACTACCAAAAGACAATGGATCTCAAGATACTAAACTGAAATTATTAAAATGGAAATAGATCATTTTATTCTCTGACATAAACAAATACTTTTCTCAAATTTATCTCTTGCAACTCAGAAGTTAATAAAAGTCTCCATCAAATTATCTGGTCACTTTTCTTTTGCAAGATTCAGTCACTTGTTATTGTTGTTATCCTTTATGTATCATGGGACCATAGAGAGACTGTGTTTTATTTTGTCTATAAATTCTGTAGACAATGTAAAATATGAAATAGTCTATTTTTATAGCCATTGTTGTAACTAAGTTGTTTTTTGAGGAAATAAAAATTTCTATTACTGCCAAATTTTCTAGAACATTTTCAGAGAGAGAAATAATTGCTGAGTGTGGTTAAGTTTAGACTTTTAAGATAAAGTTGAATTCAGTAGTCCTTGAGTAACACCCTTATCTCCATGCTTACTTTTTGTTTTGGTTTTTTTTGTATGAATAGGTGACTTGTTTGAAATGGAGTTCTCTAAAATGACTCATGGCTCAATAAGGAATTTAAGAAATTTAAATAGGAACTAATTATGCTGAGGTGTGAAGATGTCAATAATCAGTTATAACTTCTGCTCAGATCATTTTTAATAGGGTTTTAAAGTGGTTCTTGTAATAATTTTTTGAGTCTGTAAAATCGACTGACCACAAACTGCTTTTACAAATGTGGTTTTTACAACCTGATGACCGTATTAGAAAAATGTCAAATTCTTGTGAAATAGCGCATTTGAGTTGTCCAGGAAGCATACAGCTGAAGTTGTGGCTAGTTCAGAAAACCTAAGGGAAAGCATGGTTTTACAAAGTAATAGGAATTAAGATGGTTTTATTTCCACCCTTGTAATGGAGGACTCAACAACCTAACTGATCCATCTGGCACGGCAATCTGCACTTGACAAGGCAGGGCACTTGGGTACTGATGTGTGGCCACAGCAGATTGGTAGCTCCTGTGCTTCTGTTGGTGTTTGAAGCTGCTGAAGAGTCAGCACTGTTGATATGTACAGTTGTAGAAATTTATAACAAGCTTGTGAGTCTACCACACGTACATGTTTTCTTCCACCTCCCAGTATATCACTAATAGTTTCAACTTTTAGCTTGTGGAACTTTTTCTGAAGTCAGATTTTCTTTGGAGAACCACAGCTTCTTTCACTCTTGCTGATCTTAAAAGCCTGCTTTAAGCACAGGGCAAGACCCAGATTATTTGGGATGATGATATCAGGTCTCCCTCATGCCTCCATCTCTTGAGTCCAAATGACATAGTTATTTGGCAGCTAAACTCAAAGGATCAAAATGAGCCAGATGTTGAGTGGACCGATCTTTGTTTGCCAGCAATCAAGCCTCTCCTGAGCATGCCATTATGGCTCCAATTTCCACGTCTGCTACCATTTACTTCATTTTGGCTCATTAAATTGATAACTTTTTAAATGACGAAAGGGGGAGAGGGAGAAAGAGCAAAAGATAGTATAGAAAGCTTTTGTACTCTCCATCCATGTTTATTGTTAAAATGTCCCAGCCATTGATTACATTTAAGGCCTGTTTCTTTCCAGAACATTTGCTACTCTGTTTTATAAAATAGATTACTTATTGCATTCTGTGAATGTACATGTTTTGTTTATGATTGTTCCATGCAGATTTACATGCGCATCTAGGGAGATGTTTTCATAATGTCTTAGAGTTTTCTCTCTGTTTGTTAAGCCTGATAGTTAAGAGATAAATGGTCTAAAAATCAGAATTGTTTTCTGATGTGAACCAGTCACGCTGGTTCAAGTGGATTAAGTCATGCTATCCAGGTTGATGGTAATTGATCCATTAAAAAGTCCTCTAACATAAAGTTCAGCATGCTGGAACTTATTTTGTCCTGTTCCTTCGCCTCAATGTGACACCATTTTCAGGGAGCTGCCTCTGCTTGACACAGTCTGGCACTACTCAGCTGCACTGAGTGTAGTGGGGTTATGATGAGCTATGACTCCTAAGAGGTACAACCTGAGAAAATGAGGGAATTCACAGTAGCCAACTTTTGGTACTGTCTGGAATATGAGATCTTTCAGGAGGTGTCTGAGTAGAAGGCATGGGCAAGCCCTGTAAAAATTCAGGGCCTTCAGCTGATCCAAGTGGCTGAAGCAAAAGGGGTATGGGGATCTAAGTAATTCCTTTCATGCATAGGCAGAGTCTTTTTAATGCAGATCTTGTGTCCTACTTCTGGAAATTATTATCTAGGCCAAGTAAGGTCTGGGGCTGCTGCTGTAGCTGCCTGTGTACCATACCTGCATCAACACAGCTGGCACAGAAACAAAAAAATAATAAAATGTGTGAAGTGATACATGAATATGTGCTGAACAATGCCTGGCTCATGCCCCTATCTTTGCTAGAATTCATGTTTTCATCTTGCCTATTCATAATCAAGATGGAGAAACTTCCATATTCATTTTTGCACAAAGTTTAGGGGTTGTAGTAATTTTCTGAAGAAGAAGAAGATGAACACACAAAGAAAAAAAGGATTGGCCTTTGTCCTTTTTTGTTTTTAAATGGTTTTATGCTGAAGGGAACATGGCTAATAGAAGGAATGTGACTGGATGGAATGTCTTAGTGCACTCCAGTGTTTTGCTCTGACTTAAAAGCAAAACTAAGAACTCTGGTTTAAAATAATTGTTATACAAGCATAAAAGCCAACAGAGATGAAGTTTTAAACATCGTCCGCTTACCAATAAACTATGAAGAGGAATGCTTCAGTTGTTCTACACAAGTGAAATCACAGGGTAGTTTTCATAAGTAGATAAATTACAGAATTTCCTATTTTCACAGTCTTCGAAATGACTGAAACTGTATTGCTGTGGATGGAGTGGTTTCTTCTCTGTTTCTGTTGGCTGACTGGGGCTCAGACATCAGGCTGTTCCTCTTTAAAGGGAACACTGACTTGTTGGTGGAAGCATTTTTACAACATCCTCTACTCAAGAACTTCCAGATGTAAATTAAGACAATAAATAGAGAAAACCTTGAGAAAAGTGGGAGTGATTGATACTAATTCTTACTGTAAAAGTGTGTTAAACATTCAAAAGGTAAATATTTAAATATGTGGAGTGAGGGGCTAGTGATGGATTAAAATGCTCTGCTACCACAGGGATTCTTTCTAGTGCTTTATTACTTTGACAAAACTTTAGGAAACACTTTCTGTCTTCTGATGGACATTTTCTGTGGCATTTGGAAAATGGGAGGGGGAGGGAAAAGAGGAGAAGAGCAAAGGGAACTTGTAAAAACTTGAGAGTTGCTTCCTGTAAATTCAATATCCTGGGTGCTTGTGTAGTCTGATATAGAAAACTAATTGTGTGGAGTAGTCCCAGTTGCATGGGATAACAGTATGTAAACAAGGTTTGACTCCAGCAATTGCTCTGTTGTTGAACTGTTCTCCTGTATGAGACCCTTTCCTCCAAAATTTACACTTTCTTCATTTTCTGAATCTTGAAACAAAAGTTTTCTAAACTTCTCATGTTTTATAATACGGATACTGGCTGAAACACACCTCCAGATCACTTTTTACAATCTTCCTGCTAAACCTGTTTCTCACTACATTTGTTCAAAGGCAGGTTGTGTTAAAAAACTCAAAGATGTTCTGACACTACAATCCTCTTGATCATCACACCTTTGTAATGTCATCCAAATGCCTCATCTTTGTTTTGATGCTATTTCTTTTATCAAAGATGGATTCAGTGAAAAACAGGTTGGCTTTTTTTTTCCTTTGCTTGAAAATGTGAAGAAATTTGTCCTCCTAAATATCTGCAGCAAGTGGAAAGCAAAATAGCAAAAGTCAAGTGTCTGTGGGAGAGCACAGAATATCAAATTGAAATAGTAATTGAATAATAGCTTTCTATTCTACTTTGAGATTCACAGGAAGAAATTCTGTGAGGCACTACCCAGATAGGAGAGTTATTTAGTGAGAAGTCAGGATAGACTGTTCATACACCTCTTGCAGACCGGCATATTATGGTAAGAGAGAGCTGGAGGGCAAGAAATTGCTTTTTCCAGCTTTTTTGCAAAAGTCGCATTGTTTTCTAAGGACCCAGTAGAGATGGTAACAAGCTGATTTGCAGGTGCGCTCTGGTACGAAACCTGAAGACAATTTTTCTGCAGGAATATTTTGTGGTGGAAAAAAATTGCTTTGTAGAAAATCAAATAGCTAGGTAAAATAAGTGCAGGAACTTGGGTTTATGTTCAGTGGCAGTGACTTGGTTGTATGAGACAATTACTTTTGAGAAAAAAGGATAGTATTTTATGCTACTGGAAAAGTTGCTTGGATTCTGCAGATTTTAAATGAATGCACACTTTGTTTAAAATGTACCCCCAAAACATGACTCATAATTCTTGCACTACTGAGCTTCTAGCAGTAAATATCTTAAGCTGTCCATGCATGGATGGTAGAAGTGTGACCAGCAGGACCAGGGAGTGACCATCCCTCTGTACTCAGCACTGGTGAGGCTGCACCTCAAATCCTGTGCTCAGTTTTGTGCCTCTCACCCCAAGAAAGACACTGAGGTGCTGGTGCGTGTCCAGAAAAGGACAGTGGAGCTGGTGAAGGATCTGGAGGAGCACGGGTCTGATGAGAAGTGGACGAGGGAGTTGGAGTTGTTCAGTCTGGAGAAAAGGAAGTTCAGGGGAGACTTTATCGCTCTCTACAACTGCCTGAAAGGAGGTTGTAGTCGGGTGAGGGCTGGTCTCTTTGCCAAGTAACAAGGGATAGGACAAGAAGAAATGGCCTCAAGTTGTGCCAGGGGAGGTTTTGGTTAGATGTATCTGGGAAAATTTCTTCTCCAGAAGAGTTGTCAAGCACTGGAACATGGAGACCAGGGAAGTGGTGGAATCATCATCTCTGGAGGGATTTAAGACCTGTAGATGTGGCACTTAGGGACATGGTTTAGTGGCAGACTTGACAGTATTGGGTTAATGATTTGACTTGATGATCTTAAAGGTCTTTCTTAACTTAAAGATTCTATGATTCTAAATATATTAATATTTAGAATAACTTTTGCTCTTTCTTTCTGAGGAGTATTCTGTGTGTCAAATGAGTAAAAATGCACCTGGTTTTTACACTGGTTTAGTAACAGATCAGGGAATTCACTCTGGGTTGGATATGTAGTGTTCTCTAGCAGCTTGCATCTCTGTGAAATATGTTTTCTTTGTACTGTTTTTCTGGTATCAATCCTTTTTTACCTGCTTTTAGAAGCATTTTTTGGTGCAGACAGATAATAGGAGTTTGACTTAGAAGAAGAAAGTCTGAAAGAACTCCTCTCACTGCTGAAATGTAAATGAATTATTTTCCTTTTTTAGAAAAGCATATATTGTTGACATGTTCATTTTTTTTTTTCTTTTTCTGCCTGTTCCCCTTTGAAGAGTCAGGCATTGGTAACTTCACTTGTAGCTATCTGGTCATCGAATCATAGAATGGTTTGGGTCAAAAGAGACCTTAAAAAGCATTAAGTTCCAACCCCCAATCAGCTCTGCCATGCATGTGTTACCACTTTACCCTCTCCTAGGTTTGTCCCCACATTATCTTATCATCAGAAAGCTTTGAACCTGTCTGAATTGCCATTCAGACCTCTGCAGGACCTAATTAGAAGTGCAATGAGGTGAACTGGAAAAATCTTGCCAGGCCCCCTGAAAACAGGATTACTGTTAAATTCCATCTTGTTTTAGTTGTTTAGTTGATCAAGTTGGTTACATTGAAGAAACTAAGGAACTCCAGGATGCAAGAGCATCAGGAGCATCGCTATAGTCGTCTCAGTGGTGCACTCTGGACGCTTTTTACTGTCCCCACTGTCATATGAGCAAGGAACTCTGAAAACTATGTTAGCTTTTGTTTCTTGAAGATTGAAAGCTATGCCAGGGAGAGCATATATGAAGTTTAAATTGTGTCAGTTTTATGTTGCATTTCTTATGGCTTTAGAGGAGTTATTCCTCCCTTAGTGAGCATTGTAAAACTTTATGCCAAGCAGTGTATGTTTCACAGAGGAAAACACTGCAACAGAACACTCTTAAATGTGGTACTGCAGAGACTGTAATGTTAAAATGGGCTGTGCAGCAATGTAAATATGAAACTTAGAGTTGTATCAGCATTTGCTTTTAGAGGACTCTTTCTTGCGATTTTATATAAATCACATTTAAAAAAAATGTATCTTTTAAACGATAGTGTATTTTAGAATTTTCTAAAACTTATCATATAGTTTCACTTATTTAATCATATAGTGTGGAGTTTTTTTCTAGCCTGTCAAAATAAATTGTTAAAGCTACAACTCTCAAAATCTTCAGTGAATGTGGAAGAACAAACCAAATCAACCAACCTCCTTTCTTTCCTCTCTAAAGACAACAAAATGAATTTTTCAAAAGGCAGAGGATGTTTCTGGAACTATACCATGGAAGCATATTATAAATATATATGTATTTCCCAGTGATCATACTTCTCTCCTTTTCAAGTTTTTGTAACCCATTCTTGCAGCATAGTCAGTCTCAACAGTGACCTTTACTTTTATCGGAATAAAATTGCTCTCAAGAGCAATTAACAAAAGCACACTAATTGGAGCATTGCAGCATGGATGAAAACAAAGCAGGATTTTTTAAAAGTCATTTTAGTGCACCCTCAGAGCATGTCATGGTCAGTCATTTGTGCAGGAATAGGATTGCCTTATCTGCCACCTTTTTAAACCATTACTCTCAGAGTTTTTAGTGTGTTTAATGCTGGCCTTTTGTCTCTGTGTTTGTATTCAAGATTGCAGCACATTGTGAAATATGGAAAGTGCTCTGATGTTTCCATTTAGCAGTGCTATCAACAAGTCTTCACATGAAAGTAAACCTAACTCTTTCAAATTTGGAAGTTGTGGCTTCTCATTCAAGAGATCCTATTATTTTAGCATTGTTTTCATAATTCCTTGGATAGCTTTGTGCCAACACCTCTATTGTAACCTGCTCCACCCACCATGTATTTTATAACTATGCTTTAAAATTCTCCTTCTAGTTGAAACTTGTCCTAATAAATGTCAACTCAAAAGCAGATTTTCCTTGTCATATTTTCTTATTAAAGGATTCTTTTATTTGTTTATTTTCTACAGGAAGGCTTTTTCAGGAATAATAAGCAGTTGGCCTATGGGTAGCTGTGGTGTCTGTGGCTGATTTCCATGTCAAATATGTGTAAGCATTCAGAAAATACTGAATCTAGATGGAATAAAAAGTAAATGCATAACAACCACAAGACCCAAAGAAAGCTTAGCAGCTGTAAGATCTGGTTAAGTCTGCAAATGATCCAAATCAACCTGAAAAGTCTGATTTTGCCATGTACAATTTAGCAGTGGCCCAAAGCATTTTGCTTAGTATCTGGAGATGCCTTTATCTTATCATGAGCCTGTGCAATTTTTTAGGAAATTGTAGCATGAGACTTTGGGATCCTTAAGAGAGGGAGTCTCCACTTTTCTGTGCCTACATGTTACATGGTAGTTATGCTACCAGCACTTCCCTGACACTGGGAGATGTTCTTCTCTTGGACTGGGTTTGTGCAGTGCAGGAAAATATCATCAAAGCATGGTTGGCTTGTGGGCATTTCAATGATCTCTTGCCCACTTGGCAGCTCTAGGTGGTTCAAGATCTTCCTTCAGGTTTCTAATTGGAGTGTTATCTCCCAAAACTCACTGCCACAAATCTGTAAATAGAGATTTGCATGTGGATTGGGGATGCTAAGTTTGGGAATGTGCATGCAGATACAGCTTTGAATCTGCTAAAGGAATGCAGAATCTATATGAGTTTGGTCATTTGCTTTTGGTCCTGTTTAACTGTAAACATCTGTTCAGATACCTCATTGCAGTTCTCTGCTGTGCCTTGTAAATGAAGTGTACCTACTGTCTGAGGTTTAAGATAATTAGATAATTTGCCTGCCAGCTCTGCTTCCATGTGCATTACCTTGGTGAAGCTTTTCAAGGTTTTAACAGATTTTTGTACTGTGCAGCTCTCAGCAACTTATTAGAAATTTAAAATTTCCTACAGCATAGAAGGGAAAGCTTAGGAGAGTCTGGAAGGAAAAAACATATAAACTGGTGTGTTTTCCCTAAACAGATGTGCTTTTCAAGTGTAAAAAAGAGAGAAATTATGTTTCCATGCTCTGACTGGAGAAACATGTAGTACAGGGACCATGTTGACCTAAATTCTTTTCTTTGCACATGAGCTGATTCTTTCTGAACAGGTGAGTTAGACTGTAGTGTGAGGATGTGATTTCTGGAATGCTTTTTGTGCAGGCCTGACTGATGGAATTGTGTTTTAGTAAAGCTGTGGAATTGGTCATTGTGATTTGGTTATGTTTTGTTGGGTTTTTTTTTTTCCCTTGTATCAGGTAGTAGCTTTATATCTAGGTGTTTCTTAATTGTGTTCTGAAAATAGAAAACTGGCTTTTGCTTTTGAAAAGATGTATATAAGCACAGATCTGTCCTTTTTTTTCTTTGTCTCTTGAATTTTGTTTCTTTTCTCTAAAAAATAAACCCGTGTACTGGCAGATGTAGAGCTTTGCTGTTCTGAGAAGGGTAGGAACATGGTTGGCATCAGAAAGTTACTCCACAATCCTGATTTTTGGAAACTCAATATATCTCCAACATATAGACCACAATGGGCCTATATACCATGTTTTACAGATGCAAACAGCTGAACAGAACCACAGAAGGATGGAGAAAGCATGAAATAACCATATCTACTCTACAGGAAAAAGTCACAAAATGTACCAGGGCCCTTGAAAGAATATACAGTATTTCTCCTGTTTGTAAATGGTGTTAGAGTATCAAAATATATCATGTCAAATTACCTTTTTCTTGATTTCTGTTTATGAATTTTCCTTTTCCTTTCCACCCTTCCCCTCCACCCCAGCACCAAGCTTAAAATACTGTAGACAAGAGAGATGGTTATGAAAATATATTATATTGTCTGGAGAGGGCAAAAATGTGTGCTGTTATACTTTTGAGATCCCTTTCCTGTTTCTTTATCACCTGTACTGAGGTCACCATTAGTGGTGAATTAGTAGAAGTACATGCCAGGTCTGTTCATCTGCCAAAATAATAGATATTAATCTTACCAAAAATGATGAATTACCTTAGATAGTGTAACAAAGGTATCTGATATTTTAGACTAATAATCCTTCTTTGATGCCTCTGCTCAGTATTTGTTAGGACATGATACATGAAAAGATGGCATGGTTCAGTCCTGGCAGAAATAATTCTAAAGTATTTTGTCTATCTCAAAACATAATGATTCAGACCAGAGAGTCACCTGTCCCCAGTTCCTTGTAACCTACCGTTGTTAGAAATGGATTCCCTGGAAAGGACAAGGCCAGTGTATAATATTTCTTTCTAAAGTAGTCTTTCAGCCTTCAACTATTTTCACTTTTTTTTAAATTTTTCTTCTCTAAACCTGATCTGGTGTATCTGTTTAGTAAATCCATGCTCGTATCTCTCATGAATCTGTGCAGCCTGTATTTTAACCTGTAACAGTAGCCTTTGGCAAGGAATTCCTGAGGTCTGTCACTTGTTGCCTACACAAGAGGTAATTGGATTTTACTCTGATACCTGTTTGGATTCATTTGACACACCCTGGTTCATATACCAGTACAAAAGTAAACTCTCAGTACTTGTTTTTTTTTAATTCTTCTCATAACACTCATGTTTTTATGGCCCTCTCTCACGTCTCCCTGTTAGTTACATCTGTTCCAGGCTGCAGAAAACCAGCCTACTTACTTGCTTCTCTGTGGAGCTGGTTTCAATCTTGTTGCCCTTCTCTGAACTTTTTCCAGTTGTACATTTCGAGAGTTGACTAGAACTGCTCATCATGCCAGTTGTGGCCAAACTGTACATTTATATTTTACCATGAAAATGAAATTTATGCATTTTTTTTCTCCTCTATTCCTTCCCCAAATGCTCTAAATGTCTCAAAATGCTAGGAATTCATGACCAACATGAGGGAGAATTTTTATATATCGAGGGTGGCAGAGCACTGGAACAGGTTGCCCAGGGACGTCATGGACTCTCCTCTCTGGAGACATTCAAGACCAAGCTGACTGTACTCCTGTGTAACCTGCTCTGGGTGACCCTGCCTTGGCAGGGGGTTTGGACTAGATGATCTCCAGAAGTTTCTTCCAACCCTAACTATTTTGGTACGCTGCAAAACATTTCATTTTCTGTTTTGATTGTTGCTGTAAGTATTGACTTAATGCAAATGTCCAAATATCTTCTTTAACCTCAGTGTTCTAGAGTCTGTCTGGTGAGTGAATATGTGGATTGTTTTATTCCATGCAAAACACTTTCATTTATACTTCTGGTGCCGTTTTATTGTCCGGACACCTAAAAGTCTTCCTGCAGTTACTCAGTTTGCCTTTCCCCCTTACCTATTTTAAATACCTTTGTTTCATCAACAAATTTGTTCACCTCATTGCTTACTCCCTTTTCCGGGTCACTTAAGAGTATGTTAAACAGCACAGATCCTGCAGCACAGATTCTTCTGTGCTGTTTCTTTTCTTTAGCCAGTGTTGTGCTCTTACACCTTCTCTGTTTAATTTCTTCGAAAGAGCTTATATTAGGTCTTGTTAAATGTCTTTTAGAAATTTGAGTTGACAAGAATTTATTGAGTTCTTCATTTTATCAGCTGTGTAATAACCCTTGCAGTTAGCTTCAGTAGGTTTTCAAGGCAAGTGTTCTCTTCATAGAAACTATGGCAGCTTTTCTCTGAACAGAGAGAATTAGCAGACACTGGAATGAAGGCTGTGCTTTATATCTTCTTTCTATATACTCTAATACAAATATGTGCCTAAATATTATCTCTTTACCTAATGCAAGGTTCACAGGCCTGTAGTTGTCACTTTGATTTGAAACCTTTTTATTAACTTCATATTTATGTTTATTCACATTTTTGTTTACATGGTAGTCAGAGTTTGAGGTGGGGCTTAAAAATAGGGGTATGCCTATATTCATATTTTTGTCAAAGGAGAAGATAACAAAAATGACTTGCCTGAAGTCTTGAGGCTTTGCCAGAAGCCAGAGTTCAGTATGTAAAAATCTATCATTTTGATGTAGAATGTTTTCATATCATGTCCAGAAATGCAAACATCTTTGCCCTTTTCTTTTATTGTCTTCATAACCAGAAGATTTTTAAGTTAATGTTACAAATGTTTGTATTTAGTCAGTTGTGTAAAGTACTGATAACTTAAACTTTAGATATCCTGTGAGGACTAATAGGTAAATGGCTTTAAGAGAAGTAGTCAAAGATTACAAATACAGGAAAGTGGTTCCTAATCTTCTCTGCAAAAATGCTTTCTGTTGAATTCTCAGGTTTTTACCAAAAACTGTTCTTTATGGCATTTATTTTCCTGTTTTCAAAGTCCATTCTGTAGCAAAGTAAAGTAGCACTTGCACCAACATGTAAACTTTGGGAAGGCTGTAAACATTGCTCCACTTCAGCTGATGAGATAAAAGGATGTGCTTTACAAATAGCTAGACTGGTAATTGCATTTAGTAGTTGAAGCTACTCCTTGTGCAAATGTACAGATTGTACTTCAGAAATTAGTTTACTGTTTTGTTCCATTCACAGAAGCAAGGAGATGAATATTTTCCACTTATTTGGGTAATATGTGACAGCAGGAAAACAAGAGGCTGATAATCTGGATATACTCTGTACTGGAAGTCTATGTTTTGAATGTAGGTTTTATTGCACTAACCAATGTTGAAAAAAACCCAAATATTAAACCTGATTATGTGAAAATATCTGTTGAAGTACAGGGGCATGGCAATAGCAGTTATACAGAGAGTGGATGGGATTGGCATGTGACTGTAGTAGTTCAAATTTGTAGTGTAAAAAATTAAAAAATGGCAGTAGGCTTCACACTTTGAAGCTTTTCTTGAAGAAAGCCAAGGAAGGACAAACATATGTAGAGAATACTGACAATGCAATGGATTTTTATTTTTATTATGGCTTTAACAAAAAAGGCTAAATGAGCGATGAGACTTGGCTACTATCACTTAATTTTGTTAAGGTTGGAAGAAAGAGCCACTTAGTGCTCGGTATTTGAAGCAATCTCTGGTGGTGTGTAAGTAGTGGGGTTATGTGGAGCATGGATGTGCCAAAGAACTGGATGAAAACAGAAGTAAATTTTACTTTTTTTTTTTTCTCAAGCAGCAGTAGCAGCATAAACGTGGGGAGAAAAAGAAGAAAATGAGGCAGAGCAGTGCAATTGTGACTTACACGTTTGCAGGACAAATTATTTGGAGAATAATAATATTAAAAACATATTGCATTGTTTGATATAAAAAGTTTTTTACAAATATGATGGCTTTTTTTCCCCAGAATAGCATGTACATCTAATGCACAAAGTAAAGCTATTGTGAAACACTGTTGTGAATTTGCAAAGGCTTTAAATACTTTCCTAAAAGGGAGTGTTCTCCTAACCAAATTATGGACATATGGATGGTGGTGTACTCTGGTTGGAAGAAATATAGCTTTTTGTGATTAAGCTATCAGCACAAGAGAGGATGTTAGGTAGGGTTATACCCAGCTGCATTCTGAACTGTCTGTTGAATTCAATGATTTAGGCTGATGGAACAAAGTGGGTACTATCAGACTTGATAACTTTATTTGGAAGGAATTGCTGTTCTTGGGAAGACAGAATGAGAATAGTCTAGACAAATCAGAGCAGTGATCTGAAAACAGAAGATGGAGCTGAAATACAGACACAAAGTTTTCTGCTTAGAATGAGAGGGAGTGCAAAATAAGAAATAGGAGGTGCAGAATAGCAGTAATAACAGCAAAAAGGATTTGAGATTTATGCTAGAGGTTAAAACATGATAAATATACCTGACACAAAAAAGTGAGATGAGAAACAGATAATCTGTTTCTCTTCACCTCCTTCTTCACCTCCTCTTCTGGTGGTGACTGTGAAATCTCATCTGAAAATTGTACTTTCAGAAATGTAGATCAATTGACAAGAGTCCAGAGAGGAACTTCAGTAATGAACACATTGGAAAACATAGGGTACAGGGAAAGACTAAAATTTAGAAAGGTTTAAGACTAAACACATTGCCAGGGATGGATTAGTGTTCTGACTAAGGGAAAGAGTTGGAACAGCTAGGTTCTTCTCAGTCCTGCCCTTCAACAGTGGTAGTTCTGCGTTCAGTACTAGACATACTCTTTTGGCAGTAGCTACTTGAATAGGATGAGGGATTATGCAAAGAGAGGACCAGAGACAAAGTAATCACCACTGATGTTGTTACCTGACTTTAAATAAGAAGTGGATATAAACCTCATTTTTCTTCCCTTCTGAGGTACTTAAGGAATTTCCAAAGCTTTCTAAATAAGGAATTGTAATACTATGCCTCTTAGTAGTTATAAAAAAAATGGCAACTTGAAAACACAGAGACACTGTGCAGAAAATGCCCCTAAAACTGGCTGCTGCTCTTGGTTACCTCAACCACCACCACTCACTCTCTTCTACCTCCAAGAATTTTGGAATGGACTGTGTAAAGGACATCCAGATGGTCCCATGCAAGCAGTCTGTTCAAATGTGTGAATTACTACTTTTGGGATAAAAATGAGAAGCGTAGTCTTGGGAGAATATTTTTATCCATGTCTTTTGAGATAACATGCAGACTCTTCATAACATCAAAAAGGGAAAAATGAAGTTTGTCCTAATGAAGAAGTTTCCATCAGAGAGGATTCTGTAACTGTTCCCTTCCAGCTTGATCTAGACTCCTACCAGTTTTTTGGATCCGTACATAATTATTCTTTTGACCTTCACTTTTAAGGAACTTATTGCCTTTGTTGATGCACCGAAAAAGTGTAAAAATAGTGCAGAAATTGTGTAAAATGCAGAGAACCTTTAAAGCTTCTAAGTTAGAACATTACGGAGTATCAGCAGTTTTTGTATTCTGAGACAAGAATTTTTGTAAACTGGAATAGAGATTTTCTGAAATGTTCCTGGAACATAATTTTGATGGGTTTTAGCACTTAGAATAAATACCACATCAGTGAGCTGCAGCAGAAGTGTAGCTCTTGTTCCCAAGGTGTGTGGCTGAGAGTTGCGTGAGAATTCACCTTTCTGCCAAGAATTGTGGAAAGAAGTTGTAGTACTGTCCAGTTTCCATGCCAACAGGGCTTGTTGTTTACCTGTCCAAAGACTTTTTTTGTCTTAATTACTGTTAAGGATGTGGGCAGAATTTTGGAGGAATCCAAAGTCTCAGTTATTAAGGAGGTCTTGTTTATTTCTGCATTGTCCATTTAACTCTGGGATCACAGATTTTTTAATGTGAACTGTGCATCATAAACTAACCTTCAGAATTAACTACCAAGTTGCTCAAAAATGCCTTATTTTTGGGACATATTTTAATAATAGAAGCTATGGTGAGACCCGAGGCTTTTTGCCATGATATCCTATTTTACATCAGTGATGATATCTAGGGATGACATCTTTGTCAGAATGTGTTGTGACATGGTGTCTCCCTAAAATGAATACCCTATTGTATTAGTGGCTGTAAAAAGATCCCATCAAACATGCTGTGGGCTGCCAGACTCACATGTAAGAACTTCAGGAGAAGAGGAGGAAAACTTCTTCTACGCTTCTGATGGGTAACTTGAAAATTAAAGAGCAGCTGTTGCTGCTTTTCATATACTATAAAAAGTAGACAGAAGTTGTCAGAAGCTTTTGGAGCTGTCAAACCCATTTCATTGAAAAGGGTGATGTGGGGATGTGTTGACCCCCACGTTAGGAAAACTCCTCTGGGCCTCTACAGAGGAGAAGCCTGCTGCGGGCTAGTGGAGGCTGTGAATACTCATCTCTAGTTAGTCACCAGTTTTCTCTACACATGGAGAGTTAGGCATCCAAAAAACCAGCATGCTCAACAGGGAACTGCTTATCCTGCTTTTGTTAGACATATCTAAACTGTTTTATTCCATTTGGTACAGGCTTCCAACATCTCAGCTCTTCAGGATTGCCTTCTGAGGATCCAACAACCTCTAAGGCAGTAGGAAGATTAATTTGTTTCCTTTATTGGAAATAAAAAAATATAAATTATTTGTTTTGTAGTTTTGTAGCTTTATTTCCAGTCTCCCAAATTCTTAGAACCTCAACCACGCAAATGGGGATGTCTATGCTTATGCCACATGACTCCTGAGGTCCTCTCAATATAGGTGGTCTGCCTCTAACCATTCCTTGAAAGAGCTGACACAGATGTCGAGATCAAGTCTAAGGAATGGGTCTCCTCTGTGCTCAAGAAAAAGAAGGCATGTCAGGGGGTTTGAGTCAGTATTTCCGGACGAAGCAATCGAAGTCTGTGGTAGCACTAGTGTCGAACAGCAGCTAGCAGAGCCTTTAGATGCCTGAAGGGATGGTGTTTGAGCAGTACCCCAAGCAGCTGCAGTTAGATGTAGCCTCAGCTGCCTGTTTGCCTTTATTGGGCTGCCCAAGCATGTGAGAGAGGATCTTAATTTGCTAAAGCTTCTTTAAATCTGGTTCTTTTTTTCCAGCACTAGTTCTCTAGTCTAATGTAATCAGAGTTCCCTGATAATTTTTGACCTATAGCTAATATTTTCGATGATTCAGGCTTCTTCCTAGTACATAAAAGGAATATTAAGATAAGCCTAAGCATATAGCATTGATGTGATTAGTTAATGAAGTGTGTTACTTGTGTAGCCTAAATGGCTGATATTTGTGCCCATAAGATGTTTGTAGGGTTTTCCCTCTACTATATCCTTAATACATGATATGCAGATCAGATTAGCTTTCTACCCTGCCTCTCTGAGGCATACACTGAAACAGTTGGATGTACTTTGTATACATTTTTTACCTGTTTATTAAACAGGCTCACCAAGGGGAATTTTAAGAAGGCCTTTTATTTCTTGGTGGAGAAATACAGTCATGTGGATTTTATATCCATCATACAGTCAGATAGAGATTAAAAAAAAATCCACATGTGAAACCCTGGGAATTCACCTGTTGTAATTGTGTGCTAAAGTTCTAGATATGATCATGGGGTGTTCTTTCCAGATACTGATAATTAGTCTGTGTATGCAGGCAGAGAACTGATTTGTGAATCAAAATCATTGTTGTCATATACTGATTTGTGAAGCACACAAGCTTGCACATAAATAATCACTTTGCATGAGATTGTGAATATAGTCTACTAAAATATTTTTCTTTTAGTAATCTTAACTTTTCTTTAGAGAATATTTGGGTTTTTGTCATAGTAATACTTTCCTGTCTTTCCCTCTACTGTTTGCACATACTTGTGTGAGTGCTAAAGGCACTGGAATTGAAACATTTGGGGATTTTTGTTGTTTTGTTTTAAATACTCTGCAGGAACAGGAGGAAATTCCTTAATCACTTCAAACCCCTCTTTAAGTGAAGTGTGTCTGCTTGCTTCTACTGGGACTACTTTAATAGTACTGAAACCAAGTGAGGTGCTGCAGTAATGCATCAGAAACAGCTACATGTGGTTTTAACAATAAGTGTTATTCAGAGGAGTTAGAGGAGTTTCTTTCAGGGATTTTAACATCCCTTGAGTATAATAATAATAATATATTCTGTTGTAAACTACATTCTTTCAGTGTATGTGCTACTTTAGGAATTGCTTTGTAAAATTGGACTGTGAAATAAATGTAAAATAATGTAAAAATGTGGCATTTTCTTAGGGTGCTTATTGTAAGTTCTAACTCTGTGTTCAATATTGCCTTTCTTTATCTACAAAGTTCACTTTGGCAATTTTTTTCTGACAAATTTTGCTTCTGAATTTTCTGCACATTTGTCTTGAGTTTGTCTTCTTGAAAGACTTTGTTACAATGATCTCTTGATTCCCTGGAAATCAGACAGTTACTTCCATTTATGGGCTAGATCTATACACAAGTGCTAGTTAATGTTCATCATGATCCTGGGCATCCTGCATTTTTGACCTAGTTTCTCAAATTGATATTAAAGCTGTCTTTGAAAAGCCCATTCCTGTAAAAACGGAGAAATTAAACCCTCCACATTTGTCGTGCAGTGTAAACAAACATTTTTCTGCCTAGGTGGTATGTTTGTTCTCTCTTGGTAAATAGCTGCTGTGTTAATGACTGCCAAAACAGACAAACATGTGTCTGTTGTTTCTAGTGGCAGGAGTTCTCTCCTTTCTTTTTGTACCTCTTGCAATGTGAACTCTGGCTTAAAACTGTTAAGTGCAGTAATTTCTGCATTAAAACAGAGCTCTTAATTTAAAGGATAGCATTCATTGTGTGCCGTAGTGGCTAAAGAGAATATTTGTCCTCATCTCACTGCTATTTGGGTGTTGTAGATTACTTGGTATGTGTCCCAATCTTACCTGTTCATTAGACTTTTGTTTAGGCTTTAAAAATCCCCCTACTAATATGTTGTTTACTCTGTATGAGCATTTTGAGTGTATTGGGTGAGACTGGTTTGTAGATCTGTCTTCATCTGGCACATTACAATTCTCATAACATGTTTCTGATGTACAATGCTGTAGGCACTTTTGCTGGCTTAATTGCTGTCTGATATATTATTAAGTACTACATAGCTTTCACAGAAAACAGACTGCAGATCTTAAGCAGTGAAATTACTAAAACTACAAAGAATTTTTATAACTTTAGATTGGGAGTTGCCCCAAGGTATTCAGTTTTATTTCCCCTTTTTCCTTCTCCCTCTGTCTTATCTTTGACTCGTATTTCTATAAATTTCTGATTCTTTATGCTTTTGAATATGTGTATGTACAAATGCTTACTTCATTAAAAGCCTACAAAGTTTGCACTGTGTTCAAAACTAGGAAACTGGATGAAGAATGAAAGAACAAAATTCAGGTTTGTCAGTAGTTGTATTTTAATGACAGTGTTTGTTTGCTCTTCAACCACTTTGGGAATTGCACGTTGTCATTTATGACTAAACCATGAAACCTTGTTTCCTAGAGCAAGACAAAAATGTGTGTAAACATAGAGATGCCTTAGAGAGGAAATTGTACCAAATGTAGTCAGGGTTATAGGTCTTTTTAGCTAAAATATCTGGTCTGAATAGCTTACAGGTTTGGAGGAAACATTGTGCTTATCTTTTGGTGGAAGAAAACCTCTGATAGCAAGGTGTCTCTTCAGTATGATAGGCATCACTGATCTTTTTGTAAAAATGTAGCAAAGCCAAATCAACAAAGACACAGTTGTCCTGAACAAGAAAAGAGGATGGAGAGAAAGCCCAGAGGTGAATGATGCTAAGTAGGGCTGAAGGATATCTCGGGGCTCTAGTAAGGGACCACTGCCATTGGGCAGTGAAGCCTTGGTTGCTACTTTTGAGATCACTTATAAAGTCCTTGCAGAAAAGCAGGAGGCAAATCTTCTGTTAACAAGCAAGAGAAACCTGAAATGCAGGATGCTCCAAACACTGGAATGGGAAATTCTTCACAGGTAGCTGCAATATTGCTGATTTGAGCACTGACTTTCTGAGTCTTACATTCTTTCTTTCTCTGACTTTTATTGCCCCCTAAGTTATCTTCATAAAGTGGATCAATGCTTGCATGTATTGACTAGTACCGGTGACATGGGGTATATGCCAGCTTTAAATGCAAGCTGGAGTTGAATTTTCAGAAAGCTTTTGTACTGAGATGCAAACACAGCCTATTTGCTACCAAATCCTCACAGACAGTTACACCTGGATAATCTGTGCTTACCAGCTTGCTGTTAATCAATGCTTGCCACCCAGGTCTGTGGGAACATCTGATGCTATGATTTAATCAGCACATGAATGAGGTAACCAACTTGCAGAACACGTTTTATTTGGTAGAATGACTATTATAAAAGATAGGAACGTGATCCAAATAAAACCCAAAACTTGTCATAAAATTGCTTCTACCTCATGGACATGGAGAATGATTGCAATTTCTATTTTGTGCAACCCTAGCTTACTGAATATGCCAAATTTCACACTTCTAGAATTTTTAAAACCAAGAATTAACTAGGTAAAATTCTGTATTTCCTTATCAAAAAAATGATTTTATTTTTTTCTTTCCCTGAATTTTATTCAAGTCATATCTTTCCTAATAGGGTTTTCAACTCAGGACTTGCTACTTTGAATGAGAAAGAAAACTCATTAGAAAACTAGAAGGGAATGAGAAGGGAAACTCATTAGGAAACTTCTGTGATGAAGAATGAAAACTGTGGCATACAATCTATGCCTTACTATAGAAGGGAGAGATTTTCTTGTGTTGGAGACTATGCAGCACATAAACTGTGTTAACCTCTCACTGTGAAAAAAATTGTACAATTAAAGTTCGAGTTTACCTTGCCTAGAAGTATTTCAGAAGTAAGGGCAGACCTGCATTGGTTGGAACAGGTTGCCCAGGGAAGTGGTTGAGACAGCATCCCTGGAGGTATTTAAGAGACACGTGGATGTGGTGCTTGGTTTAGTGGTGGATTTGGCAGTGCTGGGTTAATGGTTGGACTCGATGATCTTGGAGGTCTTTTCCAAACTAAACTATTCTGTGATTCAGGTGTAACATAATTGTGGAGCAGTAGGCAAGGCAGTAAATGTAAAATGGTGGCTGTTGGATATCTAGAGTATCTGTTTGGGCCTAGCTGCAAGCAATCTTTGTCCAGGTTGAGCACTCAGCAGCTCTTATTCAGAGTTATCTAAACTTTCTTTTAGTTCATGCCAACCATTTCAGCCTTAGAGACTTGGAATAAGCAGGCAGAGATCTGAAAATCTGAGGCACATTGAGATCAGTTTTCCCATACCTTTCCCTGCAGCTTTTGTATGAAGTTTGCAGGACGTTCTGAAACAGTTTGATATGACTAGAGTATAATTGTTGTAAGGTTCTCAGGACAACACAAGCTCCTTCTCATGGCCCAACTACACGAGTACAGTGGAAAAGCTACTAACATGGAGCTGAAAATGGGGACTAGTTTTTCTAAGGAAATTAGGAAGCCTTTTTTCCACACAGAAATGTTTCAGGGGTGATGATGGGGGGAATAAACCAAAAGTTATCCAAAATCCAAGTTTTGTGTTTGCCTATTCTTCTCTGAAAATGTGAGGTTTGATTAGAGCATTCAGTAATATGACTGTTAATTTGGATATTTCATATCCTAGGTGTGGGCATGATCACTAGCTGGAATAAGTCTCTTCAAAAAAACCTACAATCATCCTTTCTGCAAAACTGATCACAGTAAATTAATTCCCTTTGAGGAAGCTGATGGTCTGATATCACCAGATAAGAACTTTCATGAAGGTTTCAAGACCTAGAAGTTGGAGTTGGGATACATAAAGTTTTCTCCCTGAATAATGTTAGTTGATTTTTTTTTTTTTTTTTTAAATTTTTAGGGAGGGATGTGGTGTGAAGAAGCACATAATGTATGAGGTTTTTCTCTGAAAACTTAATTTGAAAGTTTGTCCTCTTCCAACTGCAATCCATTGAAAATTTTCTTTTAGAGCTGGATTTATTCTAGGTAATTTAATAAAGCTTTGCTTTGAATTTGCTGTGGTGTAGCAGTGCAAAGACTTTGTTAAAGGCTATCCAATCCCACTGCACATTTGCTTTGCATAGGTTTACCAAAGGGTGTACTCCAAGGTCTCCACTTGTACTTTATTGGGTAAAATTATTCCTGGAGGTCCCACTGGGAACAGGATAGCAACTGTGACTCCTGACTCAGGAATGTGGAAGATCCTGTAGTTATGCTGGAAAAGCATCCTCAGGAAGTGCAGATTCTTCTCTAAGGAGCTGTGGAAATCTCGAGTAGATGGTGGAGACCATCATCACATATAGATTCTTTGGTGGCTGGTAGTACATGTACAGATGATTTGGTGGTGGGTGGTACCCTCCCTAGGATGTATCCTAGGACTGTTACTATAGTAATCAATCATTCTAGGTGCTAAAGAAGACAATGAATTGTAAAAGGGTGTTTGTTATGGGGCTCGCTTATTGTCGGGTTGACTTGAGTATGTATGTGGTACAATGACATGGAGAGAAAATGCAAAAGCAGAGTGGGAAGTTAAAGGAAAAGAAGTTGAGATGAAGCACGGACAGAGCTACAGGAGACAGGCACTGCAGCATCCTGAAATGTAGGAAGAGCAGAAGAGATTTGATATTTCAGCAACGATATTAAAAGAAAAAAGTAGAAAAGTGGGACAGGAAGGGCTGCATACAGGAAGCTGAGAAAGCATTAAAATATGTGAAAAGGATTCAGTGAGATAGAAATAGATTCATGAAGAAGCAACTGAATGGTTTGAGACTGAATCAATATTTTTTCTTAAAATCCTGCTGAGATTAATTTTGGCTTAAATGTAGGAATTACTTTTTGCAAGGGAGGAGGTGACAGATGGACCCAGAGAGGGTCTTGACTTTCATGTCCGTACAGATTTTTTTTAAATTTTTGTTTGTTGAAGGCATTAAAAAATACCTGTGCCAGTTTTTTCCATTTCCTTTGGCTTTCGTGTCTAAAGAAATATTCAAACTGGGAGAGGGGATGGGAAGCTGAGCCAGGTGGCAAGCCTATTCATCACCTAGTCAGTGGTGGAAAATATTGAATGATCAAGTGAAAGTGTCTTAAAATAACATGAATGCAGAGACAGAAAAAACTGCCAAGGGAAGGAATTTATGTTAAAAGAAAACTTGCAGTTTCCCTGTCCAATTGTAATAAGAGACTTCAACGTTCAGTGGAAGGCAGTGTATGTACCATCCATAGCCATAGTTTTTTATTATTGTTATTTTTTTAGAGTAGTTAGAAAGTCATAAAGAAATTCTTTTATCCCAAAGGTGTTCAATTTTAATAATTTTATCGAAAATATCTCTTGTACATATATGTATGTGAGTATATCTGTACACAATAGGTCAGTCTCTAAATTTCTCAAGAAAAAAAAATTTTTTTGTAAAGAAAAATAGTTTCTGTAAGTTACTGAATAAGCTGTGAAGTGGTTTCATAGCTCTGTCAAATTTAGAATGTAAATCAAAACAACAGGAGAAAAAATTGTATTTGAAATAAAGAAGATTCATATCTTCAGAACTGTCACTCTGTGTGACATGAGCTACAAATCTTCATCAGTGAGCACAATTTAAGGGGGGCATGGTTAGTTTTAATATAACCCCTTGCCTGTCCCTTATTTTTTACAATCTGAAAAAGATCATATGGTAGCAAAACCTACCTCTAACCTTTCTTTCTTTTTCTACTTTTTATTCATGAACTGAGAACAGTGTTTGCTAATAAAGACTACAGTGTTTTAAAACGATTCTGGGGTTTTACAGAATGTTCAAAATGTATCTGCTGGGAACCCCTAAGATTTTGCTGGCAGTTTAATTATTTTTACTGTATTCAACTAAATTTAAAGGGCTTAGCTACTTCCTGCTCAGGGATTCCTTTCTTAATACCCAGCCACCTTAATAAAATCATGCAGAAGATGGGACCTGTATTTAAAAATTAATTTATTGCTTTGTATTCCTACAAATATAAAACTTTGAATGAATGTATCTAATATTTACATGTAGTTAAAAAAAACCCACTGGACACAGAAAATGCTGCTAGGCTCCAGGTTGTTATCTTAAAGACTGGAACTATACTGGACCCATTCTCCCATAGACAAAAGAAGGTTTTAAGGTATAAGGTCTGCAATTTAGAGAAGGCACAGCCTGGAAAATGCTGTTGTAGAAAATGCTGTTGTAAACATCTATATACTGCCTAAATTCTGTATCAATTTGGTCTGGGCTTTAAGACCTTAATTTATTTTTTGGTGTCTTAAATGCAAAATATTGTAATTAATTTGTTGCCCAGTGTAGAAATGTGTGTCTTGAAAGAATAGAAAGGAAATATTTTTGAATCGCAGATTTGGGTTGATATAATCTATCTAAAACAAAAACCTGATTTGTTTCTCCCCTGTTTTTAACAAAAAAGGCACTTTGACAAAACTGTTTAGCCAAAAATATTTGAAAGATTTCTCCCTCCATTCCCTGCCCCTGAATTGTGAATGCAAATGTAGATTGAGCTCTAAAAGCTTTAAAGACAACTTAAAAGAACTTCTGTTCTCCATCCAGTTCTCAAAATAAATAACGTTCCATTTTAAGCTTCACTGTCTAACAGTTTGTCAAACACGTGTAGAAATAATGTCATATTAGCATTTATCAATTGTACAGATGCCATTCATCAGCCAGCACTATTTGCAAACAAGTAAGTATAATGGATTTTTAAAATCCAAGCTGCTTAAATGAAAACCATATTTCTTTTACGTAGCAGATGCTATGTTTGGAGATTCGTTTTCTCTGCTCACAAGCTCTTGGGAACACAAACTGCCCTAGTCAGTATTGTTCAAAGCTGCCCTGCTTGGTGACAGGGTTTTTGGGTGCTACTGTAGTGCAAAAATCAATGACAAACTAGAAATATTTTGACATACACTTAGAGAAATAGAAGGGTAAACTACCTCTAAAGACCTAGGGTCTAGTGTAAAAGTGTCTGAGTGGCCGTTGGGAATCAAAGAGATTAGGAATTAACTTTATTCAAATGTCCTTTACTGGTTTTAAAACTCGGTGCTGCATATACATTCTGAATCTGTAGTTTAACAGTTATAACTGAGCTTGAGCACACATGTTTGAACCAATTTAAGTGTTTTGTGTCAAGTAGCACTTGGGAGTCTCCCTGCTTGAATGTTGGCTTAATGTTCAGCCACCTGAGGGTCTTAGAAAATTCTCAGACTTTTATCCCAAATGTATTTTTGAATTACATGCTGTGCTTAATGAAAAGTAGAGAGTTGACTGTAACAAGTAATATAGGAAATTTAGTTTTTTGCATAAATGAGGGACAGATTTATACTTCCTGTAGCATATTTTGTGCCTTTGTAGGCTGGAAGGCAACACCTTGCAGCATGAGAAAACAGGCATGAAAGAGCCTTTTAGGTGATAAAGGAAACAGCAAAGAACTTTCTTGTCCCAGACTGTGTGGCTTTGGATCCTGGCAAAGCTGTATTTGATGGAATTAGTGGGAAGTGGTTTAAAAAACTGGTCAGTTTCATCATGATTCAATATGTATAGCAATATATTATATATAAACACATTGTTTGATACCAATAGAATGAGTTATTTTGTGGTTCAAGTAGTATTGTGTCCATGTGATCTTCTGGAAGTAGAATACCTTGATTCCAACTCTGCCAGTTATATATCAATGAACCATCTTTGTACCTTCTTTACTAGCAGCTGACATCTTTCATTTATTTGCCCAGAAATCTTCTTAGATTGAGGTGTGCTCTTGCTACATCCAGGTGATACACAGCAGAACAGCAAAAAGTTGGCCTACCACAATATAAATACTTCATAATCAGTGTTGTAGACTAATTCACTGATATTCCAACAAGGAAACCTTAATTTTGATTTTTATCTGAATTTTGGCCCTAAAAATCCTCACAATTATGAACTTCACAGTGTCAGGTTTAAAGGCTCTCTTTAGAAATCTGCAGAATTGCAAAGACTACCCTGGCAGTTTTCTCTACAAGCTACAATCTTTACCAGTTCCTGTAATGTAGCATTGACATAAAAATAGACAAGTTGACAAGTTGGTTCACCTCTTTGGAGCTGTGAAAAATCCTACAGATACCTTTTGTGTCTTTTTTTTGACTGGATTTTCATGGAGAAAAAATCCAGAAATTGGTTCAATGAGATGGATTGTAAACCACACCATTCTTGATAGAATTTCATCTATGTGTGCTCCATAACTACCTAAACAAAGGTTGAATGCTGGGGGTAAATCCAATCAATACAAGTTAAACACTATTGTCTGACCCTTACTTGAACTGCAGGGTTGGATCCATCATAACATAATTGGTTTATCCCCTCGTGTCTAAGGTGCTCTGTAGCAAACTGTATTTTTATGTCCTGGAGAGCTTAGATTGCACATGAAAACTTTTCTGAATCTGGTAGATTTAATTAATAGAGGCTAAACAATTTGTGTGGCTAAAGCTGTTCTGTTAGTATTTTGGAAAGTCACACTAGTTCTGTATGTAAAACCAACTTCTGTTTAAACTGCAGGGTCAGAGCCATCACAATATAATTGGTTTATCCTCTTATGTCTAAGATGCTCTATAGTAAACAAATTGTTCTTATGTCCTGGAAAGATTTAGCTTGGCCACTGGTTGTTCTTCAGTAATTGTTGTAATGGGAAGCATAGTGATTGTTCATTCTCTGTTCATATTGAATGTTCTAGTAATGTTATACAGCTTTATAAACATTTTTTCAGGCTGGAAAAGGGAGTGCAAGTCTATGTAATTTTTTCTCATAGGTAAGTTGTTCCACGTAGTTGGTTGTGCAGGCAGCCCTCCTCTGTATTTTTATTAGTTCTACGGGATCTGCTCTGGAAAGGAACAATCCAAACGTGTTTTTCTGATGTACTTGCAAAATATTGTCACTTAGGTGTTACAATAATGCAGTAGCAAATAAGATGTCTAAGCTAAATCTACTAATTTTTCTTATTAGGATATGATTTTTAAAAAGCATTTCAATAGCTCAGATTACTGACTCAGGTTTAAGTGAAACCATTGAAATTTAACATGAAGCATGTTTGCAAACTTTTTGTAGGGTGAGATGCAGACAAAAGGGTAAATCTGAAGTAATCTGTGCCTCAAATTAAGTCTTCTGCTCTTGCTTCCCTATCTCCCATAAATAGTTCAAGCACAACTATTTCTCCTAGGATGTATGCACACATGAGGCTAAGCTTAGGAAACTATATTAATATTAATACAATCTGTTGTGGGGATTCAGTCTTGTTGACACATTTAATATATAAGAAAAACCTAATAAACTGTGAGGAAAAAACCTACCTGCAATAAAGTCTTTCTCGGTGTGTTTTTTTTTCCCTGTAATTAATTACAAGTTTTTACAGAATCTGCAAATAAATGTTAAATATATCATAAGACCTTCTCTCAATAAACACTTCTTAATAAAAGGGAAATGAGAATTATGTATTGCATATCTAGATATAGGAGAGCATGAAAAAGTTACCATTTTCTCTGTAGCTAAGCAGATTTTTATGCATGTGCTGGTGATCTCAGTCTTGTCATCCCCTCTCAAATTAGCTTTAATTGCTCATTAGTCTTCTTGCCTATGCACTACACTGGGGGAAAACAGCCTAATAATTCTTCATATGAATAGTGTAGGTGATCATAGAGGTGTTTGCCTTCTACAGCTGCTCTAGAAATAGGAAAGTGGTATAGATAGCTCTCAAAGCAATAGCACAATCTGTGACTGCAGAGTTAGTTTGTATTTGATTTAACTGTATAGCAAAGCTACAAAGTGTATCTTGGGCCGTACTCATCTTAGAATGGTGCCATTTGTCTCATCTTCAAAGAAAACTGAGTGTTGGAAAAGTTAACAGGGAGGAATTTGTTCAAGTATAGTGTGTATATAGGCAACAGGATGTAACTCTCTGATACTTTTAGAATCCTTTATGTTATTGCCATTGGTTCTACAAACTTTCCTTTATGCAGTAGAATTGAGGTTTTTATTCCAAATTTGGAAAAGGACGGTGTTCTCTGAAACATGCCTAAGCTGATTTCACAGAGTTACTCCGTGCTGGATGTTGGTGGGTTGAGATGGAATTGTGTTTCCATTGAAGCTGATGGGTATTTAAGTTAGCACTTCCAAAGAAAGGGAACTGGATGTAACTTTGTAGTTTGACTTTAAATATGATCAGTATTCCTAAAAGAGCTTCTAAAATTTCTGTCCTGGAAATCAAGTTATGTGTGCCCTTCTCCTTGCTCCAATTAAGATGTTAGATACTTTTGTATTCAGGATTCAATTCCCAGAGAGATGTGTTATGTCCCTCATATTTAACACAAGTAATATGCCTGTGTCCTGTAATAGAGATGGTGGAGACCTAAGCAGCATTTTGTTGGTTCTGAAATTATCTTCAACTCTGGTTATGTTCTGTTTTGGAATGAATGAGACATTTTACAAAGGACTGATGGACTCCATTTAATTTTCTAGAAAGTCAATGGGTATAGTTCAAGTTACCTGGGCTCTCTCTTGAATTGGTTTAAGGACAGGCAACTCCAGAGAACAGTTCATCCCATAAAATGATGATTTTTTAAGACAGGAAAAGCTCTCATCTTCAAGACATTCTTATTAATAATTTAATAATTCTGCTTTGTGTGTTCATACTATCATGAATCCATATTTGTGTTTGGTAATAGGAAACATGACAGCATTTGCTTCTGGGAAATCTTTATATAAGATTTGTATAATTTATGTATAGTTATATTGTTGTCCTTAGACTGATGCCGTAGCTTTGTGGTAATAGCTGCAGGAAATTCCCTCAGTGTTATCATGTATGTTGTATGACTACAATGCACATGTTTGGTTACAAAGCATTTCAAGAAGCTTACCTCCTGAAAACTTTTCAAAGTGACTCCAAATAGATTCCTTATAAGCCAAGTTCATCAAGATTAATATCAATTTTCATATATAGCCAGTAACCTCTTCTTCTGACCAAGAGACTTACTTGGTTTCTGTTACTTAATTTTGGAAAACGGCTAAATGCATCGGGTTGTGTACATGTACTGCAAGCTCACAATAAGATGCTGTGATTTTTAAAAATTTTTTTTTATTTGAAGATATCCTGTTTTCCTCGGTTTACAAAGACAACCCAGTGTCGAGGGAACTGAAGACTGGGGTGTGTTGGGCTAACGCAAATTTAACTGAAGCCAAGAATGCCCTGGTTTGGCTCTGGAAAGAGTGCTAAGCAGCCAAGGACATTTGGAAGGCCGAATCTAAACCAGTACAGTGAGTTTGCTACATTGTACTGGATACAGCCATAATTATATATGAGAATTTTAATCGGTCTACCCTGTCTTCTCATCTTATCTTAACAGAGGGTAGTCTCGTTTCTATGTGCCTGAGCAGGATGACAATAGCTTAATGAGTGACACAAACTGTATCTTCTCCTTTTCTAGAAACAGCTTTCATTTCTTGTCACTAGTGCCCTGCCTTTTAGACAGAATTGGCTGTGTGGCTCTAGTTTGCTCTGGTCAGGATGTGGGGAAAGTTAAATCCAACATACAGACTGACCTAAAAAGTTATATTGGCACAGAGAGAGATTCAATTAGTAATTTACTTTGCAACATAAGTAGAAACCAGGGTGGTTATTAAAAAATAAAAATAAATTGCAACAATTGTTTATCTGCTTGTGTAATAACTGAGAGGACCTGGATTTCTTCAGAGGATTATTATTTGCCCCTGATACTGTGCTTCAGTAATAGCTTTCAACAGACCCTTCCTCTAAAGCTGTTTTCACAGAAAATGTCTGGCTACATATTTGTGTTAAACAGTCTCTGAATTTTTGATGTTATATTCTGTAGATCCCATATCACTTTGAAAAATCTTTAAGTATCTAAAACAGAATAAAATACCTTAGTCTGAATGAAATATAAGATCCCCTAAGTAGTATCATTCTTTAATGTAGTTGATGTTCCCTGCTTTTGTAAATGTGCAATCATTCATGTGGAAATTAGTCTTTAGCTTATTCGTAGATATTGCTGTTTTATATTTTCACCAAACTAATTTTCCCATCTGATTTCAATTATTTTCAACTTGTTTTCTAGAAGATCCATTTGCTCTTTCTAATTTAAAACTTTCTGTTCTTCTCTTTCCCATTTTGCTGTCTTCTTGCTTGTTATGCCTGAATTAAAAACATCTGGATTAAAAATGTTGAGGTTTTGATAACAAGCCTGTCTCTTATTTATTTTTCTTGTTAAATGCCACAGCATCATTTCTATGCTTAGCATTCAAAAAAAGTTGAGATATATTGAAAGTTTTCACTGGAAACAATTTTTTATAGAAAACCACTATTTTGATCAAGTTTGGGTTTTTTTTAATATGAAGTTTTTGCTTTTTTTTGAGAGTTAGCTTTTCATTACAACTTAGAGAAAGAAAACTGCTTTTTTTTTTTATCTGAGACTGAAAAAATGAAAAATTGCATGTATTTTTAATTATTACAGTTGCAATTATTATGCTGCTCTGCTTGCATGTATTTTGTCAGCAAGTCCTGAAAGGCCAAATGTGTGCACATACACAAAAAATGGATGAAACAAAAGGTGTGTAAAGTAGATGAAAAAAATCTATGCAACAATGACATGTATTAGCAAGCCCTTCTTCACACAGCTGCAGTAAAAAGCTATGCAGAAATATTGCATGTTGCTACGTACTAGGAAGCAAATTCCATTCTACCAAAGCAAGGTATGACTGAAGAAAAATGAATATTACTACAGCAGTCTAGCCAAGGATCTCACTACTTCTCTTTTTTTTTTTTATTTTTTAAATTTCTTGCCAATCTAACTATGCTGCAACCTGCCCAAAAATGAGGACAAAGAGTGCAGACTAGGGAATGAGCGTGTTATCAAAGGCCCAGTGTTACCACTTAAAAATGGATTATGCAGATAAGTAACCTCAGTCTCTTGACACAATTTGCAAGAGTGAGATTGGAAATTCATGTCAGTGCAAATGCTATTCAAGCTGGAACAGTTGCTGTTGCAAAAATGAGATGGGTAAACTCAGGTATGAATGACAGACTTGGGCATTTTGCAGTTTGTTTACTGAATATCATGTGCTCAAATCTAAGGAAGTTGTTTTTCAAAAGTTGCTTAATTACTGATTCAGTCGCTGAGTCGCTGAAGAGTAACACATAGTGATTCTGAAAATCTGATTATCAACACAGAGTTCTGTGTCTTCCCAAATTTTCTCTATTCTGCTACTGGATTGGAATGCAACTGCAGAACTGATCTTTCCTGCACATTCTGGGACAGTTTAACTGCAGCCTGAACTTGACAAGTCATGTGTGATGTGTAGTTAGAGTATTTGTTATAGAATGAAAAAAATTTGATCTCTGATTTTGATTCGTGGACAATAAAATAAATATTATATGATCAGGAGTAGTATCCATTCATATCACATCAGGAGGAATATCCATTCATAACAAATCCATTTCTTTTAGTTCATACTGTACTCCTGTGTAACTGCAGAACCAAAAAACGTCTGGCTTTGCCAAGGAGTGACTGCCTGAATTTCCACTGGAAATTCCAGTAAGCATTAGCACTTAATTACTGTTCTCTACCTTAAAGGCAGGAATTAAGTGATGTGCAGCACATCACTTTCTAGATTTATTAATGTGTCACACTACAACTGAAGTCAGGAGTAGAGCTCCCTTGTTGATAATCTGTGCTTGGCAGGATCTGCAAGTACATCATAAATAACTGACTCCCAGTTATATAACGTAAATTGCCCCTGCTTTCTCAAGAGGATAATTGCATATTAATACATGCTCATTAATAACTTTTGCAGGTACTGAAAAACAACCTAATTTCCTTTCCTTGTTTGTAGAGCTAAACTTAACTGGTTTTGGACATATTCTACATACACAGAAGCTTATTCTGTCTTGATATAGTAATTCTTATAGACAAAAGACGTAAAAGTGTCTATCTTGCCTAAAAATTCATAGAAAGGCAGGGTCAACTTTCAGGATTTTGGCACTCCACATGGTGCTGTGTAGTGAACTTTTAGGTCCTCAGTATGATCATGTCTGGATTAGGTTTTGCTCACATTAAAGTCAACCAGGCAAATAGATTCTTCCATTTGACTTCTCCCAAGTAGAGTAGTACTGCTTTCAATTAGCACTCTCCCCTTGTCCACCCACCCAAACCTCCTGGAGACCAGGAATGGTGTAGCGAGTGACAGGAATTTTCAAATAGCACAGTGTCAAATTGATTCCAGGCTCTGCAACGATGGTGCAAACCAAATTTGTCATTAAGTTTTATTTTAAAATACCTGGTATATTTATTTTCTGTATCTTTGCTGCTACCACTCTTTAAAAGAAAAACCTATTGGCTTGCTCAAGTACAAGGGTGAGGAAAGATTTTTAAGGATGGAAGACTGCTAGTTTTCATAGCATGTAAGAGAAAGTAACCCTGAGATGACAAATTTTGTGGTGCTTGTTTTCAGAGCTCAAGCTCATGTAATTACTTTCAACAGGAACTGTACAGATAATCATCCTTTAATATGCCATGATGAGAAATTCAAATTACATCTTCTGCAGTGTGTGCTTGTGCTTGTTTGTGTGTGTATTCTATATGCATGTGAAGTGCTAGAGAACTGAAGTAATAGGTTCCCACTGTGAGATTTTATTCAATGTACACTTAACACATGTAAATGTTTTGTCTGGCAGTTATGCCAATCACCATGGAATAACATGCAATGAGTAGAAAACAATTTTGTGGTAACTGCAGCCCACAGCGGTTTGATGAAACGTCCTAGTCAGAAATTGCTTTCACGCAGAAAGCTCTGTATCATCAGAAATTCCTTAAATGTCAGCAAGGGTGTAGTCCCTACAGAAATCCTTGAATACTCTGGGGTTATTTTTACTTGTCTTCCCCTGTGTCTTATTTTCTTTCACCAACTATATGAGCAACCAAGTGTATAAATATTATGCAGACTTGTGCACTCATACGGAATCAGTCTTACTCATTGGTGTATTTAAGCTTTTTGTTTTTTAGAGAGGTTAACTTTTGAAAGAAATAAGGTTTTTGGTGCAGAACTGACACTTTGAAAATCCTGTCAAAAGAACCTGCACAGAACCTTATAAGTTTTTCATATATAAGACAAATGCATAGAGCGCTTTTTTTCTTCTGTTTGGTATTTTTTTATTTCATAGAAGAGCCCAGGGGACTCCGCTTATCAAAAAAAAAAAGATACAAACAAAAAATAGATAGGACTAGAGCTTGATTTCAAACATTTCCCCAAAAATGTGGCTAGGAAAGGTAAAAAGTCCAACTTGTTTTTTTTCTGACTGAAAGCAAAAAGAACTTAGAAAAGTATCTATTAGTCATCTCAAAATATTTAGAGAGCACTTTTGCCTGTCAGGGATCTCTGAGCACCACAGGGTAAGAGCAGGCTTTGAAGCTGAGGGTCAGAGCTGGACAAGTGGCCGTGCAGCAGCTGCAGGGCAGGGAACGGGCTGGATGTGAAACGGGTGGGCTCCGCTCTCCGCAGCAGGACCAGCAGATGTTTCTGTTCAGAGCTGACTTGGTGCTTGATGTGGGAGGGGTAGGGCCTGAAGGGGAAGGGAAGCAAGAGCTTTCTCCCTGCTTTAATCTTTCCACATGGTTCTGCACTCAGATGAAGTTGTCTGCCTCTGAATATTCGGCTATTTCAACTGTCTATAGTCAAGCACATTCTATTTGAAAATCTTAGAGCCAAAAACTATATAAACTGTATTTGATAATGCTTTCTTAGCTTTTCTGTAATTGAATATAATTCAAGGTCAGCCACCTTTATTGCTATGGTTTTGTCAATATATTAGACTTCCTTTGTTACTATTTCTTATACTGGATCTAATGAAATATGTGGTTTTGAAAAGAGGGAGATGCTTTTATGCTTTCTGACTCCATTTGAACTGCATACTGATGGAACACTAAAATTGTAACAATCTCTGTTTTGATGATGAAAGTCAACATCTGCTATCATAGGAACCTATGTCTTTTGATTTATTTTTTTTTAATTGCAAACGGAAAGCTCTTATGTCCTTTCAGGCATTAAATAGATGAAACTCAGCATTTTTTTTTTCAATGTTATACCTTAAAATGAATGTATTTTTCTTTTCTTTGTGCTACCTGGAAATTAAAAGCTGGCACATTCTTATTCTGACTATGCTTTTATTGTAAATTTTAATCACTTAAAGCAGCAGACTAGTAAATAACGTTGTCTGCCAAGGAACTATCTTAGGTGGAACTTTCTGAACCACTCCCCACCAGTCTGAAGAACTCCTTAAATTTCAGATATCTTTTGCTGAAGTGGAAAAATAGAATTTGCTGCTCTCACATTCTAATGGTGTAGTTCTTCTTAAGATTGCAATATTAAACCTTTTTAAAGTCTAATTTTTCAAACCTGAGCTTGGAGGCATAATTTTGGATACTGTTTGTTTTAATGAGCAGTGAAGGAGAAAATCACTGTTATAGAATTACAGAGTGGTTTAGATTGAAAGGGACCTTAAAGATCACCTGGCTCCAACCCCCCTGCCCTGGGCACAGGGAATCTTCCACTAGACCAGGTTACTGGAAGTCCCATCCAGCCTGGCCTTGAAGACTGACAGGAATGGGGCATCCAGCTTCTCTGGGCAACCTGTTCCAGTGCCTCACTATCCTCAGAGTAAAGAATTTCTTCCTAACATCTAATCTAAATCCCTTTTTAAATTTAAAACCATTCTCTCTTGTGCTATCACTATCTACCTGTGTAAAAAGTTGCTCTCCCTCTTTTTTATAAGCTTACTTTCAGTACTGGAGCCTTCTCTTCTCCAAGCTGAACAATCTCAGCTCCCTCAGCCTGTCATATGGGCATAAGCCCATATGCTAATGTATTTACGTGTGTGTGTGTGTGTGTGTAAAATATATATTGCATACACATTTCTATTATACAAACATTCAGAGGTATTGTCTCCTCTAACCCAGAACTAGCATGTAACAGACTTTTTGCTTCCGTGTGTCTAAATGCTGCCTCAAAAATGGTATTCCACATATAGAACTAAAATCAATAATTGGTTATTTTGAAGGTGGTTCTCTGAAAATTCTTGTACCATTTGGATGTGGTTGTGGTGAAGAGAGATCAGAGTTCAGTAAGACATTCAAAATGTTTGATATGTGAAATTTATTATGGTGCTCAAGGAAGCATATAGTTTCAAATACTATGTGTATTGTGTGTACATAGAAAGGGAACAAACCTCAAGAAGAATATAGCTCTAACTACCATGAAGTACAGAAAAGGTTTAATGTCCATGCAAACCTCAAACTGAAGCAAACCGTTGAAACTACAAATGAATGCTATACACCTATGCCACTTCTGATTAACCAGTTACAGTAAAATGAGGCAACTTCAGCCAGATTGTGTAAAACATGAACAGAATTTTACAATCAGAGGTAAATATATAAAGTCCCCCCCTCAAAGTTTGTGAATAATAAGATGGCTTCCACAATAGTTTGCAAATTTGAACCAGTTGCTACAAGATGATAAAAACCCTAAGGCAAAGGCCATGTTTTAAGTGCATACTTTACTACTCTTGCATGAACCCAGTTTTATTCACTCAAATCCCGTATTTAACTACAGTCTGCCTTGTCTGGAAAAAGGTATCAGATTCAGTGTATTCTGTGGTAGCTCATCTGTCATCAACAGAGAGAGATTTTAAAAGACAGGGGGAAAAAAAATCTCCAACTCGTATGTACATATGCAAGGAAAGGGAGGAGGAAGTCTTGAACAATGTTCTCTTTCCATTACCCAACTAAACACACTGCTCCCTATTATAAAAAATTGTTATGTTGCTGATGTTTTGGAATTTTTGCATTATATGTATTAACCAATAAAATCTATTATTTTCTGTAGTGTTTAATCTATTCTAAACCTCAGATCTCCTCCTTGGGTGTGAACAATGATATGAATTGCTTTGAAGAATTGAAGGGTCTTTGTTCAGGAAGAACAATTTATGTGTGAATAATGGACTGTGGTGCAGGTGGCCAATGAAGTAATCTTTATTGTTATCTTTTGTTGACCTGTTAATAATCCTAAATTATGAAAGATAATGGATGGACTGAGATCTAGAAAATACAAACTTCTGCAAATACGAGCTGAATTGCAAAGACAAAACAAAGTACAGTTACCTAAACTATGAAAGAATCTTATAATTGGGAGAAGATGTGTTTGCCTATCTGAGACTATCCTCTTTCATCTGGTACGTGTGTATCGGCTGAAATGTCACATGTTCTTTACAAAGTTTGCAAGGTCAAGCACCTTCCTTCTGCCTTTCCCAAAATTGCCATGATGATGTATATTATTTCTCCAAAATCTTAAGTCATGTCTCATGGTTGAATTTCACAATAAAGAGTATTCCCATAGATTAATAATTGGTCTGATTGTCTAACCTGTACTCACTTTGGTAGTCCCTTAGAGGAATTGGCTTCAGGAATGACTCAGATATGAAAGGAATGTTCCAAGGTTGAACCTTGTTTTACCAAAGTTATCTTTATTGCAGCCTATGGGAATTTAAAGCATTGAATAAATCTGAATCTCCTTAGGGTTTTGTAATGATATTATATTCTGGGAGGTGCAAAAAAGGATTATTTAGATTTTACAAAATAATCCAGTTTTACATACTGACTGCAAATCAGGGTGTGGTATGAAGATGACTTGATTCTACTAGGAAGAACTACTCTGTAATGAGCTATTTTTCTTAACTGGTTTGAAATTGTAACAGAGAATTAAGGCTGCTTATGATATGGTTGAACTCAAACGTTTTGGGAAGATGTGCCAATTTTTGTAGGGCGTCTGATTTTATTTAGCTGGCCCTTATGTTGTTTATGCATGTTGATGTTTGATCTGCAAAGCCCCAGATAAATATGGCTAGGGATACTGGATTGTGTTTGTCTTTTTAAGATTTCCAATTAATTGCATAGCAGAGGAGGTGACTTGTTGCTTACATGTCTGAAGAATGATGTGCTGTTTAGGGTCTGCCCCTTAAAGAAAATGTATGACAGTTTAGGGTGAGGGTAAATAGGACAGAAATATATCAGCACAGAGATAAGCTAAAGCAGATGTGGAGAAGAGCAATGTTCAAGGCTGAATTTACAAGCTGTTTGTTACTGGTGTACAGACAATGGTCATGGCTGTAGAAGTACCCTACTGGGTTGAACAGCATGGGCAGAGTGCTTTGAATTGAGCTGGGAGCACACAAAATAAATCATGTTATTTCTACATTTCCTTGTCGCTCCTGACTGTGGGACTCCTTGCAGTTGGAGTTTTGCTAGCATTGCAAGCATCTCCACAAAGTACTGAATTTCTCCAGGTGGTTTTTGGAAAGGTGTTATTTCTCTGTGTAACCTACACCCCCTGTATGCTCTCAGTGTCTTCTAACTTTGCATCAGCAGTGTATTTTGTTGGCGCTTTCCTGTTCTATGGGGTGGATACCTTAGAAAATTTGAAAGATCAAGAAACTCCACCAGTGGTACCCTTCCTTACATTCCTTCTTGTGTCCACCTATTTTCCTCTCATCTTAAACTTGTTCTAAAGCTGGCCTGTTTTCAAGGTGTTTAGAAATTCAAATAACTTCAGTCCTTCTCAAAGTGTGAGCATTGCATTTGCTGATCTCTTGCCCTAAAAATGGAGAAGATAATGAAAAAAACTTGACCTTTACTATCTTTAAGATTGAAAATCTAAATAGCATGCAATAAAAGGCTTGTGTTTGAGAGGGGTGTAGGAGCTGTTTCTGTGTACAGAAGAATCATGTGAAGAAGGAAAAGGCACACTGAATGGATATTCCCTCCCACTGCCAAGTCTGAGCCTTTTTTTGACCTGACTGATTCCTGTTTTTTATGTATACACATTTAAATTACTACATGAAGTGTGCTTTTCCTTCTTTCATATGTGTCAATCTTTTTCTGTATTTTTCATTATACTGTTGAACTGGAATTAGGGTTTATGTAAATCTCATCTCAGGTTCTTGCTGTGGTACATCAGTTGTGTATGTGATCCTCTTGGTAAATCCATAATCTTTTACAAAAATTCACAGCTTTGCCTTTTGAACATTTACGGCATTAAAGGAGGCTGAGCTATGGAATACTACTATAGCATATGCGATAGCTTAACCACACTATAAACTTCTGTTTTGTTTTCCTTTGGAGATGCAAAATCTTCCCTCAGTGAATGGAGATTTCCACTCTAGCCTGCCCCTCTGCTTTTACAAGTGGTGCAGTGTGTTTTATTTTTGACTTAAGGGGCAGAGGGGCATGGGTTGAAAGATAAGAAAACTGTGTTGTGGCGTACTGGTTCCAAAAATGATAAAATGTGAAAAATAACAGACTTATTCCAGGGCCATGCAATCAAAATAGATTTTGCACTGGAGTTATAAAAAGAAACTATGCAAAACATTCCTGAAATAATTTATGCTGAGTTCAAGTTTAAGCCAGAGATATAACAGTATATTATGTGTTCTCTTGGCATTCTGTCTTTGAATCAACAAAGCTATCTCAACTCTTGCACTCTGGTCAGTGCACTGATTCTCTTACAGTCAGAGCTGCAGGTCTCCCAGACTTGCAAAAGGCTCATTTTCAAAATCAAAAGGCTTTAATGTCTTTTAGTACCATCTATCCCATTTCTATGACAGTGATCTCCTATGAGATATTAGTATTCATGGACTGAGCTATCCATTTCTGTAGTTCCATTTATTCCTCTGTGTTCTGGGCTGTCTTGGTGCCACTCTCCCAAAGAGAAGCATTCCTGTGTCTCTGCTTGGCAATTCTTGCTTTTCTGGTTATGCTTAGTTATGCCAACCACCAGTGTAACCTACCTGTTGGTAACACTTACCAGTCCTGGGCAAGGGCTGAGTCCTGCTACAGGCAAAGCAGCTCGACTATTGCGATCCCTCTTCAGGGTCTAAAAGTTTGTGTGTGTGTGGCCTGGCTGTGCCAGTCGGCCTCAGGGCCAGAAGCTGGGTCTGGCTCTGCTTGGCTTGTTAGCACAGATATAGGTATAGCCAAAAGGTAAATGCCTACCAGGACATCTCCCAAAATTGAATAGTTTTATGTTGTGAAAGTATTTATATTCCTTCCTCTTTCTCTACTCTGTCATTTTCCTTGTTGCTTCCAGATATTTTACCATCTTGGCTCAAGGAGTGGGCTTTCTTTTTGTTTGTTTTGGGTTTGGGTTTTTTTAGCTCATTATTTATTAGTTGAAGCTCTGCTTTATCAGGAAAATATACAGGAGAGAACTGTGACTGGAAGGACCTTAAACATGAGCTAACTAACTTGAAGATGTATGAAATTGCTTGGCACTTTTTAAAAACTCAGATTTGATCTCCTTTAAAGAAATCATCACGAAAAGTATGTTTGTATTAAGATTGGGACGTGTTCATGACATGAGAATGGGCAAATTACAGTTACTGGGTTGAGTTCCTTCTACGTTTATTTTTATTGCATGACATAGTTTAATTATGCTGCAGTAGGGGATAATTTAACTTGTCTAAAAAAGTCAACTTACTGCCAAGTTCACATATTTATAATACCCTAGGTTAGACTGAACTAGAGCTGTATTTTGAAAAGGAAAAATAAATTGATATTTTGCACTGGAAGTGTAAAATTTTTAGGACATGAGGGTAGAAAAAAGGGTAATTGGATAACTTCAGTTGGAATTAATGAAGCAATTTTGTTTTTAATGTCTTATAGATAAATACTTATGGATATTTAGATAGTACACTGAATTTGTAGTGTAGCATTCCTTTGAAAGTGTAACTTAAATATTCCATGTGATACCATTCATATGAAATTTTAAAGGAAGACTGCCTGTTTCCACCCTTTGTTTTGATACTTTCTCTCTAAATTTGTGCAGTCATTCTGTGTAGGATAGGTGGTTGTTTTATGCAAACACTGGGGGGAGCAAGATTTAATGAATAGCAGGAAAGTGCTCATTCTGCTTAGGCGGGGGGAAAAGCACAGCACATTTACTGTACTTTTATGTAAAGACCTAATATTTGTTAGGAATGGCTGAATGGGTTTTTGTGTGTAATCAGAACCATGGAAAATATACAACATCCTGTTTGCATTATGTGCTTCTCAGATGTTCCTAATTAGTAGAATAATCCTTCTTATACAAGCATTCCTCCATTCACTATTAATTGTCTATTGTTATACCACCCAAACTCATCATAATTTGCTGGTATCAAAGCCTAAAAATATCAAAAACATATTTTAATGAAAGCAATGCATAACTTATAGTTCATTCATTAGAAAAAACCCAACTTGTTGGAGTCATAGTTTTATTTCATTTTTGGAGGGGAAAAGTTAGTTTTAATCTTTTGTAGGAAAAGGATAGCATTTCTTTCTCTTTACCAGGTGTCTTAGTTCGAAAGACAGATATCCGCCAAGGAAGGTGGGAACCTTCCTGGGAGGGAAGAAACTACCCCTTCCCCCCGAATTACTGTACCTCTGGAAATTACGAGGCTTTCTGAGCACAAAATGTGGAAAAAGGAATAACAGTTCTTTACTAAAGGTATATCTATGACACAGCAGAACAAACAATAACAATAACAACAATAGGAACCAGTAACAAATTTTTTTCCTGGTCACGTGGCTTTCCCTGTGGTG
>WBMZ01008830.1:0-40756 GCA_013400975.1 Atrichornis clamosus
GGCCGGAGCGGCGGCGGTCGCGGTCGGATGCCCGGGGGCGGGGGCAGCCCGGCGCCCGGCACGCAGGGGGGAGCGGAGGCGGGCGAGGCGGCGGCGGGCGGCAGGATGAGCCTGTCGCCGAAGGAGCTGTCTAGCCTGCTGAGCATCGTGTCGGAGGAGGCGGGCGGCAGCACCTTCGAGGGGCTCTCCAGCGCCTTCCACCACTACTTCGGGAAGGCCGAGCACTTCCGGCTGGGCTCCGTGCTCGTCCTGCTCCTGCAGCAGCCCGACCTGCTGCCCAGCCCCGCGCAGCGCCTCACGGCGCTCTACCTGCTGTGGGAGATGTACCGCACCGAGCCCCTCGCCGCCAACCCCTTCGCCGCCGTCTTCGCCCACCTCCTCAACCCCGCGCCCGAGCGCGGCGGCGACGAGGCGGAGCGCACCCCGCTCTCAGGTGTGTCCCAGCGCGGTGGGGCTGGGGGCAAGCGCGGCGGCAGAGGAGCCCTCCCGGGAAATGCGGGGGGAATTCTGCACGGCCAGCGCCTCTGGGCTTGGTGTCAGCCAGGCCGCTTGTTGGGACATTATCGCTCTCTACAACTACCTGAGGGAGCTGGGGTTGTTTAACCTGAAGAGAAGGAGGCTCAGGAGTGACCTTATTGCTCTCGACAACCACCTGAAGGGAGGTTGTAGCCACATGGGGGTCGGGCTCTTCTCCCAGGCAACCAGCGACAGGGCAAGAGGACATAGGCTCAGGCTGCGCTAGGGACGGTTTAGGTTGGACATTAGGAGGAATTCCTTCACAGAAAAGGTGATTGGACATTGGGATGGGCTGCCCAGGAAGCTGGTGGAGTCACCATCCCTGGAGGTGTTCAGGGAAAGACTGGACGTGGCACTGAGTGCATTGATCTGGTTGACGTGATGTTTGGTCACAGGTTGGACTCGTTGATCTCGGAGGTCTTTTTCAATCTAATTCAGTCTGTGATAACATGGAATTTTTTGGGAGAAAACCATCACAAAAAGGTGGAGGTGATAGGAGACTGAGCTGTTTCTGACAGCTTTAAAGCTGTGAAACAAACCTGTTAGAGAGAAATACATGAGAGTGAAACACTTTTTTCCTGAGTGTGACGGTGTTGGGTAAATCAGTTTCTAAAAAAAATAACCTGTTGGACCGAGTCCAGAGGAGGGCCACCAGATTGGTTAGAGGGCTGGAGCACTGGAACAGGTTACTCAGAAAAGCTGTGGCTGCCTCATCCCTGCAAGTGCTCAAGGCCAGGCTGGATGGAGCTCTGAGCAACTTGGTTTAGGGGCAGGTGTCCCTGCCCATAGCAGGGGAGTTGGAACTAGATAGTCTTTAAGATCCTTTTCAACCCAGGCCATTCTCTGATTCTGTGAATTGCAATGTCAGGTCATACTTTATAGCTCAGTGGTTGTCTAGACTGGAACACTGTGAATGAACCACCATGAGTTACTACTTTGCACGAGATGTTGCATGTCATGATATATAATATTGATCATGTAGTGCTCTATTTTGCATTGCTTTAGGAGGTGGTTAATTAACAGTTTTGTATGTGGTCATACAGACTCTCCAGCTGCATGTACCTTGCCATAAATAACATCCATTTGTGTTTTAGTTTTGCTTGTTATACTTGAAGAGCATGAAAACTGTTAATGCTCCTGCATTAAAAAACAGGGATTGTTTTTCATTGTGTCTCTACAGGCTTCTTACCTCCCATAACTCCTCCAGAAAAATTCTTTCTTTCCCAACTGATGTTGGCTCCTCCTAGAGAGCTGTTCAAGAAGACTCCTCGGCAGATCGCTGCAATGGATGTGGGGAACATGGCCCAGTCAGTGGACATCAGTGGGCTTCAGCTGGCACTAGCAGGTAAGGAAGGTTTGTGCCTGTGGTTCTCTTATGAATAGAAACTCTAATTGTAACGTGACTGTGCGTTACCTGAGAAACACTCTTGTCTGTCCTGAATGTGAAAAAGTCTGAACTATGCTTTAAGGTCTTGAAGCCTGTGTTCAAGCACATAGAGAAACTTCCTGCAGAGATTACATCTTAACTCTCTTATCCTCCCTAACAAGTATTTTTTTTAAGCATATATGTCATTGCCTTAAACACGAGAATATTTTGCAAGTATAGGAAGATTTTCGTCCAAAGCTTTGTGGGGATTTTTTAGGGGTGGGTTTTTGTGTGGGGGGATGTTTTTGGTGGTTTCTGTTTGTTTTGGTTTAGGGTTTTTTGTGGTTTTTTTCTATATTTTTATCCCTTTTCACCCTTTGCATTATTTTTTGAGAGAACCAGCATAACCGTCACACTACTGTCACGTGCTGTACCTTCTGCTGCACACTTCTGCTGTACCTGGAAAATGGACTATTACAATAATCTCTTCAGTTTTTTGCAAAGTCAGATCTTGCAGCATTAGCTCAAGAGTTGGAAGGTGGTCCACTTTTGCTAGATTGAAAAGAAAATCAATGTGATGCTTATCCTTTGACAGGAGAACAGGAGGAGGAATATGATTGTTCGGGTCAAATTGAGTTAATCTGAAATATACAGTATTGTTGGAAACAAGGAGCCAGTTTGAACACCAAAAAATAGTGGTTTGCTTTGCTAGGTATGTGCCAATAGACTTGCTTACTTATGGAACTGAGATGGTCAGTTTTTATCTGTACAACGTGATTTATTGCTCTGAGGTCGGGCACTGTTTAGACTTTCTCTGTCCTGCAGTTGTATCTTGGTATTGTAATTTTTTTTTCTGTGGACTCTGACATTGACTTGTAAAGCTGTGGTACGCTGTCCCTTGCTCACAGTCTACAAATGTCCTCTGGTGTCCTCCTTAGCTGCTATTTCCAGACTGTGGGATCTTTTGAAAATGCAAATTGAATACCCTAACATACCACTGTGGGCAAGACAAACTTTTCTGATTTTTGTTCTGTTGATCCTGTCTGTGTTTTGTAGAATACCTTAGAATTCAGATTTTGTGAAACTTCAGGTCACTTGTGGTTTTTAGCATAAGGCATATGTGATGCCTAAAGAAGCCTCAAATGTTTTTATTTGTTACCCCCTGGTAACGTGTTTGCCTTCTGAACAGTTTGTTCTCATTAAAAATGAACTCACAGAATCACAGAATAGTTTGGGTTGGAAAGGACCTTAAAGATTCTATGTCCATCTCCCCCCACCATGGGCAGGGTCACCTTCCACTTAGACAAGGTTGCTCAAGACCTCATCCAACCTGGCCTTGAACACTTCCAGGGATGGGGGATCCACAGCTTCTGTGGGCAGCCTCAAAACTGTGGTTGGGTGAATGGGTACTCTAGGCCACATATTTTATTTTCAAATAGAAGACAGTGATGGCTGAAAGTACAATACAGAGTCATCATTGGTACTTTACAAGATGTCTGTCATTGTTTACATAATCCAGTAAAAGTGCACAACTAATTGCTCACAAGCAGTTGTAGAAGTTATGTAACAAAAACCAGCTGCATCTGAAAAAGCTGTGTGCTCTCTTTTAGGCTTCTTGCTGTAGCTCCCTAGAATAACTCTCTGCTTTCTAACCACTTTCTTAAAAGATAAATCTTTTGTTTGTTTTAAAATTGTTTTAAAATTTTCTGTCTGTTTGTTGTGTTTTGGAAAGTCTGTGATTTTTTCACAAGTCTTCAGTATATTTCTCCTAATAATTCAATATGCAGGATGAAGCTGGTCCAGGATGATGACACATTTGTGGTGTTGTGGTTACACCCTTTCCCCTGATGTTGCACAGAATGTAACAGCTGTAAGACTTGGTAGCCCTTCAAAATTGTGGTTCCTGAGATGAATTCAGGGCTATTTAGAGCAGGGTGATTTTGACTTGCTTTAGCACATACGCGCAAAATTACATGAAATTAATTAGAAAGCATTCTTTTCAAGCAGTTTATCTCTTCCAATCCTTTTTTTATAAAGGGAGAAAAAAGTATTTGTCTTCTGAACTTGAGCTTACTGTGACAATTCACTTGCAGCTGGGTGGTGGTTTTTCTATTTCTGATTTTCTTTTTTGTTTTCCCTCCTCCCTCCACCTCAAAAAAAAAGCTAGAATGCTGGAATAGAGCATCTTGGGCATAAGTATTAAAATTTGTTCTGTTCTCTTCTTCCTCTGGTCAACAGAGAGCTAATTCCAACATTGGTATTGCCCTATAATATGTTTCTGTTCATCTGTTGTGTTACCCTATCAAAATTGTCATTTTCTCCTACTTGCAGGGATGCTTCTGGCAAAGCGCTCCTGACTGTTTGTCTGCTAACCCTTATTTGATCTGGGAGTATTGACTTGTATTAAAGTTTTAATACATTGTAGAGCTTTCTTTGAGAATCAAAGAGTTTTTCTCCTATAAAAAGAAAAAAAAAATGGCTCCATAAAGGGACCTAAAGGTTTGTTTTCAGTTAAATCTTTAAAAATTCAAATGTCTTAGTTCAAGATGCTTTATTATCTTCTGTTAAATCACCATTTTATAGTTTTTACATCTGCTTACCTGAAGCTGTTGATTCAGCCCTAATTCTTCAAGCAATGAGGTTGAATTTCAGAGCTTCAATGCATGTAACTAAGGGCTCAGGCAGGCTTCTGAAATAAGTGAATTGAAATATTTCTAATTAAGCATTACTAATAATTTCAGATTATGAGGTTACAAACAAATCATTGACTTATTTGATTGATGGATTTAAGTTCTAGACTATACATGAAAAGAGAAAAAAGACACCCAATGCCTCTTGCCCACTCCTCTACTTCATTTGTTAAATCAACCTCTCTGTTCAGTGGCTAAATGAAAGTACTCAAGATGAAGTTTGAAATAGTTAATTGGTTAAGTAGAAGATATGTTTTCTAAATCAGCTCATTTGGACTTTGCCTTTAAAAAGTTTTTTTTTAATAGCTGAAAAGTATGCTAGTTGTTGCCTTTAATAGAAAAACATACCCTGCTGTGTTGCTTCAGTGAGCATATATGCAAATGTTTGCATTGTCTGAAATAGTTGGATAAAGTAGGACAGAAAGCCAAAAAAATTAACAACTTTGTTTTCATGATCCTTTTGTCACTCACAGGTTTGGCTCAAAGAATATTTGGTTGGAGTCATACGAAATTGTTCAAGTGCATGGGCAGATGGGAAGGGTCAACATGATTGCACAAAAAGGAGCAAGCACACTTTACTTAGAAGTGCTGGGGTACATAGAATATGACAGCACTGTACTCAATTAGTCAGGAAATGGAGTGTGTTTAGTTTCATGTGGAACTTTTTCAAGGGATTTCTTGTGTTCTATTTTGGACTTCAGATTGCTTGAGGCTTAATCTGCTGCTTAGTGTTCCCTGCTAACAGGGTGGGGAGAGGAATGTCAAGTGCTCTTCGGTAGTGGGGATTTTTCTGCTTTTTGTCCTTTGGAGTTTTTTTTGCCAAAGCAATGGAAAACAGGATCTCTCAAAATAGTGCAGAGAACACAGAAGATCAGCCATTAAGTCTTCAGGTACAGAGAGTGATAGATTGTTGACAGAAGGGCACGTAAAAGTCTGACAGTGCTAGTGCTGAGGCTCATATTTTCTTTTTGGACAATTTCTTCAAGTCTTCAGCTGTATATATTAACCTTAATTTTATTTTTCAGTAACTTGTTTATGTTCCCCACTTTGGCCTCTAAAGGGACACTTTCAGCTCCTTTCAGGTTTGCTTTAATGATACCTGTAGAATCACAGAAGAGTTAAAACTCTGTTGTTTTCCACAAAATTACTGACTCTGGCTTAACAGCAAATGTGCAGGTAGCTTAGGCAATGCCACAGAAATGTGCTGGGTAAATTTCAATAGCTGACTTCAGGTCTAGTATATGATCGTTATCACGTGTAAATGAATCCATGTAGATTTTTCACTTTCCTTCTCTGAGAAGTGATTACAAAACTAGATACAGCATGTGAACTCTTTCAGGAGTAGCATGGGAACCTACTAATGTGCTGCTTTTAGATGTAGATTACATCAGTTAAGTACCTTTTCTAAAGCCAAGGCTACATTTCAGATTAATTTCTGTTTCTTCTTTATCTTCGCTGCATAGCTCTGTCCCTTGTCTGTCAGCTGGCAGACTGGTAACTGCCTGACACTGTACTGAATTTCATATTGATGTTATCTGGGTTTTTTTTAAAGCTAGTTCTATTCTAAAGCTACTTGTTTTTCACTACTTTTAGTATTCTAGGCATCTCAGTTCCAATTTTATGGTTTAATATTCTTCTTTCAGAACGTCAGTCTGAGTTGCCAACACAGAGCAAGGCCAGTTTCCCCAGCATTCTCAGCGATCCTGACCCAGATTCTTCCAACTCTGGTTTTGACAGCTCTGTTGCTTCCCAGATCACGGAAGCATTAGTGAGTGGACCTAAGCCTCCTATAGAAAGTATGTACATTTTCTCATCTTTGTTTCTGTAACTCATGACATGCTGTGTTATTATACTTCTTTAGATAAAATGTAATGGAAGTCAGAAGTATTTTCAAGGCATGAAATGGGAATTCAGGTGAATGAAATGGTGCAAAACTGCATCAGGCTATCTTTAGATCAGATTCCATAGCGTTCACATTTCCAGACTTTTAAAAATCTGGAGTCTATCTTCAGGTTCTTCCCCATGTCTTCACCTTATCTGTTGAATAACAAATATTAGTCCCTGCCCTAAGATCTGCATTGGCTGGTAACACTTCCCAAGGAGGCAGTCACCGTGGAAGGAAAAAAGACCATAGGGTCAGTGATCTGAATCCAGAGGAAAAACAGGCTGATGTAACAGTACCACTAAAAATCAGAAATAAATGTTTTTCTGGGAGGCAAATATGATTGTAATGCTGTTCTCAATGTTATAATAGCTTAAAGAAATAGGGGCTTTTGGGGGGTCTTCCTTTTGTACTGATGGAAAACTGAATACCCAAAGCTTAAGAAAACATTTCATGTTGTTGCCATCTTAGGTCACTTTCGACCAGAGTTTATTCGACCACCGCCTCCACTCCATATATGTGAGGATGAATTGGCATGGCTAAATCCAATTGAACCAGATCACACAATTCAGTGGGATAAGTCAATGTGTGTCAAGAACAGTACTGGAGTTGAGATAAAAAGAATCATGGCAAAAGCTTTTAAAAGTCCTTTGACTTCCCCACAGCAAACACAGGTAAGGACGATGCACTTTCCTGTCTAAAATGATTCTCTAACAAACTATCTGTTAAGTCCTGTATTTTAGGAAACTTTGAGCACTTTAACTGATCTGTGTTTGGATTCAGGAGACTCCAAGTACTATAAATTGTAAAAACTCAAGAATTTTGACTTGGGTTTGTATGAATATGGAAGAAATCCTTGAAGTTCATACCATTGACTGGATGTAGTTGCAGGTAATCTGTGAGTGGCACCAACATTTTTTTGCATGGAAAAATCTTTGTATAACTAAGTTGTTCATGCTTCTGTAAAAGCTTTTGATAAATAATTATTTCAGAAATACCAACACCGAATTTTGTTTTTCCTCAATTTGATAGTATTACCCCTGATTTGAGTGGGCTTTTTTCAAATAATTATGGCTGGCACTACAAAATAACCTTTATTTGCAGAACTCTTTCTGACAACAGTGAACTTGAAATTGATATTTCCTTCTACTGAACAGGAAACTAAAGAAGACTGAAACTGAAATTTTTTTGTCCTCCCTTCTTTGCCACCCACTGATGGAAGACTCCTAAATGCATTATTAAAGGCATTATGGGCACAGTTGCCTGTACACAGAAATTTAAAACTAGACCTCCAGCATTTTTCATTAGAGAAGCGTAAATCTAAAGGGTTATCATTCTCCTGGATCTTAGATTTATTACAGCAGTTTTTTCAACCAGTGACATGAATAGTTGAGGACAAACAAACTGAAGATTTTTTTTTTTTTTTCCTTCTTCTTCACAGCTCCTTGGAGAACTGGAAAAGGACCCCAAGCTTGTTTACCATATCGGTCTCACTCCTGCCAAATTGCCAGACTTGGTTGAAAACAATCCTTTAGTAGCTATAGAAATGTTGCTGAAATTAATGCAGTCTAGTCAAATAACAGAGTATTTTTCTGTCTTGGTCAACATGGACATGTCCTTACATTCAATGGAAGTTGTAAATCGGTGAGTATGATCTCAAATCTAACAAGGTTTCATTGAGTATGTAAAACAAATAAGTGAACGTAAGTTATTAAGTAATTGTGAGGCTGGCCAGAGGGCTGTATTTAGATGCATTCCAAACACTACCAAAGAAACAGGAATAGAAGAAATAGCTAATAAGGCTACAGTGAAGGAAAAGAGTATCAAGCTGTCATTCCCTTTTCAATTTCTTTATGCTGTTTGTGTTGGTTTGGAGTTTTTTTAATACTGCTTTAATAATAATTTTCACTGTGCTCTGATTAGCTGTGCAGAGGAAGAGTGTGTTGTGGATTTGTTGCTTTCTAGGACTACTGGACTTGTCTGTTCCCTTCATAAAGGCTTTACTTGCTTTTCTTGTAGATCCTTATTGGTGGTGCCTGTAATTTAAAGGAAAAAACCTCTTATTTTAGTTCAGACTAAGTTTTAGAGTTAGTTGTGGGTTGGTATTAATGAATTGAACCTACCAAACATGTTCAGTACTAAGTTGAGAGAACACTGCCAAGTGTTAAGTTCCTTTTTACAGCGTTGCTATTTTAAAATATTACTGTAATGTTAACAGCGTCCCATTAGCAGCAGAAAAATTGCAACAGGAAAATACTCCCACAATTTCCCAGGTGAAAGATGTGATGGTGGAGGTATATATTACATTTTATATTAATTATTTATAATTTTACATAATTGCTTTAATTAAAATCAATGTAATGTTATAGTAGTTATTTACAACATACCATATTAGGTGTGGTAAAAAGCACATTTCTTGCACAGGTGCTTTGCTAGTTAATCTTTTGGTCCCTGCCCCAGGAATGGAGAGGCTTATGTTCTTTAGAAAATAGTGTTACTGTCTAATATTAGAAATACGTTGCTACTTTGGAAAGAATAGGAAAATACATATCCTGTTGTGTGTAACTTCAGCTGGAGTTGATTACTACTAGAAAATCATTTTATCAAACTGTTTGATACAATCAGCTTAAAACAGTATTTAAAATGGTGTCACATACAGGAATCTGTCACTGCAACCTATAAAATGCCTTAATGTTTTCTTCATACCTCAGGTTCCTGGTTAATACATAAATTTCACTAGCAAGTAGATGTTCTGTGTCCTAGGAAGCTGCAAGTTTAGTTCCTGACTTGTCAAATGACCGGTTACTGAATGGGTTTGTTTTTGAACTGTAGTGACTGTCACCTCCCCTAACGGGTCCCGATCCAGTTGTTCTGATGAAGAATTCATGTACTTTTCTCATACCTAAAAATCAGTCTCATCTCTAGCTTGTCTTTTCTTTCAACTGAGGGAGCAGTTTTGTTTTATTAGGACATCTGGAAATGTTCATTTTATCCTTCTTGAGGCATGCCTGCGTGGGAGATAGAAGAGTACAGTGGGACAATGGGCAGTTGTTGTCAGAATCCTCCGCAAACAGTTAATGCCACATGGCTAATCTCCTTAATTGCAGCTTGCATTCTTGATGCAGCTTAAGTGAACAAAAGGTGCTATTGTTGAATAGCTACCCTGCTGTATATTCATGTCCTGATTTCATTGAGAATAACCTGCAGATAGGTACAACCCATTTTCTTAACAGAATGCTAGCCCCTTAAATGGGAAAACTTCTCAGACAGCTAATTCCCACCAAAATACATCTCTCCCACTTACTTTCTTTCATTTCTTGGCAATTACTGAATGTGAACTACCAAATAAGCCTTGTTCAGCAGTCCCTTTGCATCAAAGTTGAATTGCACCATAAATACCTTTTAATTAAAGAAACATTTCTGAAATAAATCCCTCCCTATTGGTGCAGACTGACAGGAGTTTCTGCCCTAAGTGAGGCTAATGATTGCAATGTGAAGAAACAGTGGTAAGAAAAGAGCTTTTACTCATGTCCAGGAGAACTTCACCACCAGTCAGGCATGCTGGTTCTCACACACTGCAGCTGCCACTGAACAACTTTTATCAAACTGCAGCATCGCTGTCAGTGCAAACAGGGAGACAATGATTTTTAAGGGAAGTAAAACAAAAAATTGAAACTGTACTCGAAACTGAAACATTTTCCCTGTTTTCCCCCTTTCACTACTAGAGATCGGACTGATGGGAGTTAATTTCAGTAAATTCTGTTGTAACCTTGTGGCAATTCTCCAGTTAGTGCATGTTGTTATCTTAAGAGAGCTGTATTGGTCTTTCAATTAAGAAACAGTGGCAACTCAAATGTCAGGTATACTAGAAACCAATCTAACTTAGGTTCTATACTGTGTCAGAGTTTAGAAAAGTTTTAGCCTCTTAAATTAAAAAATTTAAATGACTAGAAAGATGTCTGGAAGCTGTCAGAAATCAGCTCTGTATGACAGGACAGGGAATCAATTCATATCACAGGTTTAACTCATTTGTTTTGCTACAGAAACACTAGACTTATGGCTTCCTAAACTACTGGATATATTTTATTTGAACAGGCTTACTACTGCGGTTGATCTCCCACCTGAATTTATTCATCTTTATATCTCCAATTGTATCTCCACCTGTGAACAGATTAAAGACAAGTATATGCAGGTGAGTGCTTCAATAAATTGGTTAGGAAAAAGTATCCCATATACTACTCTGTGTAATATGTGCTGTGACTTTAGTAAGGCTGATAGCACTAAGCTATTGTGTCTTACTTCTTTATTTCAAAAGACTTTTTTTCCTCCTAACACTCTGTGCAGTTCTTTATAGTGTTTAAAAGATGGTTCTTCACTTTTTTATAAGGCTTCACAGGTAATTACTGTTCCCTGTTTTTCTGTAGACATCATACACGTCTTCCTGGCAAAACTGCAGGTTTATGTGACTGGGGTTCTTACATGCAAAAGGTTTCTCTGTCACTCAGTGAGCCTCTCCTTCACCTCTAGTATTAGTTTGCCTTCTGCTGAGTTTTAAGCTTCAGGTTTCTTTTCTGTACAAGTGTGCCTGCCACTTCCAGACATCTGAGGTGATGTTAGAAAACTCACATGGAACTCTCGCTCTTCAGTCACGACCTGTATAACGGCTTGCTCAAATAGCTCAGAGACCTAAAAACCTTCTGTCTTCCTAACACCACACTCTCTGCTTCCCAAGCCTGTCACAGTCCCTCAGTACCAGCATGCAAGTTGTAGCTACTCTAAGGATCTCTGGCTGGGGATGGCCAGGGGAAACCTGGGGATGTTTCCACACCTTTGGCATTCAGGTAGACAACATTCTGTGTGAGGTACCGCCTTCTCTCCTAAAGTGATCTGTTGGTTTCACCAAGTGCCCAGTAGAACTTGTTTTCTTGGGTACATCACTGGTGAAAACAAGTTCCGTGTTCAGTTTGTCCAAGGCTTTGTGAATCCCAGGTCTTGCCTTACATTTTTCCTCTCGGTACTGAAGGATGCAACCTCTTTAGTCTCTTGCTACAAGGCAGCTGTTCCTTTCCCTGAAGCTTTTTTGGTGTACTCTAGTGCCTTCTCCAGCTCTATTATACCCTTAAGATACAGAGATGAAAGTTGTGCACAGTACACAGGATAGGGTTGCAATGTGGTTTTAGATGGCAGCAACCCCCCTGTCTTGTTCTAGTGCCCTGTCAGATGACGACCATGGGTTATCTTTTGGTGGCTGCTGATGCTGCTCTGCTTTAGGACTGCTACACACATGGGTGACTTGACCTGTGACCTGAATCGCCGTGCCTATTACATTTGGTAGTGGAATAGGAAAAGAGCAGCAGACCTGGGCTGCAGCTGAGAATATGCCCAGAGTGGGACACTGAGCTCCAAGGGGCTGCTGAGAGCACGTAGCAGCTGTGCTTCAGGCACACAGGGGACAAAAAAAGCACAGAGGTCAAGGAACACATACTGATCACTGAGTAGCATGCAGAGCTTGTGAGATCTAACATTTCTGAATGTGTATGGGGCCTCACAGAAACTGAGACACTAGATGTTTTGTTTGAAAAGCATGGTACAAAACTACTATTGGAAATGATCTTCAGAGACTGGAAGTCAGCCAGTATCTTGCATTTGTTCTTTTGCTCTGAGTTTCATGTTCCTGGATTATTAAAGTTACTTTTGTAACTAATTCATGTTGCAGAGAAAGCATGTGATGCCTTCTGATTGCAGTGAAGGAAATAAGTTGTTCAGTTTCTGAATTCTCTTGTTCTAAGTAGCAAATTTTGCAGTAGTAAGCTCAGTTCCTGGAAGAACAGCTGACAGCTTCAAATAATCTGAAATGCTTTGGACACTTAATCTAGCACATCTCTCAGTTCTGATAAACATTGTTCACATACATAGTTGCTTTTAAAAAAAAGAGTTGAACACAAACCTTTCTCAGACTGTGAAGTATGAGAGCACTTCAGTGATAAAGATCTGCTTTGTCCTTGGGGAAGAATGTGCTCTGTGTAAAGCAGATGGTTAGTGACTGGATGTAGGTATGACAAACCGTAGGTGCCAGTTCCTAAGACTTCACTTCCAACTCCCATTGTGCTCTTCAAGGTGTTGCCTAAGTAGCTCTTAAGAAGGAGGAACACTTTCAAGATCCCTTGTTTTCCCTGGTTCTGGCAGGAAATGAGCCATGAGCTCTGAGGCATTTTCTTGGATTAGATGTCCCTGGAACTGTCTTCCCTTCTAAGACAGAGCAAGAAGGTCATCTGGTAATTCAGCAACAGAGTACATTCCATGAAGAAAGTTTGGAATCAGTTTTGTTGCTGTCACTTCCTATCTGAAGTGCCTTCATGATGTGGTGATGGGAATTTTGAGATGGGAGGCTTGTTCAATTTTCTTTGTTACTGTAGAAAATAAGATTAAGCAAGACCCAAATGTTGACATTTTAAACTATTATCCTTTCTCACTGCCTTTATTCAGAGATTACACAATAAATTAAGTACAGAGCATAGGTAGATCTGGTGCTTCATTTGTGCATGGGATTAATCCTGAGAAAGCTCCTGCATCCAGAAGTGCAGAACTACAAACCAGAGGAGTCAATTTTAGAAATATATTAGTAGTATGGGAAATGGAAAAGCAGGGGCAGCACATACAAAACTTGGGAACAAGATAACTGCTGAAGCTAAACTGTTCCTGAAATGCCTCACTTGTACTGCTGAGGGCCAACAGTCCTTTCACTGACTTGGTTGCAAACATTTATTTGGATTATGAAACCATCTCTCCTATGTTTCAGAACCGCCTGGTACGTCTTGTTTGCGTCTTTCTTCAGTCTTTAATCAGAAACAAAATTATTAATGTACAGGACTTGTTTATAGAAGTGCAAGCATTCTGCATTGAGTTCAGTCGGATACGAGAAGCAGCTGGCCTTTTCAGATTGCTGAAGACTTTGGACACTGGGGAAAACCCATCAGAAACAAAAACGTCAAAATAAAGTGACTGTCACTGGCAAAAAACCCCTCTTGTCAGCGTTCTATAATTAACTGTACATTTTAAACTTAAATCTGTGGATTAATTATGTTATAAATAGCATTTTATGCATTTGAACAATAAATAAGGCTTTTTCTGATACACGTTTGAGTTTGTGAAATGTGTTAGGCCTTACACTGTTTTTCACTATAGTAATACTTTGTATGTTGTATCCATGTCCTGAAATTCAGGCTCTAGTTCCAGAGAGAATATAAATGATACGTAGCATTAACAGCAAATTTAAGTATTAATGTGGCCCTATCTTTGCCTCAAGAATTGATTGTGTGTAAGTAAAGTCAGCTTGTATCAAGGTAAGTAACTTCCTTGTTTTGCCCTTAGTTCACTATGTAAGACGACCTAGGAGCTGGATACAATTCCTAACAATGTATCCTTGTTTGGGTAAGGGAAAATCTGTCTTGATGTCTAGAAACAGCCATAGGCTTATCTTTATATGGCAGAAATGAAGTGTTGGGTGCTGTGGGTTCAGAGCAATACTCTCTCTGCTTTCAAGATGACTGAATATTTTCAGAATCATGTCATCAGCAGTTGAAATACTACACTTATTCCATGCTTGCAAGAATGTTTCACTAAGGAAAGAGGGTCCTATTTCTTCCATAAAAATCAAAAAAATTCTAATCTCTTTACTTCCAAACTTGCATAGGCAGTTTCTATGTGGTTTCCAAAGTTGAATAGCCTCTTCCCTCTAAAGCACAGAGGTGCAGAGTAGCTTTCATTTGTTGGATGCCAGGTGTTGGGCAAACTGGGGAAGGAGTCTGCTAAAATAGTATAAGCTGATTGGAGAATACCTACTGTTATAGTTAAGCCTTAAGGCTGAAAAGGAAAATAACTTGAAAAGTTAACAAGTTCTAATTTAATGCTGCTTGATAAATGAAAGCTGTTTTAAATCTGCAACAGCTTCTAAAATTTTTAGGAAGTACAAGATCAATAATGCAAAGTCAAGACTTTTTGGCTTTTTCTTTCCAAGTAATTTAAACTGTGAAATTGCTTGGATTGAAAATCCCATCAATCTCTCATCTCATGCAGCATAATCTTTTGGTAAAAAGTCTGTGAGAAGTGTTTTCTAGTCATTAGGGCTTAGACTTGTGTAGCTTCCCAGTTAGTATGCATCAAGTCAACTGAACACTTATTTACAGTCTGTTCCAATTATAAACATTCCTTCTAACACTAAACACATTTGCTATAAGGCATTTTTAGCAGCAACAGTTAACCCAGCTTGTGCTCTAAACTTAATGTTTTCTCTCTACTAAGGCTGAAGCCCAATTTGACTGTCTTCTGTGTAGTAGTACCCTCTTTAAAAACACATTTTAGACTAATGTTTGCAACTTAAGTTGCAGTACTAGTAGAGTAACAGGCTCCAATATAAAACTGATTACTACTGATTAAAGGCATTGCTATTTACTTCATGATTTACACTTACTTAAAAAGAATTTAAACCTGCCCCCCACCCCCCAAAAAAAAGGTTGCAGCTCTGACAACTACAGCAAAAATCTAGCTATTCTGTATCTTGACCGTATTTGCTTGAGTTGCACTGATACACATAAATCTCTAATCCTTGGATTTGTCCCAAAACTATAAAAATTATCAAGAAATTTTTATTATCAGCAGTGTGTCTGTAATATATTAATTTCAGAGCTCTGTGCATTGATCAAAACATTCAAATTTGTTTGCTATGTTCTTCTGTATGTAGTGTTTGCTTTCTAGGAGGAAAGGGGTGCCATGCTTTCCCAAATATTCTTTCCCAAGTTTGTATTAGATTTACATGGCAAGTGTGTGGTACTGGGGAGGTGCAGGGTGGCCTTTGTGAGCACAGGCCAAGGCTTTCCTGTTCCAGACCCAGCTAGGACAAGCTGGCCCAGCAGAGCCCCTCAGCCAGGCAGCTAGCAGCTCTGTGACAATCCTGGAGTGGTCTGTACCTCATGGAGAGGATCCACACTGAAGCAGTTCTTTAAGAACTGCAGCTCCTAGGAAGGAGCTCAGGATGGAGCAGGGCAAAAGGGGTGAGGAGGGAACAGGAGAAACCAACTGTTACAGGCTTGCCACACCCTTCCCCATCCTCCTGCCACCATGCAAGGGAGAAACATTAAGTCTCAGCAGAAGGGGAGTTTAATTTTCTGTTTCTCACTATCCTACTCTAAAACCAATTTACTGCCATGTAAAAGTAGCCTTTATCAACTCACACGTTTTGCCTGTTACGGTAATTGGTAGTTGTTTCTTCTCTCTTGACCCATGAGTTCTTGCACCTGATTTCCCCCCTCCTCACAAAGACAGCAGCCAGCCAAGGTTAACGCACCCCACCCAGGTACTGGTGACATGGCAAAAGTGCCACACGCTGAAGGGATCTCCCTCTGAGCTACCCAGCGTGAAGTTAAGCTTGTTTTGTACTGTGCTGAGTGTCTCAGACACAAAGAAAACAAACCCCTCCAGCTTCACAGACATTGCTTTTTAAAAGGTCTGTATAATTTATTATGGAATTTGAGCTTTTAGCCATTAAGTTACAACAACAATGCATAACTTGACATTCTTACAATTGTACATACACAATGAAAAGGACACAATGCTTAATCCAAACAATGCAACCAAATTAGTTCAAGGTTACAGTAAAAGACAGTTGTTTGTGAATAGTTGTTGACAGACTAGCAAATTCAAATAGTTCTTTGTAGATATACGTTTATAGTAGAAGTAACTGGCTTCAAAGTTTTGGACTTAAGCTTCAGACTAACAAAATGATGGAAACTTAAATTATTTTTGCTCTTCTGAATTAGGGATATGTTAATTTAAAAATGCAGTAACATTACCATGTTTCAGACAGTGAAAAGTAGCTTCAGGTCCAGTGGAAGTATAATGGACAGTCCCAGGCAATGCACTCTTCACACAAACACATGCAATTATAGAGGCATTCTACTTTTAAAACTTTCTCAAATCAAGTTTTGCAATACAGCAGGATATCTGAGGAGAGATCAGGACCCATACTGAACAAAAACAAAAGCCTTCAGCTTGATTTGTGCATGTTTAATCTACAATTCCGATTCCCAAATCTTCACATATCACCTGTGAGAGGAAAGAACATATTCAGTGAAGACCAGTCTCAAGGACATGTTATAATTTTTTACAGGCATTCTGGTTTTTAAAAAATGCTGCTGGCATATCCCACTTCAGAAACTGTAATTCACCATGGCCCTGTTATAAAACTGCATCTCTTAAACTTATCCAAGGGGAGTATTGCTCTCTCCTCCTCCGCCCCAAGTCCTCAGCCCCTCAGCCCAGCTCTAAAACTCAGTTATTTGCACAGAGGATATTCAGTTTCCTAGCTTGTGAATATACAGCTTTGACCGATTCAATTTTCTGCCAGTTAAGAGTATGTGGTGAACTAATTCAGTTTAATCTAAATGTGAGACAGAGCAAAGTCAACAGAGCAGAAAAGAAAAACCAGAAAGGACCACTCATCTCTACTTGCAACAGCAGCTATTAAATCACTCCAAGCCATTGTATGAAGTCTCACCCAGCCTGGTGACTGATGGGAGATGCACAGAAGAGAACATCCCTTGTCAAGCTGCCAGCACAATCTGATTCACCCAGCAGCAAACACCAAGAACTCCATTCCCTTCAGGTTAACCCCAAGAGATACTCCCATCTGATTTTCTACTACATTTCAGTTCCACCTGTCTTTATAGAACTGCAGACTCAGTACATTCTTAGCGATCTTAGTACCTTCATCCAGCACAGAAACACTGCTTTCAGTGCCAAGGGCTGTAAAGCAAACCAATGAAGACTACACATGCAACCTCCCCACTAAAAAACCAAAACCAAACATCACACTCACCAAAATATCCAAAAACATAACCCAAATAGCCAACAGCCCGCCTACCCCCAAAACACCCACATAACCAGTGAGTGGCAATCATCGTTACTGGCTTGGTTCAAAGTGCTAAAGGCTCTGTTGAGCAACAGTTCACAGTTCAACATTTGAGATGCTGATATGTTAAAAAACCCCTATGTTTTTATTTCATATTGTGGCAACAACTGAAAAAATACTCCACCAATTCAGAACCCTTAACCTACTGGTGTGTACTTCAAAGTACAGTTGGTATTGCTATAAAAGTACTTGAATGTCTACACTTGTCTATAACAAAAATCTACAAAATCTAACAAAAATCTAACAAAAATCTTGTCTAAACAGAAATCTGTTTCTATGGGGCAGCAAATTATCACTCCAACCTGCTGTGTCTGTTGCTGTTGTAATGTAGAATCTTTCACTTCTGATCAAGCTCATCAAAACCTCAGGAGTGGACACTGCCATTGCCTCCATTTCATCCACAGGGCACAGGATGCAGGGTAACCATCACTGCACACTTGCCAGACTCTGCACAACTACAGCTGGCTGGTCTTAGAGAAAGCTTAGCAGGATAGACAGAAAACCTGAATGACCATTCCCAAATCAGTAAGTAATTTAAAAAATGGCTTTGTGCACTTCACACAGTTGTTGCAATGGTGTTTGTCTGTGCCAGTTACAACCTGGAATAGGACCAGAATTCCCGAAGCGTAACAGCCCAGCTTTGGCAGGAATATACTCGTATGTAGTTTATTAAGTCAGCATGGATTAAAAGCATTCTCACTGTAGGTAAATTATCCTGCAACCCCTCTGGCATACCTGCAGAATCCAGTCCCAATTACTGGCAACAGGTTACTGGACGACATTCACGTCCAGTGTGGGGGGTGAGTGGCAGGGGAAAGGAGTTACTGCTGTCCTATCAAACTTCTCTACTATACACCAAGAATCTCCTCCAAGCATTGCTTAGAGCCAAAGAAGAATCCAGTCTAGGGGTCATTCTTAAAATAAAATCCAAAATTTCTAGTTGAATTGGTACTGCAAGTAATTAAAATAACTATTAACATGCTTTTAGATCTGGAATGTCAATGGTTCATTTTTGCTTGGTATCTAGTCTGAAAGACAGTTTAAACAGTTACTTACCATCAAGTATTTTCCAATTTGTCATTTGTAGACTATTAATAAAATAAAATTTTGGAACAAAGAAGGGCCTCTAGGTTTTGCTTTAAGACAGCAGTCCATTTTGACATGTTCATAGCTCCTTTTTTTTTTAAAAATTAAAAATCACTTAACTTCCAAAATTTTCTCCCTAACAGAAATAGCAGCAGTAATAATGCCGTATCAATTAACACAACACTAAAAAAAACTTACTATATAAGAAACAGCATCCCCTAGTCCTGCTAGGGATTTTTCCCAAGTGATTTATTCAGCATCCACATTGAGGGGCTTTAGACATCATGTGGGCACTGGGACTTAGCTTTTCATATAATTATACCCATGAATACCTCTAGTAAGAAACACTCTGCCTGATTACAGCAAAATCTAACAAAGGGACAGAAGTCTCCAAGACAAGTTCCTGCATATTTTATGAAAGCTGTGCAGCTAGAAAGAGAAAACAGAAAAGGGCAGGGGGAGGCAGCAGGAACCCACAACACACTCAGCAGCTACTCCCACACTGGGTAGGCCATGGCCTAAGCAGAAGAGGCAAATTATAGCTTCCCCAAATAGGTAGGGAAGGGAGTCAGAAGGCACCTACCCTACAAAAAGCATTCATGGGAGGGTAAAAAAAAAAAAAAAAAAAAAAGGCTCATTAGTACTGACCTTCATACAAACTTTTGGTAGGTAAAGTTCTAGAAACTAGCAATACCAGCTTGATCCAACATAGTGGGGATCCAGATCAGCAAACTCTGTGCACCCGTATTTACCTACAGCTTCCTACACCCGTTTACTCTAAATGTAACAGATGAGCTAGAACCGGTCATATGCTTCTTGTTTCTAATCCTCTCTTGCTACTGTTTTAAGCTCCCTAGCTTGTCTCTTTCCTGCCCTGTATTTTTCATCCTACCTCCTCTTCCTAATGCATGTCAGCTTTTTGACTGAGGTCAGACTAGTGATTCGCTTCGGACGATTTTTGTCATTGTGCTCTCCAAGGAGAGCAAACTGCTTGCTGGAGGCACTGCAATTCGGCCTTTTATTGTCATCATTCCTCAGCAGCACAGCTGGCCTTACAAGACCTAACTGTATCAAAGATCATCTATGTGCAAACCAATTTGACTGAAACAACTGCAACTATTCTTGTGAAAGGCTGAAATGAAACAGGTGCAGTGTCAGCATGAGAAACAGACTTCAGGAATCTTCATACTTGGCTATTTTTCGAAGTCAGCACACACCAGATTTTATAAGTACACTTTTCAGTTTGCAGGTTCCTTAGCTTTTCTTGCAGCTTTCTGTCAGATCTCAGATTTGATTCTTAAGAAAAGCTTTTGGTTTTAGAAGTATTACAAAAAAGCTCAAGTACTTACCACAATTCTCCTCTCCAGAATGAATACTGTGCTGTAGGTATCAGCAAGACACAATCCACAGACTGACAACACTTCTCTTGATAACTTCTCTTTTGGTTCCTCTTTGAGCTAGAGTTTAAACCCTCTCAACATTTACTTCATCAATGTTCAGTTTTGTGTTAAAGAAGAGGGAGAAGACTTAGTTTTTAATATTGAAGAGATAGTTAAAAAGGCAGTTCTGGAAATGTTGATAAGCTTCTTTTGGAGACATAAGTGTCCCTATACATTGTTTGGTTTAGTTGTGCCTTGGTTTTTTGTTTGTTCAATTTTGGAGATGGTTGGTCAGTCATATTCCATTCTCATGTGCTTCTTGTAAGATAAAGGCATCACAAAAACTTGCACCTGCTGGTGACATCAGAACTACAACCTGACAGTTTTCCAGTAAACCTAAAAATTACACTCCTACAGGGAAGAGGCAGATTTTTTTTTTTAAGTAGACATTAAAAGGAATTTTTTGAAGGAAATTTGGGGTGAAACATCTGCTCTGCAAAGTAGAAGTTCAGATTATATTTCCCCAGCTGAAACCTCTGTCATTTCTGGAACATTCATTCTAAAATTAAAAAAAGTTATTGCTTCTATTGAAGCTCAATATAAGTTAGAAAAAGAATTGCATATTTTCTTAAAAACATTCCAAATATACATTTTAAAAACAAAATGCACTTTAAAACAGATGTCTAGTGAAAGACACTGTTTCAAGCAACCTGTAGCAACAGCTTTACAAAAGAAAATTGAGGAATGTAGCATATTATTTATAACATGACAATGCTAAAATCCTAAACAATTCACTTAACACTCTTAAGTAGTGTTTTAAATATACATATTTCTTTACAAAACAGTTCAGCAATTCCTTATACCACTTACAGTACATAAATATTTGAATAAGAGGTCATTATGGGAGATGCCAGGGTTTATATTTACTCTCAGATGCTTCAGATTTCTTAAGTGTTTTACTATAAGGCACAATACTGCTAATCTAAAAGAAAGGAATAAAAGCTAATGGCAAACCCAGTCAAAATTCCTAATGTGGAATATCCAAGAGAATTCCAGCATCTCTATGCAAAGGAAAAGAAAAAGCAAAACAAAACCAAACTTTGTATTTCTTAAGAAACAGCTTCCATTTGTACATAAAGTGGGTCAGGATGGGAACAGGAGCAAGAAGAAATTACGTAAATTCTTATAAATAGACTAATAAATATATTCTAGCCATAATTAGCCCTTTACCTCTGTTCTACTGAGTTTAAGATTGAAAGAGGTAACCAGTGTGCATATACTAAATAAGTCTACATGTTCAACACGTGAAGACCACCTAGCACAACCTATTACTGCCAAATTCAGTATAAAAAGCTAGCAAGATGGGGAAGGTTTCCTTTTCTTAGCATCCACTCTGAGTAGAACACATTACAAGATCAAATTAGTATTTGTTACATGTAAGAAAAGTTGCAACCAGCAATTTTTCCATCACAAAAGGATACACAATGTATCCATTATTTGATGCTTCAAGGTTAGATAATATCTTTTCTAAGAATATGAATCTCCAATTATAACAGATCAGAACTTTCAGAACATTTTAATAGTTGTAGCTTGTAAGTGTTCTCCACGTGCACATACTGAATGTAAATAGTGCATCCAAAATATTCACCGTTACACATTCTACATTATTTTCACTGCCTAGTCTTCATCTTGGTTACAGCCCTCTGGAACACAATGACATTGCAACAATGCTTACAGAAAAAGGGTTATTGCATCTCTTTTTTTAGGATGAGACATCCAGAGGAGATTTTATAAAATCCTCCTGTGTACAAAATTCTTAGTTATTAGCCCTTTTGGAACACCACCTAGAAAAGTTTGAAAGGTAAAATAATTTACATTGCTATTTTTTCTGTTCACTAGACAAAAGTCCATACTAATTAAATAAAAAATAATAGTTCTTCAACAGTCTATTCAAGATATCTTCCATGAAGCAGTTCAGTGGGAATTTCCATTAGATAGATGTTCTCCATGCCGGTTATTACTGGCATCCAAATCTAGAAATCAAGAATTTAAAAAAAATGTTTGTAGATTTACCATTTTAATATGCTTTATCTGTTACATTAATCCAGAGTCTGGCAACAAATTTCACTCATATATACCTAAGGTTCTCAAGATTTTCTGGGTAAACTTAAGACACTATATACATCTTTCCCCCCTGTTGTGGTTTTGCAAGGCCTGGTTTTTGGTAGCGGGGGGGCTACAGGGGTGGCTTCTGTGAGAAGCTGCTAGTAGCCCCACCATCATGTCCTGCAGGGCCAATGTCTGGCTGGCTGCAAAGATGGACATGGTGCTTAGCCTATTAAAAAGTGGTAATGCCTCTGTGATAACAGATTTAAGAAGGGGAGAGTGAGAAGATGTGAGCAGAAAACAACATGGGTGACACCAAGGTCAGTTTGGAAGGAGTGGGAAGAGGTGCAGGAGCCGGAGCTGAGATTCCTCTGCAGCCCATGGTGAGACCATGGTGAAGCAGCTGTGCCCCTGCAGCCCATGGAGGCCCACGGGAGTGCAGAGACCCACCTGCAGACGTTGGAGCAGGGGGATGCTTGAAAAGGCCTGCAGCCTGTGGAGAAGTGACCCATGCCACAGCAGTGTGAGGGCTGCTGCTGCCCATGGGATGGACTGATGTTGCAGCAGTTAGCAGAAGGCTGCCTGTGAGATGGACTTTCCAAAGGGAGTGGTTCCTGAGAACTGTCTCCCAGAGGGGACCCCACAGAACAGCAGGGGAAAAATGACTCCAGTTCTGCAGCAGGAAGAGGCCACAGATGAAGACCTGACCTAAAACCACCCCCACTAATTCTCTGTCTCCCTGTGCCATTTGGGTAGGAGGTAAAGCTGGGAGGAGGGAGTGGGGGGGAAGAAGGTGTTCTCCAAAAGCTCATTTTATTTCTTATTAACTTTTTCTGTTAGTTTTAGTATAATAAACTTACTCTTATATCTCTTCAGATAAAGCCTCTCTTGAATCCTTGATCACAAACCTCATGAACACTTTTAATTGGTTTTTTCTCTCCTCTGTCCAGCTGTGAGGGGGGAGCGAGCCTCCTGCCTGGCTCAAACCACAATAATTTTCATGGGCTGCAAGGAGGGAGTGAGCCTGGGTAGTTCCTGGCCNCTCAAACCAACACACCCCCTTAAGTCCAGCTCGATAAGAGTTCTATGAAAATCTATCTGCTTGTATTTTTTGAATACCAGTAGTAAGTGACACCACTCAGTCTGGTTTGCACTGCCAAACTAACTGGTCACACCAGCTAGAGAAGGGCTTCTTCCAATGCCATGTGTAGTGCTAAGGTTTGTCCAGTGAAACACTAAATTACGTACCAAGCAATGCTGTGGTTTCACCCGCGTCCTCTTTCAAACTGGTACACTGCAGTACAGATTCATTAGTGGAGGAAGCTGACAATTCGCTTACTTCATTTCTGTCATCATCTTGCAAAGCAATACTCAGGCTTCCGACTGAAACGCTGCCACTTATGGATTCAGGTATTGGAACTTCAAGTACATCTTCAGGGTCCCCCTTCAAAAGTAAACATATTTAACTGACACTTTAGTCTACCATCAGGCTTCAACATTCCTCCATGTTACCACTCTGTAACCTCAGCTTTTGGAAAAAAAGACCATTTTTTTAGCTGTTATACGTGCACTCCTGGGAATAGTGTTGAACACTGTCCACTTTCAGTGTTATTGTCTGACTGCAAAGAAAAAAAGGCAACCAAAAGAAAAGCCATTTTTTCAAAGCCAAGAGCAGCTACAGGACAAGTCCACCTAGTCAGCCTTTTGGATGGATGACTTCAATACTGTAGCAACAGTATTGCTGCAGTCTGTTTAGGAACACGCTCAGCACAAACAAAGTCTCCACCTAGGAAACCAATTGATCTTTGTGTTTGAAGAAACCTTCAAACCTCTGCTTTTCATTATAGTAGTTGGGCAAGCTTAGACTTTTTTTTACTAGGGTGAGCAAACATTTAAATCAGAATTCTCTCCTCCTCTACCTCCAGCCTAACTTTAAGTCTGTTCCAAAAATGCAAACAAGTTGTCTTATGACTTTGCAGGAACACATCTGCAGCACAGGCAAAGGGATTTATTGTACCTAATGTATAGCATGAGCTATACAGTTTTGATCCATTCTGAAAATTAACTTGGAGCCCTATACATACAATTCTGATTCTAAATTTAAACAGACTACCTTCATTGCCACAGATATACTGATGTTACTTATACATAAGCAACTATATTGCAGTCTGAGTAGCTATTCTGTGTGTTTCCTAACGAGTATTTTTCCCTTCCTCAAACAACTAGCAAAGGCCTATTTTAAGATTTAAGACATTCTAGGCTGATTCTTTCTTTAGCATCAAATCAGCATATTTTAAAAAATACTGTATTTTAATAAGCTATAGACCTGCTACAACTGAACACAAGACACGTGATAGTTATCTTCATGTTTGTGGGTGGGGAGCATTAATGATTTGGTTTCCAAAACTTAGTTAAGTAAGCACTGAAACTACAAAATTCATAGCAATGCTCTACAAAATCAGACGTGCTGAACAGTAGTTCTTTCTCTCACAAGAAATAGCAGAATGAAGAACTAGACCACTGAAGTCTGCTCTTTACAAAAGCCATGTAATAGAACTTAGTGCCTTTCTTCTACTTCAAGCCTCTAAAAAAATGTAAAAGCATCTGAAGTATTTGTTGTCCATAACTGAATTGAGCCTTGAGCTTCTTTGCAGAAGGTTTAGTATATTTCTATAATAAGGCTGCACTTTCTCCTCTGCAGGTATGTCACTCAGAGTGCACTGTCAAGAGAAGCTGCCTTGCCCTTTGCACTTCTTTTCTTCATATTAGTAAAAAAAATTCAGGCAATCACGCCACAGACTAGACTGGGCAACCTGGATCAGGCTGAAAACTAAGCTAGAAAAAAAATCCTGAATGATTTCCCACATTATTAGCTTCAGTGAGACTTGAATGACTGATGCATAAGCAGGACATATTTGCCTCATTTCATTAGAAAAATGAGATGGGTTTCTCTATTTAATATAATCCCATTCAATCTGCTTTCCAAAAGTCATTTTGGCCAACAAGCAGAGGAGTTATTACTCCTCCTGGTTGGGCTTAGTATCAGTATCCTCTGCAACAGCATGAATTCAGGGAATATAATTATTCTGATGGTTCTAGTATTTCAGTTTTCAGCCTATATTCAAAAGGCTAAGTTCTTCTGCACGTAACACAAGATACATCAACTCCAAGAAATGAAAGGCAACAAAACCCAAGCTGCTAATATAACAATTTTAAAGTAGAAACAGCTATTTCACGTGACAAAGAGATTGCAAATCTTGGATAAAGTCTGACTTAATATACAGAAGCACCAAAATCTGGTATATATGTATTACATGGCAAAAGAACTGTTCCCTTTGACAAAACAGAACAGTAATTCATAAAACTCTTCCACAGATCTGCTAAGTCTCTGTAATGAAGTAAGAGAAAAAGGTAATCAAAACAGACCTAAGTCTGTGAAAGGAAAGGCCCTGAAACCAAAAAACACCATTATTTTCTAAAGCTCTCTGTAGATCAGTAGGAGATGAGAGAGGTACATTCTTGCCTATGGCACTTTAGTGGAATTCAAGACTATTTATCAACAGTGACTGAGTAACCTACCGCATGTGTCTTCATCTCTCTTTTCTGGTGCTGTCAGAAAGAAATGAGAGCACATCATTTTCTCTACTTAACCAACTTCTGGTGAATGTCTTTAGGAAGGTTTTAAGTACCAGCTCATTTACAGGGATAAAACACAGGGCAAATGTGGAAGTAAACAAACATTCTATGTAGAAAAACTGTAATTACTTCCTTTGAAATTGTAGTTCTCAACATTAAATATATGCTCTAGATTTATTTAATTCAGTTACATTTTTGCAGTCTGGGCAAATAGTCTCACCTCTGCTTCAAATCCTTAATATCATCAGCTGGAGATAGAAAAAATTGGTTATCACAGAAGATTCATAAGCTTGATACACTATTTAAGCTCTCATCCGTAAAATTATGTTATTTTTCTGGTTCTCACTCAATTACTCTTTGCATCTTTGCCCAGTGTCTTGAGTCTTGTCCAATAACAGCTGTTCTCATTCTGAACAGTTACATGAAGTCTTGCCTCCTAGACTGTACTTCTACCTTGAAGATTAAAGTAAGTATGCCACATACCCAGTATCCCAAAGCTTTGATAACATCTAGTTTACACATTGGACAAGTTCGGTGGTCCAAAAGCCAAGGATCAATGCATGTTCTATGGAAGATGTGCCTAAAGAAAAGAAATGCCCTTTAGAACTTATCATGAAAGCCACACACTACTCCTTCAAACAGTGTGCAAGTTAACACATTAAAAATAAACCTGTCCTTTATCTGTACTAGTAAATTGAGCAGCACCTAATTGTCAAGATTATAGAGTTCTGGATGCCTTTTCTTTCACGCCAGCTTTCTGAATTAAGAGATGTTACTACCACAAAGACACCACAGAGTTCCCAGTTCAACAGTGTGCAGTTCTAATTTAAGCAAGCTCTGCTTCACTCCTACAGTTCTCCCAACTGCTGCCTTATCCCACATACATATGAAGTGCTATGTGGTCTCACAGTGTCCTTCAACATCTAAGAGGCCACACAAATGACAGCTTCAGCTCTGCCACCAGAGGTTCAGAAGAATTGGCAAGAAATTTATCCCACTTCTTCAGAAAAACATACTAGAGAGTAAATAATTATTATGGTAACTTACTTGCATGGCAGAATGCGGACAGTGTCTTTCAGTTTGTAGTTCTCAATGCACACAGCACAGTTTTCCACATCAACATCTAAACCCTAAATATGATAACATATTTAAGTGTATTACGTCCGTATTTCATTACAGAACAAGCTTTGTGTAATAGCTAGCTTCACAGAATGCAAAATATATTAAATGGTATAGCAAATAAAAAATATCTCCTTCATTTAATTCAAGATTCTATCAAGAAGTGATTTGATCAAGTGTTACCAAACACTAAAAGCACCCAAACCTAATTTTCTAATTTAAATAGCTATACATGGTACCCTAAGTAATTCCTTATGTCTCAAACGTTGGCTTTGCTCATGGAAGCACAGGAATGTCTCAGTTTAAAGTAGCTATAAAATGAAAACATTTTAAAAGAGGTCAGCACAAATCAAAGTGCACAACCTAATTCTGAACTAACAGTCTCAAAGATTTCCAAGTGCTTCAGCAGGAAGAGATTTTTGGAGTTCAATACAGCAAACCTCTTCTCCACCTTTTTCTTGTTTTCTACCACATGCTAGCAGATATTCCTTCATAGCTAGAAGAGAACAGAAGTATGCAATTCGGGATGGCTTAAAACTTTTCTCCAAGCTCACACCAGACAGAACACCAAAATGCAGTGTTTCCCCACCCCTATGTTTTTCTAAGAGTGAAATGTCTTTCCTAATAGGTCTAACTATCTTGAAGCCATGCTTATAGTTGCAGTGCAAATATGATGGACACCTCCAAATACGAGATAAATAATCCAATGTTAATTGGGCTATATAAACCCTAAGTATTAGAAGAACAAATAGGTGGACAAACTCCTTTCCTTTCATCCCTACAAAATTAGTATTTTTGGTTTACAACTTACTGAAGCACTTAGGTTTCAATACCACAAACATTCAAATGAATTAGTTCTGCAAGCAAAATTTCAAGTTCAAGGCAAGTATTTCCCTCCTTTGTATGTTATCAATTTACACAATTAATTCCTTAAACGCCCAAGTAAATCAGATTAAGACTGTTTTTTTACGTAAGCAAAGTTAAGACAAGTACTTACTCTATCACAAGTTATTTTTTATTCTGTACAAGAGGCAAAATCCAAGCACACCATATGTAGCACATACTCAAATGAGTGTCCATTTTACAATAATCCCGTAAGCTTCTCAGGAAAAATCTACATGATAGCAAATACACTTTTAATATATGACCTATTTTTAGTTAAATACCTCAACCTCGATTGAAGGGACAACAAAAGAAATAGACTCTTTTTAAATGGCTGAAATATTTAAAGAAAAAAATGTACATTTACAGAGTAGACAGGACTGAATTTCCAAATAAATCTATATTAGTTCATGAAAATACATCTGTATCAGTAAGTTACACAAATTTGCTGATAGCAGGTTGACTCAAATCAAATTAAAAGATGTGAGTAACCAAGCAGAAAAACTCTATTTTTATAGAGAGATTTTAACCATATCTCATTCTACTAAGCTTATCTAACACGGCACTCATAGATACAACCAGCATATGGCATAACAACTCAAATGTCTCCATTTTATGTACTTTAGTCAAGGGTCTATCAATGAGAAGAAACTCCCTGGTATACTGCAAAAATCACGTAGTACAAATTCTTTTTAGAGGTTTACTGAACATCATCTTAAAAGCAGTTAACATCTTCCGTGTGTTTTTTAACATAGGTTTCATCGTGACCCTTTTACATCCCCTTCCTCCTATGCTGATATTATGCTTGGATAGTGCTTTACACTTATTTCGATTCAATTCTGTCTTACTTGGTCTCTGATGTCACCATTGTATGAACTGAAGTATGAATATCCCTCTGTTCACAGCTTGAAATATATGCTAAACTCCATCAAAAGTAATCTAATTAAAAGTAAGAAATACTTGTAAAACATTATTTAAACATGCTGAAAGCGTAAGAGGGAAAAAGAAAGTAAGGTCAAAGACAGCTTGGGGTTTTTTTAAGTTTCAAAACTGATTTACTAAATGAAGGACATATTTTCTGTAGCACATGATCTGAGCTGAACAGCTTCTGTTGAACCACAGCTTTTGAAGTTTTTACGTATCAGTGTCCTTTCTCACTTTAATTTTATTCACAGATTTTAAAATAACCTAATCCTTGTTTTTTGTATCTGAGTAAATCAGGCCTTAGATAAAAACTAATCAAATAAGACAAGGGCTGAGAGGAAAAAATGTAGTAGCAGAGATCTAGTCAGAAGCTAATTTTGCATCTAGGATCAGCACTCCTGAAACTCCAACTAAAATATTTTCTTTCAAAATGTTGGCTTTTTCTACTTCAGTTATTCTAATGCAGCTGAGTTTAGGCTGTATGCTGTCAAAGTCAACTTTCTGAAAGCTGCTTTAATTTTTAGAATAGCTTTATTTCTTAACATAGAAATGTACTTTAAACAACTTTTGCTTCAGGTTAAGCCTATACAGCTCCTTAATGTATTGTAAGTCAAAAGATGAAACAAGTGTTTTATTTTTCAAAGCTTTTTATATTTTTAAGGCCTTCTGATGAATAAAAAGATGAATGTTCTTTTAAGAAAACAGAACATTACATCACCTGTAAGAACTGTGCAATCAGTAGGTCCTAAGCAGTATTTTGCAGTCCACTTGTTGATGTTTTCAAGTGCTGAAAAGATAACCATGTTTCCTCATCTTTACAGTACCAGACCTGTATGCATTCTGTATAACCAGGTATGATTTGGAACAAAGTAGCCTTACGTTTCATAAGTAGTTCAAATTTGACTCTTCAATTTTAAATTTTGCCTTTTAAACAAAGGCCCTAAAATAAGCCTGAAATTGTATGTCACACTGCAATTATGTTGAGACAATTTTAGTTTAAATTCTGTGAAGTCTTTACAATCATCTTGAAAACTTACAGCAATAACCAGAGACACTGAATTACCTTTTCTCCACGTTTCACAGTATGCAGCTGAAGCTGGCTGATGGCTCTCTTGGTTTCTTTCCTGTGTCCCTTGAATGAAGAGTTTAAGTATCAGTACATACATTAGTTTCAGGAATTACATTTCAAAGTTTTTAAATACTTTCCATGTGGATTACTAAGTCTTCTAAAGCATCTAAAAAAAAAAAAAAAGATCTCCGGGCAATTAATTTGTTTAGAAAGTATTCCCAGCCAGCAGATGTTCAAGAACCGCAAGTCTTGCACTCCTGAGGCCCAGCAGAAGCACGACCTGTAGGCGTGCCGCTCGCACCAGGAGCGCAAGCCGTGCAGGAGCGAGCAGACCACACCGGCCTGCGCAGCCTCGCACCCCGACTGCCGGCACCGAGGGCCTTTCCGCACAGGAAAACTGAAACCTGCGGACGCTTCAGAGGCAAGCAGAGCCGAAACAACAGCCATAAAACCAGACCTTCTAGTTCGGCAAGCCCATGAGCAAGCACGCCGTACGTTTTGCACCAGCCTGGGAGAAGGCGGAATCCTGCCAGGCAGCCTACAGCTGGCCACCAGATCAAAAGGCTGCTTGTAGCTATTCATACATCCCCTCACTTATACACTGTCTCCTACGTTACACAAAGCTTTGCACTGAAAGGACACACTATGCAAAGGAGGTGACAAGAACGGCTTTACGGACATGATGCACCATACTGGACTTCTATACAGTAACTCCTAATTATGCTTAGAAGGGAAGCAAGAAAGAAAGCAGTACTGTACTTCAAGACAAAGTGCTAGCTACTGCAAGAAACTGAGAAACTAAATACTCTCAACTGACAGATGCTGACCTGTCTAGCAGCAACCCTCACTAAAGAAATACCATACAGGAATAAAAAAACCCCCAACATAATGGCAACTTTTCTCTGCAATAATTACTATGACATATATAATTTTACAACTGTATTGTATTGAAAATTGAGATTTTTAAGTTTTTATGGTGCTATGTAGTCTGAAAGGTCTCCCAGACATGGACAAAACCAGCATCAGAAGCCTATCACAAATTCTGTAGCAGCTCAGGGTTTTCTGCACAGTCCTGTTTTCATCTGCAGTAGCAAGGAGGTCTTCTGTAGTTTTACTGCTAAACTGATGTTAGAATAAATCTTAAGATACCCTTCTTCATCTTCACTTAGCAGGTATACAGCAGCTTGCTTTAAAGCATAACATATTTAACTCTCAAGTTTTAATTATACTGGAGTCCATAAGTCAAACAAGAGAAACAAGAGTTGAAAGTGGCTTTTTTTTTCCAAAATTCTTTTAAGACTCTTAATGATACATCTTGACTAACATCTTCAAAACATTTTCCAACCTTGCACAGCTTTTGCTTTCAATGGCCATTTTATAAGTGAGAGAGTTGAGAAAATGCCACTTTCATTTTAGACAGCTTCATTTATTTAAGAAGCATTTGGATGACAAGCAATGGCAATGGCAAAATCTACAGGCATTTGAATGACAACAGCAAAATCTATTAAGTCTGTGGCACGTATTTCTGAGAAACACCACATTCACTCTAAAAACACCCTTAAAACTAAAGCATATGATATGATGCTTCATAAAGCATGTTAACTTTTCTCAGCGTGACCTATCCCAAAGGCAACAGGAAGAACTTTCTTCACCAAAAAATGGTTACAACACAGAAACACATCCCTTTTCCTATAAATACTTCTCAAAAATTTGTTTTCTCGAAAGTATTCTCAGAAAATAAATTCTAAGACTTAAAGCTTAATAAAAAAGACTCTAGGGAATCAACATTTCAGGGAGACCACAAGTTTAACCAATATAGCAGGCCTGTGCGTTATCCTCAGTTATTAAAGAGAAATTAAATATTTTCCTAGAAGAGTCCTATAAGTCCTAAACAGAGCTCAGACTTCTGAAGGCAAACAAAAATCTCTTCCTTCCTTCCCCAAAGATAGAATCTACATCTTCAAGCAGAAGGCAGGGGAAGTCCACATGCTAAGCAGTGATTGAAAGAATATTTTTTTCCTGAACTGAGGATAAAAAAAAAAACCTGCAAATATAAACACATGCAACTTCATTTTTCAGTTAGTAGAAAATGACGGTAGAGCTGCTGATGACCATGGAAGGAACCTAACCTATTTGCAGTAGCTGAAATGCAGAGGTAAGTGCCATTCTAAGGTATTTTCAAAACTCACGTGGACTTAGGTCCTCAACTCCACGTAAGTTGCTCCCTTGATCACAAGGGTCCAGAGGTCCCTTCCAACCTAAACTATGGTTCTATGATGAAGTACTTCCCTCAGGGGAGAAAAGTAAAGGTGACTGTTTTTTATTCAAGTACAGGAATGTGAAAAGGGCAAATAAGGAGCAAAGTTACTACTCCTTCCTAACCTTCCCAGTACTCTCACTGCTCTCAGCACCTTGAGTAGCCCAAGAGAGCTGAATCTCACCAGACACACACCTTCTAGTCTGCTCAATTCAGTAACTCTACAGTGGAGTTGTAGAATTACAAGTATCAAAAGTAGTTTTCATAAAGCTTCACAACCAAAAATTCTACCCTGAACAACTTGTGGGTTTTATTAAGAAAATTTTTTTAAAACTTACCATGGTCTCTTTCCGTTAAAAAAGTCTGGTTAGGGAAGTTAATACTTTCAGAATGAAAATTGCTGAAGAACAAAAATAACTTTTAATGTCAAAAGGAAGGAAGTTCAGTTAGATGACAGATCACATAAGAAGCTGCCCTTACTCTGTTGTTGACAAGTGGCTAAATGTATTTCTCATTACTTCATACGAGCATCTAATAATTATAACTAGTCAAACTTGGGATGCCAATTAGCATACTGCTTATTAGCCTCACTAACTATTACTGAGCAGCAGTCACAGTTAGCAAAATAGGAAGAAGGCACAGATCTTCAAGAATGCTTGAATAAACAATCAAAGTTAGGCAACTGCTTTGACACAAGAAGGAGGTAAACACTCTTAAACATCATCAGCTGCATTTACCTGGTTTCCAAACTGTGATCCTGTATACAGGAAACGTTGTATATAGTAAAATATGAGCCAAGCAAGAGATATAATCATCATGGTGATGAAGGCGATGGCTACAAACACAACTGACTGACCACTAATATATTCTTGTACATGTCGTGTGCCAACAACAATAGTCATTTTTACTGGAATCCCTCTTCGTACTGGCTCCAGTATCTCTATTCCTTTTGGATAGCCAACCATTATCACCACTGTATTTCCTGTTCCTGTTGGAGGGGAAAAAGAAAAAAAAAAGAAAAAAAAAAAAGAAAAAGGTCAGATATCACAGTAAAAATGTAGGCATTCTTGCTTGATGGTAATTTGGCCTCTTCAGTTAAGATCAGCGAGTAAAGTTACAAGAAAACTTTCAGTGCTTTTTTTCAGGCATAGCAGAATTGATAGAAAGTTTACTAGTAAAGAATTCTTTATTTACTTTCTAAAACACTCAAACACAAGATAAAAGTTAAACAGATGCATCTTTACTGTTCAAGGCCCTATAGTTATCATTCCACAGTGAGGTGAGATGTGGATACCATGCAAAAAAGCCAGACAAGTTATACACATGTCATCTTGAAGCTGCTTAAGTTCTAGCTCGCAACTCAGGAACAGCTGGTCTTTTATTTGTCAGCGTGGGAATTTTAGCTGCAGATGGAGACAGTATGTGAATATCACAAAGAGAGACACATTCAATTTAGTTTGAATCTGAATCCATAGCACAATTACACTGGATATGTAAAAAACAAGAGAAAAAGATTCAGATATTTAATAACAAGTTATTTTAAACATTGAAATACCGAAAGATTCTTTAATACTGAATATTCAAAATGTAATGAGACTTCATGACAAGGACTTGTCAAGAAATACTTTGGGACTCTTCTGGGAGCAGTGAACAAAAGGATTTTTCTAATATATTAGAACTCTAAAGCACTCAATCCGTATGAAAGAAACACCTAATTTAAAAAAAAAAAAAAAAAAACCAACCCAAACCTTTAGGCAACAAACTGTCACCAAAACCTGTAAGATACTATCAGGAACAACTAGCAAAATCCAAAGATCCTCTGTTACTAGAAGTTTACTCTGTTTTGTCTGGAAGTATGTCCAGTATTGTCTCAGAAACATCTAACCCAAGTATTACAAAATAAATTACAAAGAAATGTACCCATTAAAAATGTCTCATTTTCACTGCTCTATACTATTTTTATTTAAATAGTTCTTACTTTGTGTGTACCAACACTGCTGCACCCTTGGTAACTCACGGCTTTATAGTTTACTTTGCTCTCCTGCCTCAGAGAAAAAGTGAAACTAGTCTTGATTCAGAGAGAAAGGAAGAAAACCAGAGGGGTTTTCCTAGCTGAAAATCTAAAGCTATCATGTTACAGCTCCCTTTTTTAGATTCACAAGATTACCTACCTGCAACAAGACCTCCCACCGAAGACTTAAAGCCTTTTTCCCTCCTGGCTATGTTAGATTCCTTACTGAGAAGCAATGTCAGAAGAAATGGCTTCCTAATTTATAACATTACATCAAATGGGGATTTTCAAAATTCAAAGCTGCATTCCGTACTCACCCACCTCTCTGCCTACTAAGACAAAGAGTTATTTGCCTGAACTATTTAAACCAAATTCCTGTAGTTGAGGCAATTTTGGCTGTGACACCTCTTCAATCTGGCCACTCTGCTACCAAGCCAAGGGGAATTTCCAGAAGTTTCACTTCTGCACGTTGAACTCATCCCTCCATAAGACACAGACCATTTGCTCTGGATGAAACACTAAAGGTTCCAGGTAGTAGCTGAATAACCCTCCCTTCTCAGCTTCACCTTAACACAACTATCCCACCTCTGATCACCTACCATAAGAACCGTTATACCTGTGTCTGCCAGATTCAGACCCAGCAAAAGAGCAGGTTTTCCAAACAGGGTTACGTTTCTGGGAGTTTTGAGAATGGTGCAGAAATGAGGGGAATGAAAAAAGCTACTGGGGAAAGGCCACACTTGTGCCTCCCCTCAGGCACCCCACTCTGCTCACCAGCAGCACCCACCTGCTTGTGTTGCCTTGCTCGGTGGGTGTGTTTGGAGACACAAAGCAGCAAAGCTGAAGACAGACTACAAGCAACTCAGCTCCGCTAATTAGTTCTGCTCATCAAAAATGTGCCAATCCACATGATACCACAAGTCCAAGCATACCACGAATTGGTTAATTAATATTGTTCTTCTCTCTGAACCAGCATGAAAGCATTACCAGAGCGACTTATGAATCTCAGAATAGAGTGTGAAACACTCTTTGCTCTCTGACCCTGCACAACTCCACAGGGAGTTACCAAGAAAAGAACATATGAAAGTAGGAATTTATCTTACACAGCTAAGAACTGCTGTCCCCATATCTAAATCAGGAGATTAGGTCCGATGCCCTTAATCAATTTTAAAAGTTACAAATAATAGGAGGCGTGCTTAAGGATAGCCAGGGAATGATACAGATGTGTTGGAAAGATTTGTGTGATTTCATTCAAGCTTAGGGAAGAAAAGGAAGTTTCAAGATTAGAGGCAGCCTGAATTTTTCAATCAATAAATTTCTACCTCAGTTCTGAAATCTTGAGTCAGTTTAATCCTGCTATCTAATTCTCTGCACTATTTCTAACGAAGAAGTATTTAAAACCACCACAACAATAAGTAATGTCTTCCTCTGCTTTATCACCAGCATGCCCAACTATCAGACAGTTATTTCTTTGAAATGAAAGTCAGGCATTTGCACAATGGCTGCTAGACAGTGTGACACCTTCCACTTTTAGAATTAACACAAGCATGCCATACATTTTTAAATAAATGCCCATTAAAAGCATTTTTAACTGTTTTAAAGGCTTGGTGATGAACCTGCCATTAAAAATACGTGCAACTAAACACAATGGCCTTGAAGGTCAAGAGACAGAAGAGAGAGAAGAATAATTGCAATCCACTACTACAAAAGAAACAAGAGCAGTCTCAGAGAAGGAGTTGCCCTGAGCAGCTTGTAAGACTAAGGGCTTTAACTCATTCCTTGCTAATTTTAGCCTTCTGTTCTGAAACTCGTTATTCAAAGACTGAAATGATGTTGAGTCATTCCATCAGCTTCTTCAACTGCAACACAACTCAGAGACCTCAAATCACATTTATAAAGAAAACTTCAAGTGTCACATATATGCATGTACTGAAAGCATGTTTTATTGGCTTTGCCTTTCTAGAATCCTCTAATTTTAAAATAAATAACCACATTTTTACTCTGCTAGAGTAAACTTGCTTTTTTTCTAGGTTTCACTGATGCTTCAGTGAAATTGGGTTGATATTAAATTTGGTCCGTGCTTTTTTAACATTATCGTGGCTGGCAGATCCTTAGCATACTTGCAAAAAATGGCAAATTGGGAACTCTGAAGATGAAGGTATGTTTCCTTCCAGTATACCAAGGTCAGTTTTACTGCTAGCATTGCTAGTCTTTTCTTGCAAAAGGAAACCAGCACTCTCCTGATGAGGAAAAGGTAGGACAGGTATAGATCTTGATTCCAGGCATCCCAAACTACTACATTTATTCTCATTCATGCTCAGAGAAGAGGATCATTTTCTGTCATCTGGAAAGATCGCAGGCACACTCTAGTTTTTGTCCTCCTGAGAAACATCAGAAAGCTCCCAGAGTTCGACCATCTTAGTAAAAATGTTTAAGGGCAGTCCATTGATTTATTTAAGCACAGGCACCCTACTAACGTTGCCACAACTAACACCAAATGTTCTCTTCAGCTCCTGGTCCAAACAAATGGCTGATCACAGTACGCTAACAATCCTGTAACAAGCTGTGTCTCAACCATCTACCCCAACCTCATCTCACCTAATCCCTGGTGCATGTTGTGTTTTCACCTGCCTCAAGGAGGATGTATGACCACTGGTACATATACTGCTTTCCACCTGAGTTTCCAACACATATGCACTTTTATCTGTAGCACAGATAAGCATTTTGAAATTACTCCTGCTTCTTCAGAACAGCATTAGCAGCTCAACATCATACAGTTATGTCTTAGTTGAGCAGGCCACTTTCCTTTCAGTAGTAACAGTACCAGAAACTTGCAGTAGAAAACAGCAGTAATACAGAAATTATGCACCATTTGAGAATCCTGAGTAGTGCTGCAAGCAGTGTAGCAAAGAGTTGAACTACATGCCAAAATAACTCTAACTCTGCTGCTTTGGAGATAGAAGGAGCTTATAGAATCATGAGTACAAAGTAATTTACATCTGCCTTGTTCAATATATATGTATCAAAAAAACATGACAAGGGAGGAAAGAACTAGTTGGATGTATTTTGGAAAATCAAAGACCATTTGCGTTATGTAGCCAAAGTCATACACTCAAATCCCAAGCTTCCCTTAAATCCACAACCCATGAACTAAAGCCCTACTCTAGACCTACTCAAACTATTAGTCAGTCCCTCCCATCCCTGCATGTCAAGCATAAACATATTTCATTCCATAGTCTACCATAAGGTAACTTATATTCTGATCAGGATCACCAAATCCTAGCTTGAGGGGTGATACAGAGATGGCTGGATGCCCAGCATGAAGTGTAACAGGAAAATTACAGAACCGGAAGACCCTGTTTTCTTTCCATTGCAATACACTTCTGTGTCCCCCTAATTTCACAACCAGAACTGAGCCTCTGACCCTCCTTAGTGTGGTCTCCACAATACTTCACATCTTGCCTCTTCAGACTCCTCTCCAATTTTCTCCCTGCTAATATATACATGCAATATTTATTTTGGTTTTGTAAAGGTATTTGAAGCTTCTGTATTACATTAAGTTCACTACCATCACCAAAAATGAACAGAGTTAAAACCTGCCTGCCAAGTCTGTAAAACTGAAGTCCAAGTTTATATTATTCAGATTCAGTAACCGAGGTACAACTCCTTGAGTCATTCGGGTAAAATGAGAGTTTTCCAATGGAAAAACCACCTCAGCCACACATGAAATTATGTCAGCATTACTTTCCTCAAGGAGGGAAGTCATCATCATTTTGAACAATATAATTTGGACAGAGAGAAAAGACCTGAAATGAGACACATCAGTAGAGTCACATTTGAAGAACCTTCTTTTGGAAGGAGGGACAGGATTGCAAGGCTACATACTCAAATTCTCAACTTTCTTGTACCAAAATTTTAATTAAAACCCTTACTCACTCACTCATGAAGCTTACAAGGTGAAAAATACAGATTATTTGGAATATTTGTCCTTTATCAAACGCTTTGACACCAGCTATAACAAATAACTTCTTCACCTAAACAAGAACGTCTCTTTTTACTCAAGCTGAAACATGTCTAAAACTACCAAAAGACCACCAACACAAATAGCATACATGTATTACACACATCCCAGAAAACTTAAAGGCCAGGCTTTTCAGGAGGAGTATGAAAAGATGACACTGAGATCAGAAATGCTATCTGCTTATCACCGTCACATAATTTGGGCTGCACCTCCACCAGCCGTAACCGTTGTTCCATCTCACATCATTTTCAGTGCCATTAACTGCAAACCCATTAAGCAGATTTTACTTATGCATAGGACTCCACTCGTTAGTTACTGCAGATTTCCCAGAGTATTTATCCCCAGCACTCCTCCCAGAAGCAAAGCTTGCTTCCTCATGTGCCAGTTCACAAATCCCTTCACAGGACTGAAAACTTAGATCTTGTAAAATACAGCTTTGTCTTCCACATTCTTCCTTGTCCAGCCTTCCACAGAGTATTTTTTTTTACCTTCAAAAAGCTCAAGTTAAAACATTAACAGTACCTCTTTCCTATAGTCCCAAAGTGCACTGAAAATATTACAATATTTACGTCTGAAAGTTTCAGTCATGAAACAAACATTTATGACTGCATCAGATCTCATCATTATATTGGGATATATTATTCAAACAATCGTGAGATCCAACCTGCATTTGTGAAGTCAGTGTAAGTATAAATGTATTACTGTATATATGCACTCTACTAAATCACACTTTTTACACAGGTAGAACTTTTATCAGCAACAGTCTGTCAGTTTAAGAAGATGAAAAACCCCAACCAGTAGTCAGACTGCACTTCTCTTTATGCCACTGGCAGATGTAACTATACTAGCCAAGTCCAAACCTGAGTATTAAACCCAAGAAGGTCTTCTGTAGCACAGAGATAACAGCAGAAAAGAGAAAAATTTACAAAATAAGCAAGATGAGAAAAGGAGGAAGAGATTCAACAAAAGAGCAAGTAACATTTACGAGAGGTTACAACAGGGAATGGAGAAGAATGCGGAAAAAAAATTTTTACTGATTGGCCAATACAGAGCGACAGCAAGAAAAAGAAGCTGGTTAAGACAAAAGAAGTATCACACAACAAAGTATTGTAATCACCATCTGGGATCAAAATCAAAGCTTTATTTTATCTAGCATCTCACCTCCACTTTCACAGTGACTTAAGAACATGAGATGGGCCAGGCTGATCTCAAGCAAGCAGTAGGCTAAGAACAGTAATCATGCTTCCAATCCCCCAGTTGGTGCCACTGGATATTCCAAGAGGAGAGACTTGTTTCCCAATCAAGAAATCACACGTGCAATAGAGCAACAGCTTCCTGAGATTTTCAGCTCACTATACTAAGAAAATAAGTTTGTTTCCTTTAGAAACACATTATGTTTTTAGTTCAACCAAGTTCCCTGTCTTCCCCTTCCTCACAACCAAGAATGACAGCCTAGGCATTAATAAATGCATTGTAGCAAAACCATGCGAAGCACACATCTACAGAATTCTTTACTTTGTTAGCTTTGTCTTTGCATCCTCCTCTGAAGACCTTTCAGTTTCTCAAAAATCTACAAAAGCAAGCAGATTTTATTGCCAAGTTTTGAGGCCTTTTCCCCCTCTTTCATCGAAGCATTTAACGTTGTCACAAACATAAATATTCTGCAAGCCTTTAATGTCATAGCCCAAGTGGGGACTATGGTGACAGAACACCTGTATTTCTATCTCGGCAAAAATCACAGAACCCTTCTGCAGTCTACATAGCAGCAGCAGCACGCTGAGACAAGCCAACATCTTTCTCGAGGATTCAGTTTTCCTACTGCATTTGCAAGCGTTTAAGGATTACCTGATGCTTACACCTCTCTCCCACCCTTTACAGACTTGCGCAGGAGAGAACGTGAAGCTATTAGAACAAAGCCTGTACCAAAAGCTATCTTCAAATAGCTATGGCTCTACCTTCAAAGGGACCTGAAGGCGACTTCGGGATACCTGGTGCGTTTCCCCATGGCCTGCAGAAAGCGGCCTACCTGTGACCGCTGTAGCCATTGTGCCAGAGGGTTCCAGGCAAAAAGGTATCCCTGAAGGAAACACAAGCCTCCCACCCCAGCCTGTCACACGGCTGCCCGTCCTGATGGCTCTGCTGCATCTCCCCAGACACGCGGGCCGTAACTTGGGAGACAGAAGACAGCCCCGGGTTTTCCCTAGCGTGGCTTGTAGGAAGATAAAACAAAATCCCGGCTCCCTGTACCATTTTCACAGGGATTTCTTCCTCCCGATATCCCCATCCCTCAGCGCGCAGAGCCGCACCACCGATGCGGGCCGGTGTTAGACAAAGCCATCCCTCAAAAGCATCCTCCCGACCCCTGGCAAGCGCGGGGAGCTCACCCAGGTGGGACATGGAGACGGTGCTGTTGCCGAATCGGGCCTCGTTGTAGATGACCACAGCGGCCGCCCGCTTCCGGGCAGCGTTGGTGACCTTGTCCTTGAAGGTGCAGCCGCCGCGGGCCACCAGGGCGATCCAGGGCGGCGGGTCGCCCTCGGGGGGCCCGCGGCCGCCGGGCGGCAGCGGCACGTCGTAGTCTGTGTCGGCGGCGCAGCCCTCCATGTGGCGGGGCGAAGCGCCGCGGGGAATGCCCACCAGGCCCTGGGCGCTCTCCTTGGGCGAGCTGTCCCCGTAGCGGCCGCTCTCCGTGTTGCCGCGCACCGTGCGGTTGCTGAGCGGCTCCACGTAGGCCGTGCTCACCCACGCCGTGTACCACTCCAGCGCCCGGGCGCCCGCGCACGGCGGCGGCGGCGCCCCTAGCGCCACCAGCGCCGCCGCCACCAGCGCCAGCCGGGCGCGACGCA
>WBMZ01008831.1:0-38164 GCA_013400975.1 Atrichornis clamosus
TCTCTTAAAATACATTATATAGCTATTTATATATCTATTAATATAATAATAACTTCATCATTAATGTAATCATTTTTTGTGGTTACCAATTTACTGTGATCTCACAGAGCTAACTACTAAAGGAAAACAAACAAGTGATCTTGCTCCTAAACCTAAGAGAAAAACACTCCTAAACTATTCTGTCGCCCCTCAAAAAACTGACACCCCCCTCTTCCCGCCGGATCCAGGGCCCGACCGTGCTGCGGGTGGGAGCAGCCTCCCGCGGGCCTCCTCCTCAGTCCGGCGCTGCCGCCCGGGCTGTCCAGCGGGACACCCCGGGGTCCGGCCCGGTTCGGAGCATCCCCGGCGTCTGCCCGGGAACTCATCGCCTTTCGTGCTCAGGGTCCCCCGGCAATTCCTCGATAGGAGGGGGTATCGCTCCTGAGAAGCTATTTGCCGGTAAAAAGCCTCTCGAGTCTACAGCCCAAACGTGAGCTGCCATTAGAGAGTGATAAATAAATCCTTATTAAGCATGCATTTATGCGGTGATTGTGTGAACGTTGGCCTTTAAAGAGTCCCAGCAATTAACGGCGACGTCTATCGCGTTTTACCCAGATTACTACTCTTTTTCCATACAGGATGGAGTTAGGAACGCGGCTCCACCAGCGCCTCCAGATGCCGGGTGTGTCTCCAGCCATCCCCTTCCACCCACCGTCAAAGCTGAGGCGAAAGCCCCAGGCACTCCTGCCCATGCCCCCGGACCCCCGCTTGAAAATGCCGCGTCCTTTGCGGGGTGTTTTGTTTGCCACACTCCGGTACCTCTCACCGCGGATACCCGCCTGAGAGCCGGCGTCGGACGCAGTACGGGCGGGGGAGATGCCGAGTTTTTGCTGTCTCCGCAAAACAGCGGAAAGCCGTTAAAATTTAGTAAAAATCTGCTGGGCAAAAATAAGAGGAAAGTTGTCGCTGCCGGGGAGACAGAGAGAGAGAGACAGAGAGAGGGAGAGGGATGACTCTGTAATTGTTGCCTTTATCAAGGCAGTGAGATTAACTACTGGGATTTATTCTAAAGTGACCCATCACCGAATTCATTTCTGCTTGAACTTTCGGTGAACCTGAGATTAAAGAGGAGAGAGCAGCTAAGCAGTTTGTTGTTAGCTGCCTTTTCAACAGCCCTTTCAGACTGAGTAAATATTGATCGGTTTCAATCTGATTGCCCCAGAGGAAAACACCAAAGCATCTCAATAGCCTCCAAAAGTAAACTTTAAAGGTGAACAGCAGAAATGGCCTTAAGTATGATAGGAAGATACTAAAATCCGTTTGACATTTGAATGCGGTTTGGGTTGGCGGTTTTAGATGGGATGGGGGGTTTTTTCTTCATTTTCCCCCAAGACTCTACAGAGAAAAATTAAAATAAATTTTAAAAGGTGCAAAAACAAAAAGGATCCTTACGACCTTAAGGGAAAATTAATGTTTTCATCAGGCCAAAGTACGCTGTGATTTTTTTAGCGATATTTTTGTGGTAGAAACCCTAAACTAGAGATTTTCATTTCTCTTCCCTGCACCCCCTGACCCTAAAGGATGATCGTATCAAAATAGTATTAACGCTAACAAAATGACGCAGGATCGGAAGGTTTGGAGCATCTTTGCATGAGATACGTCATGACAGAGGGGGAGGGGAAAAAATATATATACATAACTGGGGTTTGGGCTTGGAAGGAGACGGGATTCTTTGCCCGAGAATCACTCATCGCAGATTGACTCACTGGCAAGTGTCTTGTCTCTCGTATTTAGGCTGTAATTTATAGTCGCTCTTTCTAACACATTAGGTCAACACCGGTGGAATCGAGTTGTAGATCCGGATTCCAGTGATGTTTAGATCCAGATTTCGATATTGAAATGCCCTCATTGGCATGCAAATGCCACTTTAACACATCCAAGACTCTGGAAGAAGGCCATCTGTTTTGCTTTGTGCCTTTACACTAATAAACAAAAGGTAAAGTATATGGCAGGCGAGGAAATGAAAGAAATAGAGGCATCGGCGGGAGCCTTTGGAGACAGCCCTGCTCCCTTGCAGATAGCTCGGCTCTTGATATGGCCGCCGTGCCTTGCAAATCAAGGCTTGTGTCTTTTGACACTGAAGTGAAGAAAATTTCGTTAGTCTCTGCGGATCCCGCAAAACAAAGCCTGCGTGGACAGCCCAGCCTCAGGAGAAGCCTAGAAGTGCTTCCCACAGCTGGGCCAGGTGAAGGACATGTTAGGCGTGTTTGCGTTGAAATTCAAGAGGCATCAGTGACTTGAGACACCCCCCCGTCCAGCTGAGCATGCCTCTGCACTGTTCTGCCACCCAGGTTCTGCCCACACAGAGTCTTCTCCCTTCCGATCTGCTGTTCACTTGACACCTCTTGGAACACTTACTATATTTATATTTATGCTTGAGCCTGTACACGGGGGGAAAAGGAGGGGAGGGACGGGGGGGGAACAGGATGGGGTTAACGCCAAAACCACACTGCCAAGCACTGGGAGCCATCTCCCACCTTTGCATCCCATCAGCCGCTGGGGATGGCAGCCTGGGGTGCAAGAGAGAAACCGGACCAGCTTAGTGTCCCAGCTAATTAAATGTGCAGTCCTTGGTCAGGGGTCTGCGATGTGAGGAGAGACTGGCTGAAGAGTTTCTGCTTTTGAAGGGTGCTCTGTTTATGTAAGTGTCAGCATCCATCCCGAGGTGAAAAGGTTAGCACTTGACCCAGGAAGTTCTCGTGTTTGTGCTTCAGAAATAGATTGGGATCATAAATTCCTCCCAGTTACCGAGAAGAGAGAGAAGGGCCTTATATTTTCTAAACATAATATTATTTGAGTATAGGAGAGGAAGAAGCTTTGTGTAAAATGTCAGATTGGGCAACAAGAGCTCTGACCCTGACAAAACAACACACAGGGAGGAAGGTTGTGAGACTCTTACTCCCTTTCCCCCTTGGAAAGGCCCCAGTAGAAGAAAATAAGGAAAACAAAACTGCTGAGCTCAGCCTGTGACTCAGCACTGATGTCACGCAGAGGTAGGCAGAGGAGGGCTACCTGAAAGTGGAATATATTTATTACAGACATTATAAGGACCCGTAAATTCTGCCCTGGATCCCATAACCGTGGAATCCCAGAGCCATTCATGATTGTACAGAAAAATCAGGAGGACATTTTGCTCACACACGACAACTGATAGAACTCAGTATACCCGCAGTACAGCAAAGCACGGTGCGTCATGCAAAGGTCTGGACACCAACCACAGAAATTATACATTCATTTGGCCATTTGTCACATTCACGAGTAGTTTGAAAAGACATCGAGGCTAAAGGAAAGTTAATATGAAAATAGGAAGAGGTGAGGTCTTTTGGAAGGTTGTACCCTTCAGTTGAGCATAATCCAACACAGCTTTCAGGGCAGGGGGAAGAGGAGAGGGAGCAAGAACACCAGATAAGGTTTAAAAAACCTAGTGCAATCGAAGCCTTGTTTGTGACATTTAAAGAAATAGCGCTACTTTTTTTGAGGTATCTGCTTGAGCTTAAGACATTTACTTGATACGGTCATCTACTTTACCAATATAAAAGTGGATCCAGTTTGGCGAATTCACTCACCCTGCTTAACCTGATAATCGAAACATCATTCTAGAAAAGTCTGTAAAAAGATAAATCTCTCGGACAAAGTATTTACAAGCAACAAACTCATTGACACGAACGAAGAATACATTAAATTAAGGGGATGAAAGTCCTATAAGTCGTGTAAACACTTGCAATAGTGCATCTCTTTGTGAGGTTTTGTACCCTAAATAACCTGTCTTTCACTCAGGGAAACTTGGAGCGTCCTTGTAGTGGAGGAGGGAGACCCTTACGCGTGTGCCAACACGGCTCCTCCAGCAGAAAAGGAGGTGGCGGGGGAGTGGGGGGGGACCGGGAACAAAATCCCCTGGCACCAAGGCGCCGGGACCTGGCGGAGCCAGCACCCTCGTGGCCGGGCGGCGGCGGGGACGGCGGAGGTAGCAGGGGAGGGAGCGGCAGCTCGCCGGGACCTCTCGGGGATACCGACCGACCGAGGGACATAATGGCGGTGAACGGACGCGTGCCGCGCTGACGGGGGCGTCGCGCCGGGCGGCCGTCGGGGCGCGGCCGGTCTCAGTTGGAGGCAGCGAGCGTGTCCGAGGCGGAGGAGGCGGGCGAGGCGCTGCAGGGAGAGGAGCAGGACTTCTCCGATGACTCCTCTGCCTTCTCTTCGCAGCCCGTGGGGGTGGCGGGGGAGATGGGCAGCAGCCCCTCTTTCTCTCGTTTCTTCTGCTTCATCCGCCGGTTCTGGAACCAGATCTTCACCTGCGTCTCGTTGAGCTGGAGGGAGGCGGCGATCTCCACCCGCCTGGCCCTGGTCAGGTATTTGTTGAAATGAAACTCCTTCTCCAGCTCGGTGAGCTGCTTGGTGGTGAAGTTAGTTCTGACGGTGTTGGGCTGCCCCACGAAGCCGTACTCGCCAGCCTTGCCTGCGAGGGGACATGCAGCGGTAAGTAAGTGAGCGCCAATGATTTATAGGCGATGTAATCAATATGTCCACACCGGCTAAACGATAGGGAGCAAGAACTTCTTAGGATAAGAGGGAAACCCCGGCAGGGTGAGTGATGGAGTGCGAGGAGCTAAACCGGCGTCAACCTCTGGTGTCAGAGGAAACTTGATAAGTGGTTTATGAATTACGAGAAATATGACCACGGGAGAGGAGGAGAAGGGGGAGTCAGGAATAAGCGAGGAATATGCGGCGCTTGCTTTCAGCGCCGCGGGCAGACAGTCACGACTGCTCCCAGAGGTGTGGGCCGCCCTACCTGCCCAGCGCCCCGCGGGACACCGCGCCTCTTTCCCCGCACCCGCGGGGGAGAGCGAGAGGAGAGGCCCCCGCCCCGGCCCTCCCGCCGGCCACTGACCTGTTTTGGGTGGGTTTCTTTTCACTTTCATCCAGTCGAAGGTTTGCGCCGGTGGCGAGGTCTCGGCGGAGGGGGAGCGGGCGTTTTCCCGGTGGCCAGCGTGGAGGGGAGACAGGGCATGGTTGTAGGTGCCCAGGGGCAAGCTCTGCTGCTCCTGCCCGTAAGGGGGAGGCACGTACTGAGCGGGGGCCCCCGCGTAGCCCTGGTGCGGGTGCGGATGCTGCGCGGCGGCGGAGGAGGAGATGCTCCCCGAGTACACGGCGGGGGCACAGGGAGGGAAGCCGCCGCCCAGCTCCGCGTCCTGCCCCAGGGGGTAGGGGCCGTACGCCGGTCCGAAGCCCTGCGCGCTGTAGGTCGGGCCGCAGCCGGGGTGCGCGTAGGACACTCCCAGACCTCCGTGGTGCTGGTAGGCGGCGGGCTGGGCCGGGGTGTGGTGGTGGTGGCGGTGGGGGCTGATGGGCACCCCGCGGCCCGCTAGGAAGCGGTCTTCTCCGCTGCAGCTGCCGGCGCTGACGGCACAGGGCTGGAAAGTTGTAATCCCGTGATCGGGGTGGTAGGCGCGGGCGGCGCAGCCCCCCGTCTCGCCGCCGAGGACGGGGTACTCGAGGAAGGAGCTCATCCTCGCCGCGTCCCTCTGTCACGCCGCCACCGGGTCTTCAGCGTCCGGAGGGGCCGCGCCAACTTTCCCACTTCCTCCATGGGGCCGGCAGGAAAATGACACGAAGGCGCCGGCAGCGGGCAGGCACGTGGGGGGCGGCAGCCAATGGCTGCGGCGCCCGCGGGGCTTCCCCGGCTCTTGTCGCTGATACAGCGCCGCGTCGGGGGCATTTAAACGCCGAGCGCTCCGACGGCGCGGCACCGCGGGGCAGGGAGGCGGCGGCGGCCCCCCGGGGGCTGGGGGGGGCGGGCCGGGTTGTACACACACACACACACACACACACACCCGCCGCGACAGCCTACTGGGTCTCGTCCGCCAGCTGAGAGAGGAAGGCAGGAGAGACCCGGAGGCTGCGCCCGGCCCGTGGAGCCCATCGGCCGTCCCCTCTAGGGTGAGTGCTGCTGCGAGGGTGCCCCAGCATCACCCCTGCTGTCGACGCTGTCAGGCTTGCACGGGGCACCTCTGCCGCCCACGAACCTCCAGCCAGGGTAGCAGGGGGGTGAGGGGAGAGGCGACTGGATCCACGGCACGGGGTGAGGGATGGGGCGGAGAGAGGCAGAGACAGTGCTGAGAGCATCAGCCCTTGGAACGGGAATGAGAATGGGACCGTAGATACGGTTGAGGACTTCTATGGGGATGGGAATGGAGATAGCGACAGGAATGAAGGTAAGGATAAGGTGAAAAATACGCATGGGACCCAGGATATGGATGATATGTGCATGGAGATGGAGCGAAGATGGTTTTAGTGCCGGTGCCGGGAGATCTCGCTGGTCCTGCCCCGCCGCAGTCCCAGTGCGACACTACGCCAAGAGTTAAAGGGGATTGTCCAGCCGCATCACCAGGCGGCCGCGGACATTAGCATGGAAATGAGCCGCTTTTGGGACTGACGGCCATTGTGTTCTCCCAGGCTCACCGGCCACCCTCTGGCCCTCATCCCTGCTCCCCCCGCACCTCCGCCGGGCTCACCCGCGTCAGCCCGGGGTTGGGGTAGGGAAGGAGGAGCCGGGGGCAGGGGGCCGAATGATTGGCCGGGGGCCCGCGGGCTCCACAGCCCATCTGCTCTGTTCCCGCGGCGCCGCTGCCGCCCGCCCGCCCTGGGACAGGGTGGTGGAACGGCTGTCCGGAGTGCCGCAGGTCGCAGCCCGAGGAGGCGACCCGGGACAGGGGCAGAGGAGAGGCGGGAGGTGCAGGGTCCGCCGCCTCGGCCCCTTTGTCCCTGCGCTCCGCCACCCGGGTCGGCGGTGGTGAGAGGTGGCAGATGGCCAGTGGCAGAGGCTGCTCCAGGACCCTTGGGAACCGCGCTGAGCATCGACTCAAACCTACCCCTCCCCAGTCCCGTGGGAAGGTGGGTAGAAACATGGGTCCATGGCCAGAGAAGAAGGGGTGGCTGTGAGATGTGGGTTGCGGCCTCATACGCGATTTACGTGTGCGGAAAAGGAAAGGGGAGGTAAAGGCCGGGCATCCGTCTGTCCCGGCGCACCCAGTCGTCTGCAGGCAGAAAGGACGGCACCAAAAGTCTTCAATAGACGTTCTGCAAAACGTCAACGTCGGAGAAAGATGGATGGAAAGTCATGTCCCCTGCCACCAGTCCCAGGAGGGTTGCCCCCTCTATTTCTGCAAGTGCCGACTCTTACGTGCCTCTGTTCTCACGCTCGATTCTTGCTGATTTTGAAATCCAAAAGGCTCTGCTACCCCGCCACCACTCCCTACTCATGAACACACACTCCCACCCCCACATACACACCCTCAAGCTCCTCCCTCCCACATGAACTATAACACTCTCTCCTAGGTGCAAAGCTCTCCTACTACTAATAGGTCAGCCCTTATCCCATGACATCTGCATGGCCTCTCTACTTGTCAGCAAAAACCGCTCTCTCCACCACGTCTATCCCGGTACCTTCAGTATGTCTATTTGTTCTGATTTACTACAGAAGCAGGGATGGCTAAGAGCCCTCTGGAAAGGTTCAGTTTCTTAAACTGCAGGGGGGCGGGGAGGAGGACAAGAGCAACAACACCCCAGAGGCATTTATGGTATTATACTGCACCAATTTTGGCTATGGTTACAGCTGTAAACACATTTATTTCGTTCTTGTAAACCAATCGTGATAAATACTGCATAAGGCAGAGAAAAAAAGGCGATTAGGACTGTTTACTAATAAAAGGGCTGACATCTTTTCAATGTTTTTTCAGTCAGACAAGAAAAAAAATATTATACTATGAGTAGGTCCCTTTTACCCGTAAATTCCGATGAATCCGTTTTCCTACAGTCTCCGGCATTCTGAAATCCTTTTTTTCTCTCCCTTTTTGGTGCCATTGTCTCTTGTTGCATTGTCTCTCTGGCGGGGCTTTCGGGTTTTGCTGCCCGTGTTAAGCTGGGGACAACACCGTGAGAAGGTTTGGAGCTGAGGGGGAACACACACCACACCCTCCCTCCTCCGCGGTCCGACGAGGGGGAGCTACTGCCCCTTCCCCCTGCCCTCAGGCCAGGCCGTCCCCTCCGCGCCCCTCCGAGGCTTCGCTCCGCGTTTCCTGCCACGGGACTGAGGCTGAGAGGGCGATCCCGGCTCTTTAGACTTTTCCGTGGGAGTGTGCCCCCACTGTGGCCCCAGGGCTCGCCAGGAGACTCGGAGGCGGCTCCTGCTCTCAGAATTCCCCCATTTATTTAAATACAGTTTGCGAGAAGTTTAAACCTTGTGGCACGTTTCCTTTTTCCTTTCTGTTTGGTGTTTTTGTTTACTCTTTGGGGTTTTGGGGGTTGGTTTTTTGTTGTTGTTGTTTTGGGGGTTTTTTTTTTGTTTTTTTATTTAGTTTGTTATACTTTGGTTTTCTTTAAGCGTTGTCAACATCCGGAAATCTGGGCACAAAAGAAACCCCAACCCTCACACGCATGTTGCGGTCCAATTTAACTCAGTGGCAGAGGAGTGAAAATGCCGGTAAGGCTGCTCGCTTTCCTCAGGGATATGGCTGGAGCTGAGAGAAGGAGGAGAACCAAGGCCGAGGTTTCACTGCGCCCGCAGCTCAGCCAAGCTGTTGTTTTAAAAGAGCAATAAAAGTGAATTATGACTAAACGCCTTCTCACTTAATGGTTTTAGACGGGGATCCCCAGCCCCGGCAAATACGTAAGAGGATTTTTATTTGTACATGTGTTCCTGCAATTGATCTCTTTGATGACATTCTCATTCATAGAAAGAGTTTGATTTATGACTTTCGGAAGAATCGCGTCCAGCCCTTCCAGCTATAACCCACGCATCCCAGCTCCACAGCGTGTTACAGGGCTGGGAGACAACACTCCTCCCACGGACGGACAGCAGAGCCCCGTTCACAAAGCCCCACTCAAGCCCCACTCGCCTGTGTAGTGTAACCACACGCTCTCACAAGCACGCAAGGAGCCGCGAACGTACCCGCCCGGGATCCCCCGGCCCCGGAGCGGCAGCGCCCCGCTGGCATCTGTTGCTCGGTTTTAGCCCGAAGGACGGGGCTCACCCTCCGCTTTGGGGTCCGGCAACGGCGCTAGCCGGGCGGCAGGAAATTTGGTGGAGATTTCTGAAAGCCCGTCTTTGCTGCTTCCAGTAGAAGAGTCGGGATCTCGAGAAAATTGTAACTTTAAAGTCAGAGTTTCCTCTTTTCCTTATCAGTTTCTCCTCGCATGAAGGTTTACACAGAAATATGTCTTTGGGTCTGCCCCCGCACCGCCCCTCAGAAGGATGGAGTGGAGAGGCTGGTTCCTCCCTAAATACTTTTTCTTCCCCCTGTATTTCTGCCACCTTTTTGATTTCACAAGCACTAACTTCTCCATTTCTTCTCCTCCTAGGGCTGATTTTTTGGATTGCTCATCACGTGAGAAGTAACCAAGCACATTCTCTGTGAGCTCTGATATTTTTTAAGATATGCTTCCTGAAAAATCTTGCTGACTGCTAAGCACTACTTTCTAGAAAAACAGGATTATTAAAAAAAAAAAAAAAAGTGCCTTTCCTTTCGTTCATGTAGCAGGCTAGTTTCTGCAGGAGAGGCTTCTCCTGCGGAGTCTCTGATGTTCTGCCTGTAACGCAGAAAGTCCTCTTTCTTGCTTTTGTTACAGCTCAGCATTTCCAAGCTCTGTATGCTCACAGAGATAAGATGCTGCATTTATACAGTTTAAGGAACAACTCTCCATCAAACCTGTGAACGGTTTTAATTTCTTTGGTTTGGTTTTTTTTTTCCCCTTGTGAGAACCCTTGCAATAAAGAATTTGAACGAGTTTTTCCTCTCTAATAAATGTCCTAAATTGCCAGAAGGGAAGAGCTCGTAGTCAGAAGGTTGGATTTTGATTATTAGTAAATTAATAGTGGAAGGGACTGGGAGAGACACCCGTCATGTTATCAATCTTGAAAGTACAGAGAAAGAGAGGAGAAAGAGAAAGAAAAAAGAGAAAGCTTCTTGTAGCAAACAAGAATTTATTCTACCAAAAATACTTATGACAACGCATCCTAATGTAATACAAAAATAAAAAGAAAGTGAAGATACATTCCTATATGATCACTTTCTTACAGACCTCATATATTGCTTTCATAGAAGGACCTAGAATGTGTCTAGGTTAAAATTGAACACAACTAAAACTTCATAAGAAACGTCAAAATGGCATAGCAGAGGGAAGTAACAAACAGAAAATACTGGCGAGGGAAAGGGAGGGGAAAAATAAAATTAATTCGCTGGGAAAAAAAATGAAGAGTAAGGAGTAGAAAGCAGGACCCTTGGAGAGGACGTCTTTCATTTCTTAGTAATTCAGATGCTGCAAGTCAATTGTGGTGAGTGTGTCTGTAAAAAAGTCAAAACTGTCAGCAGAAATATCTACGGGACTGTCCAGAGATCCTGGCAAACTGGGGGAAACTGCATCTGAAAGCTGTAGGCAGGAATCTGTGGAGAAAACGTTAAAGTCCTGCAAAGAAGGGACATCTAGGGCCTCAGGACTGTCATTGTTCAGGCCAGCTGCACAGTTCTGGGCCATTGTTGAGAGGCAGTTTTGAACAGTGGGTGATTGATGTTGAAAATGTTTCAGATTTTTCTCATTGCTCGTTAAAGGCGAAACGGGGAAAGTTTGGGATTCGCCATTGTGCGCATTCTGCGCCTGCTGTTGGGAGAGGGCATTCTGCTGGAAAGCGTAGCCTTCCCGCTCCAGGAGAGCGCCGGAGACGTTGCTGAGGGCTTGCTCGAAGAGGGATTTCTCCTCCTCCTCCTCTTCCTCCTCCTCCACCGCTTTTTCGGGGTCCTCTAGGTTCTTAAATTTCCCCTCGCTGTTTTGATTCTCCTTGCATTGGGTCTGCCTCTTGTGCTTCATCCTCCTGTTCTGGAACCAGACTTTGACTTGTCTCTCGGTCAGATCCAGCAAGGCTGCAATCTCAACCCTCCTTGGTCTACAGAGATACTTGTTGAAATGAAATTCTTTCTCTAGCTCCAAAAGCTGAGTGTTGGTGTAAGCCGTCCTCAGGCGCCTAGATCCACCGCTACCGCTATCGGGGATTTCAAGGGGGTCTGTTAAAAAAGAAAGAAAACAAAAAAAAGAAAAACACCACCACACACGCACCCCAAAGCATCATCGCCAGAAGAGCGAAAGCAGACACACGGACGCACACACAAAACAGATAAATGCACGGATTGAATTTCAGCACCCCAGCACATCGCATCCCGGGGGGGTGGGGGGGAGTGCTCTCTCTGCATGTATGTGTCTATATCTATATGTCCATATAGCATAAAATAGCAACTGCAACAAAATGGCCGCCTTTGGATGCAGTAAACCCATTGTGTTGCACTGCTGAGCGCCCGGTGCTGCGTGCCCCTCGGCCACCTCCGCCAAATCGCTGCCTCCAGCTCCCCAACCTCCCCACACCAGAGCAAACTTTATATTAGCCATACCGCAATTTATAATTAATGCATCAGCTGCTTAGCTGAGCGGGAGCAATCTATCACTCTTCATTACTGTCAAATATCCTAACTCTAGGACGGCGAGACAAGAGAGGTCAGCTCCAACTCAAATAAATCATCCCGCATTAGGCAAGTTTGGGGAAAGTTTGGGTTTCCATCGAGCCCCGCCAGCTCCGTCCTTCCCGCCCGCCCGCCCTCCGCCTCGTCCCCCCGCGAAGCCGGGGGGATGCGGGGAGCCAAAATAGCGGCCCGGCGGGGCTGGCGGCACGTCTTTGGACTGACCTTTGTGGCTGAGGCAGGCAGGTCCAGCGGCTGAGGCGGAGGCCGAGGCGGGCGGCAGCGCGGATCGCTTGGACGCCTTTTTCTCTTTCATCCAGGGGTACTCCGGGGGCGGCGGGGCGCCGGCGGGGCCCGGGCTGCCGCTGCGGCCGCGAGGGCTCGCCTTGGGGCGACCGCCGCCGCTGTGGCGAGGGTGGCTGCCGGGGTTCAGGCTGGGGATGGTCTGCTCGAAAGGAGGAGGAATCAGTGTCGAGTGTGAAAGCGTCGAGTTCTTGATTGATGAACTTTGAAATGTATCACCGACAGGGGGAAAAGATGTCAGGCACTCAGCAAGCGATGGCTGGCTATTGATAAAACCGATCTCTCGCTCAAATGCGAAATTCATGGCCTTCAACTGGCAGCCCCCGCGGAGAAAAAGTTCCCTCGGATTCAGGGGGCTCGGGGGCGGGGGGAAGGCCCAGGAAAAAGGAGAGAGAGGAGAAAAAAATATAGCATAGAAGATCGCTGGTGGGGTGTTTTTTTTCTAATTCACTGATTACAGCCGTATGGGGACCGTGCTACTATTAAACTATTGAATTCATGGAGACAAGGTTGAAATTGGACCGAATTGGCTGTCACATGATTGCCTCTGCCCAATGACAATTTGGGCTTTAATCAAAAGAAGCCACTGTCTGTTTGATTGATCCAAAAAAGTCGGGAAGGAACGCCTCATTGGGGGCCAGAAAGGCTTTATTTACACTTTTTTTAAAAAGGGAAATGATATCTCGAGTATCTATCCCCTTGGCGTTCTAATCTGAAATGATCGGAGTTGGGGGGGAGGGTGCGTGTGCGTGGATGTTTGTGTGAGAGGCTGCGAGTGTGTGTGTGTGTGTGTGTGTGTGTGTGTGTGGCTGCTTGTCCTGCAGCCTGCTGCCTTCCTCGCATCCACCCGCACACTCTTCTCTCATTGTTTGGGACTGTCAGGAAAACGCTTTGCACCTCACAAATCATTTAAGCACCTCAATCTGACGCCTTGAGTCATTAACAAAGTAATCCATTAATCTTCAAAGTTTTGACACCGTCAGGCCTCCGCATAAGAAGTTGCACCCAGGCAGGAGTCTGAAGCAGAGGGTCTTGATTTTTTCCTAGGAATAGCACTTCCTCCAAAACTAGTTTCTCCTTCCCGACTCAGCCTCAATGGGCTCCTTTTTATTTTTTGTTTGTTTATTTGTTTGTTTGGCTTTGTGTTCTTGTTTGATGTTTTTTCTTTCTTTCTATTCTTTCTTTCTTCCGCTTTTCTTCTTTTTTTTCCTTTTCTTTTTCGGTGGCTATCGGGTGTACAGTACGAAGAACAATTGGTCGCCGGTGCTGAGCCATTGTTTATCAGGATCTTCCTCAACAACCTTGCTTCGAGGGGAAGAGTCACATAGGCAGCAGTCCTGGCGCTTCATGACTTCCCTCTCCAGTTGGCTTCCCGGGATTGGACCGTAAAACATAACCCTAGGAGAACCTCTCTGGGCGAGCCAAATCGCGAGGCTGCAAACGCGTCTGGCTGTTGCCTCTTAAAAAAAAGTATATATCCCGTGCCTTAGCTTGCAAACGATACTCCCGTCTGCTGGCATAATTTGCTTAATAACCGTAGTAGGCTGGGTCTGGTGAGTATTTTCGATTACCAGGAAATATATGGGCTGGTAGCGGGTTTGTTTACAAGGGGCCAGACAGAGCGAAAATGCTGCGGGGTTATGACTTGAGAGACAGCACTCGCCTTCGATGCTTGGCTCTTGCCGCCGCCGCCTCCAGTCACCCTTGCCAGGTCGAGGCAAGTCCCGAATTTGGATGCTTTTGGCACAATTTTCCAACCAGACTGAGGCGACCGGGAGAGCGATGACAGCGATGGCCACAATCGCCAACCCAATGAATCCTATGGTCACAGCCGCCCTGGGCAGCCCGAACGAGGCTTCCTTTCCCGCGGAACCCGGGGTGCACGGCGGGGTGGGGTGCGCCGATGGCCGGGGGTAAGGCGCTTCCGAGCCGCTCTCCGCGTCCTCCAGGAGCCAGAAACCATCGCCAGCGCGATGAGGTGCCGTCTCGCTTTATTTTCGGAGTTGCCAAAGAGGGGCCGGCAACCGTCTTCGTAATTATATTTTTTAAAAAGAAAAAAAAAAAGAGGCGGGGGGAAAGGTAGAAAAAAAGACCCCAAGCACTCAGTGGATCACTCTGTGTCCGGTCGGCACGAATTGCATTTAAAAAATCTGTTTTAAGTTAATGCACCCACAAGATGCAGCATATCTGCGAAGGCATTGGAGAGAGGGGGAGGGGAGGGGCCGGGAGGTTTTAAATGGGCTTTTTGGTGGTTGCTTGTTTAAATAAAATATAGAACGAGACTTGTCATTTAATCCCTCAAAAGGGATGCCTTACAAATATCGATGCTGTTGGAAAATGCAAGGGGTTTAATTTTCTTGCTTTTAGTCCAAACAAAGCTCTGGTGGTGTCTGCGCGCGATCAATCTTGGCCGCCAAAAGGTTTGACAGCTACTGGCCCTTAAGAACACATTTAAAGCTTCTTGCTCTTTCCAAGATCAAATGTGGCCGTGAAAAGAGGCAGAGCAAGAAACGCAAGTAAACAAGGAAAAAAGCTGCTTTTAAAATATGCTGGCAGCGGACTGGGCTGCTTGTGGGAAAAGTCCGTTTTTATTTTGCTTCTCGGTGCCTACGTTGGGGTCGGGCTTTTCTTTTCCTTTTCTCTGATTTTTTTTTTCTCCCCCTCTGGAAAATATTGAGACTAACAGCAGGATGACAAATAATAAAAAGAGAGGTTTGGACTTTAACCAGGCTTTGTGAGTAAAACCTGTGTGGGTGTCTCTATTCTGCACATTTGTTTCTTGTGGTCAGTCTAATACAAAAACCACCTGGAACAAAACCTTTGCAGAGAGGAGGCGAAATTCTTGGGAAAATCAATTACTGCTGCCTCCAGGGGGATCTTTTAATCGGACGAATCTTAAATGCAAAATTACAAATTCTTATTTGCAACCTACAGGCTCTGAAGAAGGAATTGAATACCGTTTATGGAAAGAAGGGGACAAAAACGCCTTCATTTTTCTTTCTTCGGGGTGGGAGGGGACTGAAATACCAAATTCCTTCTATTTGAACATTTTCCTAAATGTAATTCGTGGTGCTAAAGGAACCACGCAGTAAGTATCGTGACTGTACCGTTACCTTTTGTTGTATCTAACCTAACTGATCCGAGGGTGGGGGGGTTGGGGCGGCTTGCATTTTATACGGGCGCTCCTTTGAAACGAGCATTGTCTTGCAATGTTGCAAAAATGCTTCCTTCGCCTACAAAAATAATAATCAGTCGTTGGTCTGTGTTGGGTAATAATCAGGTTTCAGTAAAAAATATCAGCCTACACAGCCTTTCCTTCCACGGTTACATGTCTATGTATGCAATAAACAGCACGGTATAAATCTGTTTGCTATCCTTTTCTTTGACTGAGCATGCTTTATCTACTTATGCAGAAAAGCTCTCTATATATTCACGGATGCATGACAATGTTCCAGCATCAGGCAAGGATGGTTCTGGGAACAAGGTAAAGCCCAAAGATTAATAATATTTCAGCATGAGATCAAAATGGCGACATTTTTTTTCTGTGCTCTAAAAGATACAGATGGTGAACAGCGTGCGTTATTATCTACACAGCATAGGAATATGTCTTTATAAACGTGCAGGGGTATATTTTACCTAGTCTATTAAGGTCCGTTTTGATTTATCTTTCAAGTTTCAATCTAAAAATTACGGACATTTCGCCTGAAAGGAAGAAAAATCGGATTTAAGCACAAGCTTGCGGGTTTCTCCATTCTACCTCGAGTCAATTTGGACCGGAGACCCCTACGGGTGCCCGTTTGGGGCCGGGAGGGTCTCCCTTCTACAGTACCGTGTCCCCCACCTCCGACACTAATACACACACGCACACACATCCACACCCCCCCCGCGGGAAGAAACGGAGCACAAGGCTCCCCTCCCCCACATCTTCAGGCTGCGGTGGAAGGAAAGGCGGCTCAGCAAGAATTACACAAGCCCCAAATAAAATATTAAAAAAAATTAATTTAAAAAACATAAAAAAGGAAAAGGTAAAATCCACTTCTGAAAGGAAAAGGAAGAAACGACGGCGAGGATGGAGGGTGGAAGGAGCAGCTGTTCGCGCATCCACTCCCCAGCGCATTCGCGGTCCGGACGGACCCTGTTCTACTACCCCTGCTCCCCAGTGCTGGCGGGGCTCCGCAGCCCCCGCCGCCCGGCTCTCATCCTTCCCCAGCGGGCCAGCCCAGAGACCAGGAAGCCTCTCCATTCCAGCCCGGAGCTTTATCGTGAGCTCCGTCTCACACAAACGCTTGCACACCCACATCCCCGGCTGTCCTCCCGGCGCTGCTCCACGGCCGATCCCCCACCGGACCCTGCGGGGAGGGGGCGATCCGCGCCCGCCGGGCACCGCGCGGCCGGGCGCGGGAGGAGGCGGCTGCCTCGGGCCCTGAGACCCCGCTGGAAGAAAGAGGGGGGGAAAATAAGGGAGAGGAAAAGAAAAACCTCTCTCCCTGCCTATGAAATGCTGAAAAGGGCCGGGCCCTTCGGGTGGGCGAGCAGATCCTCGTGTAAGTTTACAGACGAGTTTCCTAGCTCCCCACGTCATGAAAGGCTCTCCATTCCCCTGCTCTGCGAAGAACATGTTCTTAACTCTTTATTATTCAGAATAAAAACTTTATTTTTTTTTCCAGAACGTGAGCAGCAAGGAATGTATAACTTTCAAAACAAATCTAGCCTTTTCAGCTTCACACGCTTTTTGCCTAGCTGGATGTTCCAAGCATAAAGTATTCAAACCGTGATCTTTTTTCCCAGATTTTATTGCATCGTCATCATCATCGTTATCACTATTTTTAATAAAAGGAGTTAATAGTTTCCTTTCAAATGATATTTCTAACGCGTGCTGATATGCCATCTAATATATGGCCTCCTGAATATTCAGGGTACAGATTTTTTATATATATATAAATATGAACAAATGGGGATAAATAAAATTTTAAACACTTAGATTATTCAATGTTTGCAAAAAAAAATATAAATAAATCTGAATGTTCACCAGCATACACACATTGAAAGACTTACACGTATCAATAATTGTCCAGGGAGTCCCTGTCCAAGCGCTTTTGATGTCTTTCTTGCTATTTAAAAGAAGTGCAATAAAAAAAATTGCTTCCCCGCGGGATCAATCATGTACGAACAAATTCACATTTAAGAATTCCTTTTATAGAAAATTTGTTCATATACCCTGTTTTGATAAAAGTGTAGAAGGTAAAGTATAAAGCCTCTGCATACTCCCAAAGTGAGACACAAGGCTACAGTTCAAGAAGATAAATATCCACTAGTGAAACTATAGAGCAATTCAAGCAACAAATATTGCTACGTCACATAAACTAGAAAACGCTTTTACGAAAGGAAACAAAACAAACCAAAACGAACAAAAGAAACGAGAAGGGAAGGGGAGGGCATATGGTGGGGGGAGGAGAGAGAGAAGGGAAGGGATGAATACTTTCCAAAACTTGGGGGCTTGGTGTTCCTCTTAGTGACTCCTGTCTCTTACAGATGAGTGAGTTTGGGCGCTTCCTGAATTCTTCCCTGAGAAGGATGGTGAGCAGTAAGGTCTGTGTATGTTGGATGTGGATCACAAGGTCCATGGTGGTGGTTGTTGGCCATTGGCCCAGCCCCACTGTAGTCCATGTTGGCAGAGGGAGGATGAGGGAGATGAGTTAGACCAAAGATGGAAGGCCCAGAATTGGTCATGGTCTCCACGTAGTTGCCCCCTACATAGACGGGGCTTCCCTGTATATGTGGATTCCCATAACCGTTGCCTTGAAGAGGATGAGTATCATATTCAGGTGTCACAGCTGCTGTCCCCGTGTATCTCTTTTGAGGAGGTGGGCAATTATTAAGAGGAGCAGTATACGATGCAGGAATGCCATAGGTGTTTTGATGAGGCTTGTTAAATGGTGGAGGCGACTGGGGTTCGTAGGGGACACTGTTTACTAAAGAATGCATAGAGTTTAGATATCCCCCAGCAGCTGGAGGGACAGGGCTTCTGCTTGGGGACTGTCCTCCTGAAGAGGTCATCATACCCTTGCCCTTTTGATCCTTTTTGTATTTCATTCTGCGGTTTTGAAACCATATTTTGATCTGTCTTTCTGTGAGATTGAGCAAATTAGCCATTTCTACCCTTCGTGGCCTGCAAAGGTACCTATTGAAGTGGAACTCCTTTTCCAGTTCTACCAGCTGGGCACTTGTGTAAGCTGTACGGGCTCGCTTAGAGGACGCTTGCCCTGGGGGGCTTTTATCACCAGCACAACTCTCACCTATGTAAATCACACAAAGAACACAATCAGCATGGCGAACCTAGACATGGCAACATGAGAAAATGGCCAACAACACCAGCACCGGGAGAATCCAGCTCCCAAATGCAAGATGGATGTCCATGCGTGCAACGAGTACTTCCCCATGGCATGAGCTCAGTCGTGCCAAGCTACAAGCCTCGAAAAACTTGCTTCACCTCATTAGTGTCACTATATGACTACACTTGCTTCCTTTAAAAATGACAGCATGCAACATATCTTGAGCTTGGTATAGAGGAGCAAGGAAAGTTCAGGGAAACACAGTGAGGTTTAGAAACTCTGAAAGTGAACCTGTGGCTCTGCTAACATAGTGAGATCAGGGTCTTCAAGAACTAGCTGTTCTTCATTGCTGTAAAGATCTGAAGCCCTCTTTTCTGAAAACCTATATATATATATATATACACACATACACATCAGCTACAAATGCCTGAAAGTTAGGTATCTACAATGTAAAATTTTAACATATAAATATAGAATTGACAGTATAGTGTTTTTATCATGTCTAGTATATAGCATGAACATATGATAGTGATTGGAAAGTATAATATATATCAAGAAGAACGTATGTTAGCTAGGCTTGCATATAGGCATAGAGATATATTTTAATGTTGCTGCTTTTTAATAAAATAAATATATTATATGGAAGACTGTAAATAGCTGTGTTACCATGACTTTAAAAGCAGACTGGCAAAACATTTGCTAAAGTTTTGAACTTTATATCCAAGGCATATTGAAGAGAAAAAGAGGAAGAAGTCAGAATAAACCCAGCTTCTGGGCTTTGCAGCTAGCACGGGTGTTATCAATTTGGGTTTCCTAGAGTAATAAAAGCATTGATATACACTTCCATCCCTCAAATAATGTTTTATGGGCTGAAGTTTATAGCACTCCAGAATGATTTTTGTTTACCAGTCTTGTAAGTTTGCCAATCAGCTTATTAAAATCGGAAGAGGTTCTGACTGCATGCAGGGCATTGATCCTGCCTGCACATGATTATGAGCTATTTTATTCCCGTTACACTTCGGCAGAGATAGGTCACTGTCTTATTAATCTAACAGCACCGTGCCAACAAAGTACTCGGGACAAGCCTCTGGCTTAAGGCCTGGGCCGCTCCATACTGACATGATTTACTGAAGGGGGGATTACCTAGGAAATGTGATAGATGCTGAAGGGCACAAGTGATTCTGCCACTACTAAGCAAAGTCAATCCAGACCCATTCTGCAAGGCTGGGAAAGTTTTGCGTGGAGTGTTTTTTTCACTGAGCTGCCCTCAGTGAATAAGCTGGGTGATGGCAAACCCGTTCCAAAAGATTAAGGGGTCAACTCAGAGAGTAAAAAAGCCCCCACCCTCCCCTCCTTGATGTGAAGGTGGGTAAGACAGCCCTCTTCCCCACTGGATGTGTAGCCAGCCCAGGGATACCCAGGGAGAGAGGGAGCATGTTTCATACCTGAACTGGAACTGCTGTTTTTCTGCTTTGTGTTTTGCCGAGACTCTTTCATCCACGGGAATATCTGCTTGGACACGGTAGGTGAGTTAAGAGCTGGGCTCTTGGTGGGGTTGGCCGGGGCAGGGTTGCTGCTGGCATTTTGAGATGGTGAGGTGGAGGATGGAGGTGGAGGTTGTGACTGCTGGGCTGGAGGCGGCTGCGGTGGAGCCTGTGGGTCAGCGAGGTTGGGGGGCTGTAGAGTCTGGCTGGGGAGGGTCCTCATGCAACTCTCACTGATGTCATTGGCCTTGTGGTGGGACACAGAGCTGCCGGGGGACTGGAGGGAGCACGCGGGGCGGTGGTACTCAGTTTCCACAAGTGATGAAGATGGAGGATATTGCTGCTGACTCGCATTATAAGTGAAACCATTTGCTCCTTGGTAGGGGTAGGCACCATAGATTGCAGAGCTGTCGTAGTAGGTCGCTTTTTGCATTTCGTTGTTTCCCAATATTTATTTCGCAAACTGACAGGGTCTTGACACCCTTGGAGAATAACATTGGCACCCCTCTGTCACGTGGCGCTTTTCCTCCAATGGCCTCTCCGGGCAGACCTGGGGTGTGGGGAGAGCAGAGCAGGGTGAAGAAATGGTACAAATCCATCTTACTTTCAATAGCTAAGTGACATGAAAGCCATAAAAGAAAAAGTGGTCAGCAATATTTAGCAGCATGACTTGGCCTCAGGCGCAGAGCATTTCGATATAAAAGCTGCCTGGATTTACTGGCAGCTACAAATATGTGCTTTGCTGCACCGGGATAGGGCCTTTCTAGGGTTTTTTTTTAATTATTTCTTTCTTCTTAAGGAACAGAGCAAGAGGGTTGATCGTTTATCACCAAGAGGCTGTTTGAATACTGGTCTCTGAGATAAGGGTGATCGAGGAATCAGTAACGTGGAGGGGCTGAGCTGTTACTTCAGTCCGACTCTGAGATCAAACCCTCCCCTTTAACCAGTGTCGCTTTATTTTTAGCCTTTCTCTCCTGGTTACGGCTCTTCATACAACTTCAAAGAAATACATGAGATTGTTCCTGTCTACGTGTGGCAGGGGGCAGGAGCGGGGTGGAAAGCTTTCCTAGGCAGGGATATTTAAACACTGCGATCCCAAGTGATGGATTTTGGCTTGTCTATGAGATGCTCGACAGGAAAATAAACAAAGCCGGCACCTTCTCCCCTCCGTGCCCGCACACCACCCCCAGCCGTCCAGGTCACGCACCCTGGCAGCGGCGGTTTCAGCCCGGGCGAGCCCCGCCCGCCGCCCGCAGCGGCTCCCCCTCTGTCCCGGAGTGCAGCCTGCCTCCCACTCGCGAGTGGGTCTGGGGCCTCAGCTGCACCCGGCACCGTGCAAAGCCCCTTCAGCGAGGCCAGCAGGGGCGGTCGTTTGTTTGGCTTTTTTCAGCAGTTATTTTCAAGACACTAACTTTTCGTGGAATCAGCCAGATCCTACCTGTTAAAACATGATGGATTGAGGGAGAAAAACACACCAGAAACCTGAAAAACCAGCGTTCATCTCCATGACCACGGCTTGAACTTTCCTTCCAACTTAGCGATAATAGGTTCTGTCTTGGAAACTGCTATGTAATTTGATGTATGAGGGTCACTTGGCTGGGGAGAGGGTGGACACAAACTCAGAGAATGCTTCTCCTGCCCGGGCGAATCCCTTCCCTGCGCCTCCCCCCCCCCTCTTTTTTTTTGTCACCCATCCTCCTTTCTTTCTGGGATTGCGACCCCCCCCGATTAAAGTCTACTCGTCACCAGCCTGAAAATAACCAATTAAAGAATCGCCTGTATTAATGAGAGAGGAGACCTGTGCGTAACCTCCAATCTAGGAGGTATTTCCACACGCACTCACATTGTTCTCAGAAATTGAAGTGTGTTCCTCACCGTCCTCCTACACCTTTGTTGACTGTCTTTTCAGATCAGAAGAGCCTCTTTTCTTTTACCACTTTCCCTGTATTTAAGCAGCTGGATATTCTCCCCCCAAAACATCTAACGAGGACAAATGCTTAGGGGCGAAAAGCCTTACACAACACATGCACCAAACGAGCTCATTCTACACCTTTCAAGTTATACAAGTTCTTAGAAAACAGTATTCCCTTTGTTAGATCGTAACAAAATGAAGGTAACACACCTACAGCAGGGCGGTTACCCTGTTATTGCACTAATCAAGCTCTTTGGATGCTATTAAGCTAATAAGCCGATGGAGATCTGAGGCACACACACTATTTCCAGCTCCTCGCCTCTCCTTCCCTATGCTGTTGAGGCCTGGTGTGATTTTTCTCAATTCCTTTCAAAGAGAGACTATAGCCACCACAACCAGAGGAGAAGGAGGAAATAATCAGCCAGCAGTGATTTTACAAAGGCACCCGCCTTTCATGACCGCGACATCAAATATTTTGCCTTCCTTCAGTCGCTGCGAAGTTTTGTGGTGCAGGCAGGACAAGCAGCACCAAGCGAGGATGCAGGGTGTGCTGCTCCCGTAGCTGCCGGCCCGCAGACAATAGGCAACTTTACTTGGAAGGCAAAATATTATTGAAGATTCGGCAGTCTGCCAGCAGGTTAAAAAAATCAGATCCCGAGTTTGGCTTCGCCAAGTTAATCACTTCCTACAAAGTTATAGAGAAGCAGGGGTAACCTGAGGAGCACCCGGTCATTCCAGGAGAAAGTGGGAATAGCGGGATTAAGAGCGACAACGGTCACGATAGCGTCCTAACGGGAGAGGGGAGAAGGGGTGGGGGTGGATTTACCACCCCAGCCGGTGCCTGGGATGGGAAGAGCTCTCCTCTCCCGTTCGAAGACAAAAAGCAAGGTCTTACAAATGGGTCCCCACTCTTTCCAATGCCTGTTTTGTCGGCTCCATCTCCGTTTGTGCAATACATAGTTTTGCACTTTACCACCTTCTCTCCCCATACCCAGATAGTCCAGAGACAGCAGATTAAAGTTTCTTGGGGAAGCAAGTCCGCTTGGTTTCTCCCCCACTCTCCACTTCAGCTCTCTCTTATCCTCTCCTTCCCTGTGCTTCCCCTCTTCCCAAGCACACCAGATCTTTGCCCTGTAATTCCCAACCGAGCCCCAAACTCTGACTCTAGGACAAAAACCCAGGCAGACCCCCTGAAAGATTTCCTGAAAGATAAAGACAAAGTTGAGAGAAGGTGGGGGTGGGGGGAAGAGAGGAGAGAGAGCTGCCTGAACACGAAGTGTAAGGGTATCAGTCACTGCCTGGAAGGAAGCCCCAGCTTGTGAACTCTTCTTGAACCGACATTTAAGTCTACGGTCATAAATCACTGGGACATAAACTCCGCCATTCACGACTGATAGCAGCGTATTTGTGGCCTGCTTACCTTAACTTCTGACGACTGAGGCGGAAGCCAGCATGCTCGCGCGCTCTCTCTCTCTCCCTCTCTTTTTTTTTTTTTTGGAGGCGACACAACCCAGGGAGCAGGGGCAGTCTGCCCCAGCGCGATCCCTGTGGCCGCAGGGTGGGCACCGGCTCAGCTCCTCCGCACCCGGCACCCCCCGGCCGGGAGGGACGAGTCCTGCCCCGCACGGGATAGGGAAGGTTGCTCCGGACACCCGCCTACCCCGCTCCCCCGACGCTTCAGGCTGCGCACCCTACCCCGCGCCGGTCCCCGGCGTACCGGGCTCCCCCTGTGCGGGGCACGGAGGACGGGGATGTTTCCCAGGGCTGCTCTGGGAAGGAAAGCAGAGAGAGGGAAGGAGGCGGGGGGGGGGTGTGGAGGGAAGAAAAAAAAAAGGAAAAAAATTTTAAAAAAGGAAGGAAGGAAGAAAGAAAGAAAGAAAGGCGGCCGCCTAGGGAAGCACGGATCAGGGTGGGGGCTGGGGAGGGAGCTCAGGAGCACGGCAGTGAAGGAGTGCGGCCCCCCCGCACCCGGGCGTCACCGAAGTCCAGGAAAATTATGCTAATGAAGACAAACGGCGCTCACAAAGGGTCGCTCTCACCAGCCTCCAGGGTGCTGCTGTGGGGTTTTAAGTTTGTCCTTCTTACCGGTGGGCTTGGCGGGCAGCTGCAGAGTAGCCCCTGTACCGCTCCCCACGGCCGGGAGCCTCGCACAGTCCCGGCTGAGTCCCGGGAAGGGGAGCAAAGCCCGGAGAGCCGGGGCTGGGTCCGGAGAGCCAACCGAAGCCCACCAGGATCCCCGCTCTGGGCAATGCTTTCAGAGCCACGCTGGAAATCATTAGAGTTACTAATTATTAACTCATGCATGCGTGAGCGCACACACACACAGATGTACACACAGACACCCCCCTGCCCCCCTCAAATATCCCCAGCGCCCGGGACGGGCACAGAGGCGCTCACACACACACACACATGTGCTGCACAGACGGGTCGGGGTGCCCGCAGCACCCCGTGGGGACGCGTGGGCGGAAGCCCCGCGTGGACGCGGGCCCGGCGCCTCACAGCTCTCCTTCTCCTTCTTTCTGCGCCTGGGCTGGGGAAAGCATTCGCCTCTTTTCTCAGCGCCACGGGTTTTTTTGGGGTGGTGGTGTCCGCCCCAGTTTCCTGCAACAGAAACACGGTAGCGAACGTGCAAACGAGAACTTAAACAAAGTTGCAGACCCTGCCCGTCTGGCAGACGGTAACGGGGCTCCGGCTCCTTGCATTAAGCGGAGCCTCAGAAAAAAATCTAGGTGTAAATTTGACGTTACTTCGTTAATTAAGGCATTATAAATATAACTAGTCCGTTTAAAGCACGAGGGAGCTCGGCGTCATCTTTAAACACAAACAAAGCGAGAGGGAAGCGAGAAATAAAAAGCACTATAAGGCTGGGGTGGCCTCTTACGCATACCAATGGTTTTTGTCATTTATGGCTATGCAAGATTTATGACTTCGTGCACCAAAGCTGTAAACAGAGCACTAAAACAGAAAACACTTGCTCCTTATGGCATAAGTGAGAAGGCACCACATGAAAGGGGAAGCGGCCAGCGTAGGAGGAGAGAAGAAGCAAAAATCCTTCGTATGCGTTTTGCTTCAAACAATCCTGTGAATGTTGCTTTGGAAGAAAAAAAAGTCTTTTTAGTCAATAATCAACCCCACACTTTCTTCTGAAACTGCTGATCTGCCATTCGCCCACTTGCCCGGCCAAATACTGAGAGGCAGCGCTGCGTCCCGAGGAGCCCCCCGGACTGGCGAGGAGGATTTGGACAGGGAGAGAAAGATGGGGACTGCCGAAACCTGCGGACACCAGGGAGCCTGCCGGTTTGGGGAGACCCGCTGAAAGCTGGGCGAGCTTTTCCTAAGAGCGCGTTTCAATTTGGGAGCCATCTTCAGCAGGATATTCTGACTAAATGTCTGTATTTAAGAACGGGGGAACGGGAGGCGGGGGGAAGTTTTTTTAAATATGAAAGGATATGTAAGTACTTTAATCGTGAGAACCGAAGTGAATCATAGGAATACTGAGGTGTTTCCTCCATTCATCTTACTGCCTGCAAAGAGTATTTTGCGAGATTTCTCCAATTAGTCCCATTTCCCTACGCCCCCTCTCTCCCCAAAGAGGTAATTTTATACATGAGAAGATGATTATTTTCTTTTATGTCTCCTATGATGTCGGGATAAGTGTCCCAACGCAAAGATCCCCGCTGCTTTTATCTGTCTTTCCCTCCCAGAGGCCAAATATTTTCTTTCTGCTCCATTCCGCCGAGAGAGATAGGGCTCAGCTCGGGGAGGGACGGGCAGTGTTTGGGGCTGATTTCTGAGCCAGAAATGAGCTGCCTTTTCTCCCCGAAGAGTCCCACTCTGTGGCACTCCCTCCCCTCCCTCCCCCCACCTCCCCCGAATTACTATTTTCTGAATAAAATAATGCTTCTAAAGCACCTTGTCCTTGGATGCCCCGGAATGGAAGCAGGCAGCACCATAATTCAAGGATGGTTCTGGGGTATCTCTTAGAGATGAAATAGCAAGGCAGGGATTTGATGGAGAAAGGGGCCAATTCTGGAAGTTGTAGCCCGTCCAAGTCGTTAGATAGCTAGAAGGGGATAGCCGCTGAATTAGAGAAGGACTGGGCAATCGAAGCAAGCCGTGGTCAATCTAAATTGTTGTTTATATTTTCTAACACTAGAGAGGCAACGCACTCTTTGCTATTTGCTCAACAGACTGAAGTTATTTACACAACTCTGCAAAATCCTTCTCTCCTCCAAAACTCTTCTTGCTTTCTTTTACTCTAGAGCAGAGCTTATTTACAAGTGTTTTAACTGGGTCAATATGCATCCGAACTGGGTCATAAATCAGAGTAAAGGCTGGCAAATAATTTAGCTGTAATTAAAGCTTGCATTTTATTTTTGAGGCACATTTTGGCCCATTTCAAAATACGACAAAACTGGGAGAGGAGCAGCTCTCCTTCCCTTGCTGAAGAAAGAGAGATACCGTTCTTCAGTAAGGCAAGAAGGGGAAATAAAATTTATTTGGGTCAGTTCTGCTTTGAGAGTGGCTTTAAAGTGCAGGGAAATGTGAGACCATCCTAAGCATCACCCTGAAGGTCTCTGCAGAATGGCTGCGAATAGCTCTGAGTGGAAATCACTTTTTTTTTTTGTTTTCAGCAGAGTTTTTATAATCGTTCATTTTTTTTAATCTTTCCCTCTCTCTCTGACCCCTGAGAAGATGAGCAATTACAAACACGGCGTAACTGGACACAAAATGGTACAACAGGAATAGACAAGAGATATGGAGTGAACTGGAGGAAGGCAAGTCCCAATGCTCCAACCTTTCCCAAAGCCAGGGCACACCGGGGAAAAAGGGTTTTGTATAGTATTTTGCCCTCCTTGGATAGCCAAGTAATCTTTCATTTTTGTTATTTAAAGGGCGTCCTTCATATATGTCTATGTATTCATATTTATAAGTATATGCAAATACTTACATATTAATATATACGGATATATCTATATTTATGTAAGCGACGGCATGGACATGAATTTAGGACTAGTATATGTTCTCCTAGAAGATACTTTACACTTATTTCCTTTCTATTCTCGCTTTCCAGATCCCCATTCAGAGAGACAGAGTAAACCACCATATTTTCAAGGTTGATTTATTGTTAGAAGCCGTGGCTGGCTCTTAGTTCAGCTCCTTCTCACTGCGGAGAAATAAAGAGGAGCCTCTTGGCTCATTTGGGAAGGGGAAGCTTTGCCATAGAGCTGAGCACTCATGCAGCGCTCTGCGCACAATAAACAAAGTACCACTAAAGCATCATAAATAAAATGGCAGCACGATCGCACAGTCATCGATTTACGGAGCGGCAGCGGCCGAACAAACACCCATAAAACAACAACCGCCGCCGCACACTCGAACACGACCCCGACCGAGGCGCATCACACACCCCCCACATCGCTTTTTCTGACTTGCCCAAATACATAAATAAATAAACACACAAACACGCAAATAAAATAATAGAATAAAATTAAGGGAGAAAATATTCAAACACGACAGTAAAAGAGGCTTCATATCTCTAGCCGGTCATAAATAATGGTAAGATGGCAATCGAGAGGCATCTAAGAAGGCAGCTGGCCATCAACAGCAGTGTGGGATCTCTATGGAGAAAAATAAATAAAGAAGCAAACTCTCCCTGCTCTGCTCTCTGCGAGGGTAGAGTTGAATATTTACCACAGCAAATTGAAACAAAGGGGGAAGCAGCCTGGCTCCGGGTGCACACACACCCGCACGCACACACACGCACTCACTCCAGCCTCTGCTACTGACCTTTGCCTCGAACAGCAATAACTCACCACATAAATGAACAATCAACGGAAATACCTTAAAATAAAATCCATCCTTTCTAACGAAGCATTTCGTCCTCTCGGCTCGACAATAACCTTTCCATAAGGAACGAAAGCTGTCAGCGAAATGGCCAGCTCTTGTGGGGACGGTGATGGGGACAGGAGAAAAAAAAATAATAGAAAGCAGTGCTTGCTCTGAACAGAAACTGGAAAAGCGTAATCGCTGACAGAGCCAGACCGGGTCTCCACTCCAAATGCCACAATAATGCGCTGTATTATGTGCTCACGTGGTCATACGTCAACTTAAATCCTTTTATTTGAAATAGGGAATCATTGAAGGAACAGGGTTTCTTAGCACGAGCCTTCGCTTTTTAAAACCTTAACCCAATATGTAAAAGAAGAGTTTTAAGGGAGAGGAAAAAAAAAATCTAAGAGATGCAGATGATTATGGGGGAGATTGGTCTGATGCTCTTTCCTCCCACAGCAATATTTCTTTACACAAAGCCCATTGGAAGATAAGAAGAATTCTTATAACACTGCACTTTGATACTTAGCCTAATTAACCGGTATTTGCTCCCCAGGCCCGCCACTCTGCTCCACGTCGCATGTCCTCTGCAACCCCGAAGAAAGACCAAATCTTAATGCTATTATTTCCAGCCCCCTTCTAAACGGGACGAATACCAGCCTTACCCCCACCCCCAGCTGCCTCTGCCCTGCCATTGTACATGGCTTGCTCAACTCCCACACGCTACATCAGGGCTTCTGTAGAAACTAAAAAGACCTATAATTACCTGACAAAGGCAAAAAAAGAGTCTCTTCTAAGAGGCTAGTTGATTTTTGTCCTCGTAACACACTATGAAGAATACACCTTCCTTCCCTGGCGTGCCTCTGAATTTTGCAAAACCTTTTGGGACCTTGCTGTTAAACCTGTGCTTACGCATTTCCTATACAGCTAGTTTGAGTGATGCACAAAATTATAGGTTTCTAACGTTGGGGAAAAAAATTGGGGAGGGGGAGCTCTTTGCCTAAGGGGAAAAAAATTAAGAAAAAAAGAAAAGAGCAACGTTGTATGTGGCCCCTGAGCCAGGCAACTTCGCCTGTGTGTGAACACATCACATCATCCCTGTAAGATTGTTTAACTTATGCTATTGACACAATAAGGTAAACAAACAAAAGAAACTCTCCACTCACACAACTTTTCTGGAAGGAGTCAAAGTAAATCAGATCACGCTTTTAACTCCTGCTTCAGTTCTGTGGCTCCAGGATTGTGCATCATCATGTATACACCCTTGCTTAAATCTTTCCACTTCTCTCCCATGAGCTCAGAGACGCTAACTACGTATCCCCTCTTACTGTTTCACCTGCACTTCATTGAAAAGAATGGAAGGAGTTTTCTTTGTAAAGGTGACTTTTAGTGTTATGGCCAATGCTTACTGTACTCTCGCCTGGATTGTAAAAGTGAGCCACTGGAATGTAAACCCATTCGTAACAGTGTATAGTAGTGCCATTGCAGCAAAGGCTTGCTAACAGGAGAAAACCTTGCAATTTATCGTATGGAAGAGACTAAGCTAGGATCAGGGTATACACATATTATCCCTCACTAAGAACTGGAATAAAAACTACAGACCTTTTAAAAAGAGAGGGCATTAGGCACACTCGACGTGCCCCAGTCTGTAACTACCAGCATGCCTGGTAACTCCACAGCTCTCATACTTATTGTAAACCAAGGCCGATATTTGCTCGAGATGGACTCACAGCTCCTTTAAATTTGGTGCGTTTGCATCCCATAGAAGAAACACATAGAGAAGTTTTTCTGCAACAGTGAAACTGAAATTAATGGGGAATGGAGCATATGTTGAAAAAAGCAAAGCAGGTCTTTCTCGGGGCTGTTGTAAAAAGTTATCGACTGCTTTGCGTCAAAAGTAGAAAGATGGCTTTAGAAGTTACAGTCTTGAGCAAATAGAAACTACAAAAGCAATAAATCACAATCATAAGTCATCTTAAATGCCTTAACGCTAGCTGTGGCTATTGGCTTCACAACCCTGTTTCTGTGAACATCTTTATTAGTATTAATGGTCAAGTTAATCCTAAAACTACTGTTTAACAATTAACTTGGTGTATATAGTGGGGAAACTAATTAATTCTTAAGAAAAGTAACTCCTTGACGTGTGAATACCTTTCACAGAGTGTGCTCTGGGAGGGCAGAAGGGGGAGTCTGCCTAACTTTGTGTTGTCCTGAATTGCAGCCGAAAATTATTCCCTTCTGCCGAATTTGGAGAAAGTTTTCTTTACTCCAGTAGCGTGATTACGAGGTTTCAGATACAAATTCAAATGATCTTGCGAGTCGCAGGCACTAGACTTCCCTCGCCACCCCATTTATTGCTTTGTTCCTGTTCCTGGACACTCAACATTGTGTTTTATTACCTTGATGATTTGGAGACCCTAAGCACTGCTTCAAGCAGAAAAATGTGGAGTTTATCAGTAGGTCTGCTACTGATTTTTCTGTGCTTTATACACATGGCTTCGAGCTGAGCTGAAATTCCAGCCTCAGTAACAACAAACAGATCTGAGTTCATAACGCGCCTTCATTAAGACGGACCCTTTGTGCCCGTTCTGACATTAACAGTCACTCTTAGCATTAATGCTGTTTAAAGTTACCATCAGTATAACTAGATTTAGAATTTTTACTGTGCTTCAAGTTTACTTTTATGCCAGTTGTTAAGTGGTATGCCTATCACTCCCATGTGGAGACGAAATGGGAATCACTGTACGGGGTATAAGGACTTATTTCCTCGCTGCCTCGAAAGATTTGCAATCTGCTGGGACGCAGAGCTGTTTACCTACATCCATGTTTCTGATAAAGCTGGTCTTTGATCATTTCCAAGTAGATAAATAGAGTAGCGCTATCGACTGTGCCCTTGTGTGAGAAGTTCTGCACAGAGTCAGCTGAGTCTGCCGGGGTTGGGTCCGTTAAGGAATCCCAAATATCTCTGCACGCAGTGCTGTGGGTACATGTCACCGGAGGAAGGTTCCTTCATACCGTATTTTCGCTTTCATTTTCCTTACACAGGCGAATAGACATTTGCAGCGCCTTTTTGTAGTTAAGATTTAAGCAGCTCATTAAGCCAACACAAAGAGCCCTTGTAGTCCTGTAATTTATGGCCGCTTTTAAAAGGTAGTAAAATACACTAATTGTACTTCAATATCCAAAAAGAAGCAGGTATTTGAGCTAATTCTATGTAATCCTCCCCTCTCGACGGCCGGCATAAGAAAATTGTCACTATGGAAAGCTTTTCATTTCTCCTGCCAAAGGACCAAGCACATCAAGGACTTCAGCAACTCCGAACCGCCAGGCACCGACCTGCACTCAGTGCAAAGCAGGCCAGGACGGACAAACACCCGAAAGTTATTTGCAAGCCATTCTGTTTTATGCATGCAGAAAAAAAGCAGGTTTTCTAACATCCCCACATGCACTTCACGTTTGCAGGACTGGCTGCGAAACTCCTCGAGGAGGAGGCGAACAGACAAGCCGCGATAAGTAGCCATTCAATACCGAACTGGCTCCAACCCTCTCTCCCTCGCCTTGTGCCTTTGATTTGGGAAGGAACTAAGAATGGACAAAGAAATTCTCTAACTCTTTCGCTCTTCAGATGGCTTTGCATCCTTCCTGTTCCCAATGCCTTTATAAGGATGGCGATCACTCAGGTCCCGTACACTTCTTTGTCTGCCCAGACACGCGCATTCACCACCCACGGAAGATGAATAGAGCCAATCCAGAAAAAAAATTCCATCTAGGTTAAATATTTATCGCAATAACAACAAAATCTCATTCCAGCAGTCTTGTTCTTCATGCAGGTATCAGGCTAATCGCATTCTTACAGCTGCCACCGGCGCAAAAGCAGCGGCCGCTGCCCGGCACTTACCTCCTCCAGCTGCGCAGGGTTGGGCTGAGGCTCTTCTTCCACCGCCCCAGCCGAGCGGCTTCTTTTCGGGGCTCCCTGTAAACAAGCAACAAACAGTGCCTTACCGGGGAGTGCAGGGGGAGGTATTTTGCTCCTTCATTGGCAGTACATGGTTTGCCGGGTGCGCTGGGAGAGCCCGGAGAGGGGCGGGCAGGGATGGAGCGGGCTCGGGCTCCCGCGAGGAACGTGGATTCCCACCCGGGGAAAGAGCACAGGGAGCTGAGAAATAAAAGCGTGCAGTTGTTTTGGTTGGGGTTTTTTTTCTTAATTTTTTTTCCCCCGTAGACAGCTATGCCTTCTGTCTCCAAGTGTTTGGAAATATTGTCATTCCTAACTCTTGTTACATGAATGTCTGCTTTATTTTCCTCTGGGAAACCTTTGTTTAGGATCATTTAATCAAGAACAGACATTAAACACAAGTCGTGGTGTTCATCTCTGCTAAATAAAACTCGGAAAGTGTTCCAGTTTAAATGCGGGGCGTATTGTGGTTGGGCTTTTATTCAAACGGGTAGCTGGGGCCCAATCCTGCCACCGCTAGTTCAATAAGAGACTAACAGTTGACCTCACTGAAGCGGGATCGGGCCCAAACGCTTAAAAAAAAAAAAAAAAAAAAAAGAAGACAAACCCAACACATACTGAAAGCCATTGAGGGAGGGAAAAAACCTGGACTGCTTCTTTTCCCCTAAAATAAACAATATTGCACAGTCCAAAAAGACAATACTCAGATTATTTGCATGCCACGTACTGAATCACTTTTACATATGAATTTGTCAGATATAATAATGTACCCCTGTATTCAGTCTTGCTAATAAAACCCATCTAACGCATCTTACAATCGTCAGTAAATGTAAATGCTAATAATTAAATAACACCGTTCTTGCTGAAGGGTGTTATCTGAGCCCTGGAAATATTAAGTCTGTCTTGGGAGAACTTTTCGAGCAAAGACTTTGCTTTGGTAATTTAGTAGTTCCATAATTACGCTAATAATTTTAAATTTGGTGTTGAACTCCAGTCTACATAAAATCATGCAATAATAGCCTACTAAACTGTTTATTGCTGTCTCGTAAATTTGAGAGCGCAGACTGTTAAAATCTACTGGCAAACACAAAAGAAAATGGAAAGTTCGATCTGCAATCCCAGAGCCCAGACGCTGCTTCCTGGGGTTATTCTTAGCTCTACCTTTCCCTCCGCACGGCTTCAGCACAGGGGGAACCCCGTAGCATTTTAGGCTAAAAGTCGTACCTCAGCCGTTTTGATCCCTAATCAATAATCATGTTACAAACAGCAATAATCATCGATCAAGCGTGTAGTGACTGGGTTGTCCCACTCGTGTTAAATATGGAGCGTGTATCTGTAAATGGTGCCAGCGACTTTCAGTTATTTATTTTGGAGCTATTAGGTCACGCTACCATATTTTACACTGCCACGGTCCTTTAAAGTATGCCTTTTCTTGAAAAAGTTCTAAGTAGCAATAAGGCACTTTACTAAAGCTGTGACTTTTTTTTTAATTTGTTGTTATCTCAAACTCCAAAATTCATTGCCGCGCTCTAAGTTCGTACATAAATCGTTCAGACTAATGAGTCATAAAGAAATTCGCCCATGACTTTTCCTTTGCAATGCTCACTGCCTTTCCATTGCTTTTTTGGCCCTGTATTAAGAGACGGTGATTTATTAACGCCAGGAAAATTGAACAAAGCAGGTCCTCTTGCACTGTGGCACCCAGCCTTCCACAGTGTGAATTAGAACATTATCAAGTGTGTTTGCCTCGGTAATACTTAATCACCAAAAGCCGTAATGTGACCACAAGGCAGCTAAAACAAAGATTTAACATTTCTAAATATTAAACTTGTTAAGCAAATGCTCAGCAGACAAAGCAAGCACAAACAATTAAAGTCATCAAGCTAGAAACACACACTACCTACTTACCAACACAGACCCTACTGCTTGCTTAAGAAGTTTAGTATCTTTCAAGATAAATCAGGTGGGGTTTTTTTTAAGGAAAAAAAAAAAGAAAGAAAGAAAGAAAGAAAAACAAACTCCAGTAATAAGGAGTTGAGTTTCACTTCTGAGAGGATCACTCCTAGTGAGGACTGACGGCCACAGATCCATTCCTGACTATCTGCATTAATTATTTAATGAGTCACGTGACCCTAAAGATTAAAATTTCAATATCTCCCCCAGAACAGACGCAACACCTTTATCTGCGAGCGCAGGGATGCTCGTACTTGGGTCCCCTAATCTCTGTTGACTTTGACAGCTCCTCGGTTTCCAGGGAGAGCTCTGGGCCGTTATTAGCATGGGTTTGTCCCCTTCTGCACAGCGAGATGGGTCAATTTTACACCCCCCCCCCCCAAATGAGTCGGTTGAACCCAGATCGTCATTGTCTGCAGCGGGGAGGGGGCTCTGTGCGCTGCTGGCAGGGGGACGGGAGAGCGTCAGGGCGGCATTCCGAGGGCCGTCTTCCACGGGTGAGTGCTGCCTGTCCGCGGGCCCGGGCGGAGCCAGCAGGGCTGCCCGGGGCCGGAGGGAGGCGGCCGCGGAGCTTCCGCTGCCCACGCGGGGAGCCCCGACCCCACCGGGACCCGCGTGGGCTGGGCCTGGGCGCCCGCGCAACACCGCGCTGGAGGGGACGGCCCTGGGGCGACACCCGGGGGTCCCACCCCGCCGCGGCCCCGCCAGGCCGTGAGGCTGCGGACACGGCAAAAGCCTCCGCCTCCTCGGGGACGTGACGTGCGGGGCCCCGGGGCCGGGCCGCCCGGCCGGCTCGGGCGGAGGTGCGGGAAAGGCGGGCGAGCCCGGGGCTGCCCGAATAGGGCCCCGACGCGAGGCAGGCGGGCCCGGGGGGAGCTGGAGTTTCGTGGCAAGCTTGTCAGGATCTCCGCTTGTGTGAGGGCTCCCCCCACCCCTTCCTCGTTTACAAACACCGGGCAAGAAGGCCTGAGACTGCAAGTACCCTGTAAAAAAAGAAAGGGAAAAAAAAAAAAAAGAAAAAAAAAATCCTAACATTGCGTAATCCCCGAGTGCAGGATGGCCCTGGTTATTAAACACCACAAGGCGCTTGTCACAGCTTAGCTCCTCGTGTAATGAAACACCAGGTATAGCAAGAGCTTGCAGGAGAAACGAGGAGTGGGATCTTGGAAGAGGAGCATTTTTCTTGGTGGGTGGAGGGGAGGTAGGTGCCGGGGTTAACGGAGTGGCGTTCCCTGCGGACAGCAAATTGACTCCGAGGTGATTTGGTCTTTCTTTGAAATATTGACAAACTTCCACTTCTAGCGTTTTGGGCTGCGCTCGCCTTTGTGGCTGAAGTAGATAAATCCGTGTGTGAGAGACACCGGGAGAGCGAGAGAGAGGGAGGGGGGAAAGAGACATTTAGGTCCAAGTGCCGGATTAAAAAGAATACTGTCTTTAAAGGTCAAGGGTTTGAAGGGTCAGTCTGCTCCTCTAAAAAAAACAATTAATGGGATAGAAAATTTGTCCTCTCGGTGAACTCCTGGTTGCCTTAGCAAAGGGAGCACAATGCGAGAATTTAAACTGGACGATGTAATTTTTGAAGTTATTGTAAAGACGGGAGGTATTGGATGGGGAGCGGGGGGCACCCAGCCCGGGAGCAGCATTCTGCTCCCAGCATAGGCAGAGGGGGAAGAGAGGGAAGGAGAATTTACCTTAAGTGATGATAATCTGCCATGGGGTATTTTGCAGTCCTCAGTTCAATCTCCAGCAAAAGAGTGTATATTTTTTTAGCAGACAGCCAAGATGCTGTGTCTTTACACATGACCACTTTTTTTTTTCCCCAGGAAAATCCTTTGCGTCTTCACAGACTTTTCCAAGAGAATGCCTTTCAGAACCGCTGTTGAATTACAAAGAAGTATTTATTGTAGGAGGTGATTAATGATTCTCCCTAAAATTGCTATTTGCAGCGTGATTTCATTTCTCTTTACAATGGGAGCAAACCAGGTTTATATGCATAGACAGCACACTAAAGAAATCCTGGACTGCCAGTTAATACAGTTCAGCTGGAATTTTGCTTGGTTGTGCTAATTTTGCCTCTAAATATATTAAGGCATTCTCAAGTGATAAAAAAATGCAGATAACAATTACCTCACATACAGATATATTTTTCTCCCTTTACAAGGAGGCAACTGGCAATTCAGGATTTAGTAAACAGCACTATGTGAGTAGAAGTATGCTTTTCAGGCCTGCTCCTGAGTCAGGTATGGAGACAGCAGTGTTTGCTGAGGGAATTTACAGCCGCCACCTCCCTAATGCTGAACGTGCTCTGCCAGTGGCACGTTACATTTTTGTCCAGGATGGTCCATATTCCATGGCTAGGCAGGGATGTTGGCAGCACCTTTGGGGCCTGGTGCTACCTCAGCCAGGGGATGATGATGCCTCTGGTCCTGACGGCCTCACTCATTCAAAGAGAAGCACTGATTTCAAAATGCCACCTAGGATATATTTGGGTAAGTAAATAAATAAGTATTGGCCTTTAGGCCTTCCCTGAAAGACTTACTAGCACTTGAGCTCCTTTCCAAGACTTTTCCTACCCGACACAGTGCTACACCTTGTTGTGAAATCCCCAAGCAAGGCTCTCGGTTAGCAGCTCTGCTTTGCCTGTACTCCTTAGCTACCTGGAAACAGCAAGATGCACAGTCTGAGCTGGAACCCCATTTTCCCACAGTGGTTGCGACAATCTCAGTCAAATAAGCCTCTTGAGTTGTATTCAAAGTAGTGTGTCTGCCGAGGCTTTCTTAACACATTTCAAATTAATCTTAAAACCAAAATAAAAGGAAAGAGAAACAGAAAATATATCTTAAAAATAAACTTTAGGTTACTGCTCATGTATTCCCCTTAAGCAGTGCTAGCCAGCTGAGAAATCATAATCAGGCAAAAATGAACGAATAAATCACGACTGGCTAAAAATTTAAAGTGTTATCACGGCATGGGAGCTTATTGGCTCCCAAAACAGGCAGAGTTTCTCTTGTAATGCAGCTGAAAACAGTCACACGGCCAGCAGTGGAGTCAGACCCATTCTGCCCTAAGTCCGCTAAAGAGAACGCCACTCACCTAGACAATGAAGTAAGACCTTTCCTCGTCCTACAATGCACTTTTTCCCAGGCAGGCAAGTAGGAGTCAGGACGTTTTTCACTACATTTAAAATAACCATTACCTTATTGACAAGATGAATCCAAGTTAAAACAATGCATTCAACCGTTGTTTTACATTCCTGGTGCCAAGACCAGCCAAGCACAAGGTGGATGAAACAGCACTTAGTGGACTTGTGTTTAAAGCGTTTAATTCTTTTGTACAGAATAATCTTTATTACTAGCATTTGGCACTGTTATACATTACACCAAAAATCCACAAATTGTACATGGACCCAAACTATTTAGACGGTGCCAAATATGAAGACAGCAACAGCCTTTATAGCAATATTTCTTTAAATAAATGCAATAGAGAATGTGAAGAGAAACTAAGGGATCACAGCTACTGAGGGGACTACACTTAAAACCAATTAAGTTACCTTTGATACATAAAACATTTTCCTTTAGACAGCGTAAGGGGACTTTTCCGTAAGTCTTTAACCTCTCGTGGACATGTTCGTTCTCTCTCCCGTGTTGGTGTGTGTGTGTGTACGTGCCTGTGCACCATCACACACACAAACACGCACACAGGAATCCATGAACACGCAACAAAACAGTGCTATTCAAGTCAATGCCTCACACAAGTGTCTCACGAGCTCCTTGCTTTGTTTTAAACGGTTTTTATTTTTAAAGTGTTCCCTAGAATTAAAAAAAACCCCAAAAACCAAAAGAGTCCGTCTTAGGTACAGAGAATTCGTCCATGACAGCATCCAGCCCTCTCTTACACCGAGGGCAAGAGAGCGTTTCCATAAATAGAAAAAAATGATGGGCATGGAACCATTATCTATATACAATGTAGACAATCGTCCGGGTTTTGGTTTAAACATGTGCCCGTTCTTGGGCACATCTCGTCTTCCTTTTCTGTTCCTGTTTTGTTTTACAGAGTTTGGTCCAAACGGCCAGCCTCCACCACGAGGCAGCTTGAAAACCCCAATAGATAGGTAAATATATATATTAAAAAAAAAAAAACCAACCAAAAATCTCAAACCAAAAACCGTATTTATAGCGCGGCTGCATTGGGTGTAGCCCCATCGAGCGGGTGGGGGTGGCCCTGTGTCTGTGCTTTGGACTGCTGGCTCAGTGTGGACTGGTTTGAGGAGCGCATCTTTGTGTTAGGCAGTTTATGGTCTTTCTTCCACTTCATGCGCCTGTTCTGGAACCAGATTTTGACCTGGCGCTCGGAGAGGCAGAGGGTGTGCGCGATCTCGATGCGTCGCCTTCTGGTCAGGTAGCGGTTGAAGTGAAACTCCTTCTCCAGCTCCAGGACCTGCTGTCTGGTGTAGGCAGTGCGAGACCTCTTGGGCTCCCCTCCGTTGTAATTGGGATTGACTGAAACGTGCACACACAGGCACACACGTACACACGCGGAGGGAAAAGAAGGAGAAGGGAAGCGATGGAACATAATCATTATATAATAACTTGACACTGGGTTCACATAAGATACATAAACGGCAAGAAAAATTGTTTCCCAGCCTATCGACAGTGGGGACAATCGAGGAGCAATAAAAAATGGTGATGGGCATTTGGGTTAGAAGAAAAGCTTCAAAGACACATGGCCCAGAGCCACTGCAGGGCAATTAAATTTATGGGGGCTATAATTACTGCCCTAACAGTTTGGCGTCTCGTAAATCTTTTGATAAAGGACCCCGGATACAAAAGGTTTCTCACTTTTTTTTTTTTTTT
>WBMZ01008833.1:0-57273 GCA_013400975.1 Atrichornis clamosus
CATGGGGGGTCCTGCGGGGGCGGGGGGGGGCCCGTCAATATCCCCATTGTCCCCGCGGGGACAGAGGCCCCGTTCTTCCCGCTGCGGGGGCGGGGGCCGCTCCCGGACGCCTGGGTTCCCCCGGGGATGTCGAGGGGAGCTTCTCGATTCCCGCTGGTCCCTTGCCCCCGCTGCTGCTGCCGGTTTCAGGTCCGTCCCGTTCCCCCGTGCTGGTCCCAGTTTCTGTCCCAGTAACCCCGAACTGGCCCCAGTTCCCATCCCGTTACCCCGTGCTGATCCCAGTTCCAGTCTCATTATTCCCGTGAAGGTGCCTGTTTCCGTCCGAGTATCCCTGAACCTCTCCGTCCCAATTCCCATTCTGTAATCCCCGTGCTGGTCCCAGTTCCCTTCCCAGTATCCCTAAACTGGTCCCAGTTCCCGTCCTAGTAACCCTGAACTGGCCCCTGACCCGTCCTGTTATCCCCGTGCTGGACCCAGTTTCCATCCGAGCTCGTCGCAGTTTCTGTTCTGTTACCCCGTGCTCGTCCCCGTTCCCATCCCATTATCCCACGCCGATCCTGGTCACAGTCCCGTTCCCTTGCCCTTGTGATGGTCCCAGTCACCGTCCCATCGTCCCAGTCACCGTCCCATCTTCCCAGTGCCGGTCCCGTCCCCGGTCCCAGTTCCATTACCGCAGCTGGTTCCTCTCCCAGTCCCGTCCCGTGTCCCGGTATTGGTGCCAGTCCCGTCCCGTTACCCCGCGCTGGTCTCAGTCCCAGTCCCTTGTCCCAGTCCTGGTCCTGCCCCGTGTTCCCGCCCGTCCCGGGCGCTGGTCCCAGTCTCTGCCCCCACCCACGAGCTCGAACACCCGCGTGGGTCCCCTCGCCGCGACACGGTCACCCGGGAGGGCAGCACCCCGGGTCCCGCGTCACGCAGGGAACCCCGTCCTGCGGGGACACCCACGGCACCGGGGACACTGCAGGCAGTGGGGGCACCTCAGGGACCCCGGACTGGCCACAAACCCCAGACACCCCAGGGATCCCTGACAGCCCAAGAATCCCTGATACCCCACGGACTCTGGACACCTACTGATATCCCCGGACAGCCTCGGACATCCCCAGACCCCTGATATCCAACGGACCACTGATAACCACGGACACCGGATATCCCACGGACCACTGACACCCCACTGACCCTGGACATCCATGGACACACCCGGACCCCTGACAACTCACGGACCCCTGATACCTCACGGAACCCGGATATCCCAAGGACCCCGGACTCCNCAACTCAAGGACCCCTGACACCTCACGGAACCCGGATATCCCAAGGATCCCGGACTCAACACTGACCCCGGACATCCATGGACACACCCGAACCCCTGATACCTCCCGGGCCGCGGACACCCCAGGGACCCCGGACTCCCCACGGAGCCCGGACACCCATGGACACCCCCGGACCTCGGACACCCCGAGGACCCCTGACACCCCACTGACGTCGGACACCCCCGGGCATCTCCAGACCCTTGGCTCCACACTGACCCGGGACTCCGGACACATCCCGGTCCCGTCCGTGTGCCCGTATCCCCCCACTCGCTGCCGGGTCCTGGTGCCCGCCCCCTCCCACGCACGCGCCTGGCGCTGCAGAGCGCTCCGCCCGCCACCAGGGGGCGGCACCTGCACGCCCATCGCTTCCTCACACCGCGCTTAAGTGGCCCCGCCTCATCCCGCCCCCTCCACTTGAGCGGCGTCCGTTTTACCCAATCACAGCCACTCCCGCTCCCAGGTCCCCAGCAGAGTGCTTTCTATTGGCTGTACCGCGCAGCGTGGGCGGGCACACGGCGCGGCTCAGCCAATGGCGCGGCGGGGAGGCGGGGCTAGGCCGCCATGGCGCCGCCGCCGCGCTGACCGCGCCGCGCCGCCATGGCCGGGGCCATTGCGTCCCGCATGAGCTTCAGCTCCCTCAAGCGCAAACAGCCCAAGACCTTCACTGTGCGCATCGCCACCATGGATGCCGAGATGGAGTTCAGCTGCGAGGTGACTGCCCGCGGGGGCGGGAGGCCCGGGGGTCCCGCTGAGGGGGGACGGGCCCCCCAAAATCCCTCTGCACCCCTGAGGCGGCCCCGACTCTTCCCGGACCCCTCCGACCCTCCGCCGGTTCCCAGGGCCTGCCCTGGGCCGGCAGCGGCCCAGCCTCGTTTTGGTTATAATTAAGCGTTATCCTGGTGTGATTCGCCGTCATTTTGGTTAAAATTGAACTTTATTATGATTGTAATTCGGCTTTATCGTGGTTATAACTGACCTTTATTTTGGTTATAACTCAGTGTTATTCTGGGTGTAGTTCAGCTTTGTTTTGGTTATAAATTGGCTTCTTTCTGGCTATAATTCAGCTTTATCCTGGGTATAATTTAGCATTAATGTTGTTATAATTCATCTTATACTTTGCTTATAATTCAGCTTTATTCTTGTTATAATTCATCTTTACTCCAGGTGTAATTCAGCTTTATTTTAGTAATAATTCAGGTTTATTTTGTGTGTAATTCAACTTATATTGGTCATAATTTGGCTTTATCCTGATTACAGTATAGCTTTATCCTGGGTATAATTTGGCATTCTGGTTATAATTTGGCTTATTCAGCGGTTATAATTCAGCATTATTTTGGGTAAAATTCAGCTTTATTTTGGTCATAATTTGATTTCTTTTTGGGTATAATTAGGCTTTATCCTGATTATAATCCATCTTTATTTTCATTATAATTCAAGTTTATTTTGGGTTTAATTCAGCTTCATTCTGGTTATGATTTGTTCTATACTTTGGTTCTAAGTCAGCTTTATTCTGGGTATAATTAAGTTTTATCCTGGCTGTAATTGAGTTTTATTCTCATTACAATCCAGGTTAATTTTGGATCTAATCCAGTTATCCTGCCATCCCAGCCCAAGCCACCACTACACAGTGGCTGTCATGGGATGACCAGGGCTCAAGGGACCTCAGTGTCTAGGCCTGAATCTGCAGGAATCCAACTCCCAAATGCTCCACAAACACACAAGGATAAAATTTTGTCATTTTCCTGAGTTCTTAGCTCACCCTGAGGATGAGAGATGTTCCGGGGTGTCAGGTCTGGTTTTTCTCTGATGATTTCCCTTTTTTGGGCCCTTGGAACATCTAAAACCTTCTCCCAGGGTGTTGCTGCCAGACCCCGGGATTTGCTTTGCTTTTGCTGCTTGTTCAGCTGATCCAGAGGGATTGGCCACACAAACATTGAAACCAACCCCTGCCACTTCAACTTTTTCATTTAATAGTTTATATTTCATTAGTCTGATCCAAATCCTGACGGAATCCCAGCGCCCATCAGCCAAGGGGTGTTTGTCATCACCAGTTTCCTTGCTCTGGAAATCTGTTGTCAGCCCTGAAGAACTTCCTGCCTTTCCTAGGGATTAAGGCTTTACTGTAGGCAGCTGTGTGAGCTTCCCACTTCCAGCAGAGTTGGAGTGTCCTGGCTCTGTTTTTGCCTCGTTTCCTAAGGCTGCAGGAATAACTGATGATGGAAAGTAAATAATGATTTATTTCAGTGTTGTGGCTGCATGTCATTTCCCGTTGGGATCAGGGGGTTTGTGCAGCGGTGAGGCAGCGCTCCTGTGGGATTTGACTGTGGAACTTCTGCATCTTCTACTGACTTTTTAGGGGGGTTCCTGCCAAAATAACTTGCTGCTGCAGATAGACTTCTCCAGCTGGAAGGAGCCCTGGAGCTGCGAGTGTGGCCCTGGCGAGTGCTCCTGGATCGTGTTGGATCTGGTGCCGGAGGGATGCAGGGGGAATTCAGGCCTCATCCTTTAGCACAGAGTATTGGAGCAGGAGGGAGGGAGATAGTTGGATGCAGGTGGGTGATGGGGCAGTTTCACGCCTTGTGTGGTGCAGGTGAGGAGTGGGTTTTCATAGAATCATGGAATGGTTTGGGTTGGAGGGACCTTAAAGCTCATCTCATTCCACCCCCTGCCACGGTCAGGAACACCTTCCACTATCCCTGGTTGCGCCAAGCCCTGTCCAGTTTGGCCTGGAACAGGTCCAGGGATGGGACAGCCACAGCTTCTCTGGGAAACCTGTGCCAGGGCCTCTCCACACTCATAGGGAAGAATTTCTTCCCAATATCCCATCTATCTCTGCCCTCTGGCACTGGGAAGCCATTCTCCCTTGTCCTGTCCCTCCATCCCTTGTCCCAAGTCCCTCTCCAGCTCTCCTGGAGCCCCTTTAGGCACTGGAAGGGGCTCTGAGGTCTCCTTGGAGCCTTCTCTTTTGAAGTGAACACCCCTTGGAGCATCTCCCTGGCCTCTTCTGGACTCGCTCCAAGCCCAGGGCAGCCCAGCTTGAGGTGTGAGTTTTATCCAAGCTTTATCCAAGCAGTCCAACTCCCTGTCTGGATCTCTGTCCCTGTCTTTGTGTCATTCTTGCGAGGCTCTGGGGAAAGCTCCTTGTTTTGCTGACTCTGCAGAAAGATCCAAGGATCAATGGATCAGACACACCTCAAGTCACTGGGATTGGGAAGGTGGCCCAGGGAAGGGCTTGGCTTGGTCCACACCCACAGTGAGACCTGGAGTCAGGGGTGGAGCTGTGCCCTTCTGAAAGTCTGCGGGGTGGGAGAGTTGATTGTTTCTTGTCCTCCCTGAAGAAATCCAGCCCCTATCCCAAGGTTTCCCGGGAGAAGAGCAAGTATCCCAAGTTTCTGTGTGTTTTGAGGTGTCTTTGGCCAGGAAGGAGAGCTGCTGACCTGAACAGAAAATTGGGAGAGGGAAACCTGCCTTACAAATACTTCAGAAGGTCAGTGGGACGAGGTGCAGTGGGAATCCTGCAGTTTGGGGCACTTGAAATGTGTTTTTGTGGCCTGTGAGTGGCACCTTGTGCTGACAGGGACAGAGAGCTGCTGACCTGTTGGATGTCTGGAGTTGGTCTTTGATGATCCCTGGGGTTTCCTTCCAGCTCAGGATATTCCATGATTCCATGACCCAGCTGTAGCTGCTGGAGATGCACCTTCTTTTTCGGTGTTAATTTTTCAGTCTGCTCCCTAGAAATCCCCAGCTGTGCATTTTAAGGGATTAAACCTGCTTTGCATCTGTTTATTCTGGAGTTGATGTCTCTAAATTGAGCCTAAATCTAAAATAATTCCTAGAAATGAAAACTTAATCTTTCTAACACGGCGGTGGAGATTAATAATCACAGTTGGGGTTTCACTTTAAAGACTCAAAATTTGTTTGGGGAAATCTTGGAGGCACAAAGCGAGTGTCTTCCTTTTGTTAGTTCCATCGCAGGGGTTTGAGCCCATACCTAATTAATTGATAACATCTGGAGGAAAGATAGACATTTGCATAACTCTTCAATCCATGTGTTAAAGCAATCCCAGCTGCCTCACCTTGGATAGCTGTATGGAAGCTTCTTCCTTGTGAGGGAGGTGAGGCCCTGGCACAGGGTGCCCTGAGAAGCTGTGACTGCTTTGTCCCTGGAAGTGTCCAAGGCCAGGTTGGACAGGGCTTGGAGCAACCTGGGATAGTGGAAGGTGTCCCTGGCACGGAGTGGAAACTGGATGAGCTTTGAAGACCCTTCCGACCCAAACCATTCCAAGACTGTATGATTCAGTCAGTAACTAAAACTCCACGGTATTTTTGAGTCTATATCCAAGGCACCATTCATCTCATCCCTCTGGTGGGATGGCAGAGGTGTAGTGCAGCTGGTATCAGGTTGGTCTCTTGCATTCCCACTGTACACTTTTCTCCCTCCAAGAGCCAAATTCCCTGGTTGGTAGGAGAACCCATCCATCTTTCCTTTGGCCTCGTGCATGTCTTTGCTCATTTCTTCCTCTTGCAGTGTCTCTCTCTCTCAGAGCCACAGCCTGTTTTCTGAAGGGTATGTTTTTTCTTTAGCCCTTCCTATTCTGTCTGTGATGTTGAATCCTGCAGGGATGGTAACTCCATCAAGGTGCACCTCGCTCCCCAGCTGCTTCCCAACCTTAATCCTTTGGCATCTTAAAAATGACCGGAAAAGCTTTACAGCCAGCCTGGAGAAACAGCTTAAGTGTTCAAGCAGCGAGAAGAGGCAGGTTTGTGCTGATGTATTTGCTGCTCTAAACATGCATCCTGTTACTGCTTCGGCCCTTAGGCTGTTCCTCTCTGTCCAGAGGATAATCCTGGTTGGAAGGGATCTTTATTTTAGCCCAGTGGCCCACTCAGTGAAGAGCCAGTTGGATGAGGTGGGATGTAAAGCCCTTGTAAGTAGACGAGTCCAGATTTCGGCCACGTGCGGCCGAGTGCTGTCCCTTTGTCACCAGACACAGGGAGTTGTGTAGCTGAGCTGCAAAGCTCATCCTCTGGAACAGGAACAACTGAGGATTTGGTGGTGGAAATCTGGGTGGAAATGAGTTTTTGAGGAAGAGCTGGTGCAGTAAATCCGAGCTGAGTTTTGAGCTCTGTCCAGTCACTGCACCAAAATAAAATGGCAAGAGGAGGAAATCAGGGAGCGGAGTGCCCTCGGCTTCCTTCTGCATTGCAGGATACTTGGAAGGGAATTTATAAAGATCCTTGCATTCCCAGTTTCAGGCAGCAGCTCATGGTGCTGGCAGGGGCAGTGACCTCTCAGTGCTGTGAAGGTTGTGTGAGCAGGCAGAAATTTAATGGCAAAAGGCAAATTTTGTGGGCAGGAACAGCTATTTAAAGAAGCTGAGAGAAATAATCCTGCTCAGCTACAATATGATCTTCAATAAATTGTTGGGATGTCAGCTGTCCAGTAAATGCTCTGGTTCTTCCCTGTGTTTGTGTGCCCCAGTCCTGTCCCAGCACTCAGGAGCATGTGCTGCTCTCTTTAAATCTGAGACACGGCAGGTAAGGGCTGTTTCCTTGTTCCTGTCTTGGAGGGGTTTATGCCCCAAAACCTCAGAATTTCTGGTTCACACTAGTGTCATTTGGGAGTTAATGTTTTGGAGTTGTCTTGCTTGGTGCAGTTCCTTCCGTTAAGCTGTGCATAAGTTACATGAGAAGTTTTATGAACGTGGATCCTTTTGGCTTCACTGCCTCACCCTGCACCTGAAAAGTTGTCTGGATTCCTTGTTGCCATCACAGCCTCTTCTAAGCCAGTTGGAAACTCCTGTTCCTCACTTCTCCCCAAAGACTGTTCAAAACTGCTGTCAATCCCCAGTCTCTGTTAATTAATCCAGAGATGTGTTGCTGCAACGGGGAAGGAGGGAGGGCATTTGGGACAGCAGATATTTCTCTTTTGGTGTGTAAACTCTAGTTTTGATGCTCTTTAATACCTTTTTTTTTTCTCCTTTCCTTTGTACAGGCAGTGTCTTTCAAGTAGGTGGTTTTTGAAATTATAGGTACTTGAACAGGGAGGCAGCCCTGGGAATAATCTGCTTGAATCTGGGAGGCAGCACTGTGTTAGGGAATCACACAGCTCTTGAAATGGGAAGAGAGGCATTTAACCTGGCTTCATTCGAGGTGAACTGCCGGCCTCCCCTCTCCTCCCCGGGTGAGCTGTCTGTGTTCAGAGCTCAGCAGTGTGTAAAGGTTCATCAGAGCAGGTCAGGCTGGTGCTGAAACATTCCGTGTCCATCAGCAGTCAGCTCCTGCATGGAGGGAAGGCCTGGGCGAGTCCCTTCCCAGGCAGGGAGCAGGGTGTTGTGCTGCAGATGTGGAAGTGCAGCACAGAGATGGCTCTGGCTGATGTTACAGCTCTGTGCATCCTTGGCAGAGGTCCCTGCAGGATAAAATCCTCCTTTCACCCTTTTGGAGCTTCTTGCTCTGCTTTGAGTTGCTGCTTGACCCCGTAGCTCTTCATCTATGTGAGAGCCCAACTTAGATTGAGGTGAGGTTTTGGGACATGGAACGGTTTAGGTAGGGAGGGACCTTAAGGTTCATCCAGTTCCACTTCCTGCTGTGGGCAGGGGCACCCTCCACTATCCCAGGTTGCTCCAAGCTCTGTCCAGCCTGGCCTTGGACACTTCCAGGGATCCAGGGGCAGCCACAGCTTCTCCACACAACCTCTGCCAGGGCCTCTCCACCCTCACAGGGAACAATTCCTACCCAATATCCCATCTATCCCTGCCCTCTGGCAGTGGGAAGCCATTCTCCCTTGCCCTGTCTCTCCATCCCTTGTCCCAAGTCCCTCTCCAGCTCTCCTGGAGCCCCTTAGACACTGGAAGGGGCTCTGAGCTCGCCCTGTGGCCTCCTCTTCTCCGGGTGAACTCCTCCAGCTCTCCCAGCCTGGCTCCAGAGCAGAGGGGCTCCAGCCCTCGGAGCGTCTCCGTGGCCTCCTCTGGACTCTCTCCAGCAGCTCCACGTCCTTCCTGTACTGGGAATGCTGGAGCTGGAGGCAGCTCTGCAGGTGGGGTCTCACCTGAGCGGGGCAGAGGGCACATTGTCACCAGCTGTTGTCCCCCTGCCTGTCCCGTGGCTCCGTCTGGCTCTGTGTTCCTGCTCTGTCTCTGTCTCGGGCAGACACCACAGAACGTGCCTGGCTGCACCATCTGCATCCTCACGCCTGGACGCATTTTTGGCCTCCTCGGTGGTTAACAGAAATAGGTTTTAATTAAAAGCTCATTATCGAGTTGTCGTGTAGCATTAGTAAATAAAAATAACTTTTACAGCCCTTGCCTTGTGACTCAGTAAGTGGCAATTGAAAGTATTTGACATCACTTTATTTTTTAAAAAATTGACGAATATTACATTTTTGATTCCCTGTTTGCTCCAAATGGGCTTTAAATCTAAATAAATGGTTGTCTGTAGCACTCTCGTTATCATTCAGGTCCAGAAGGAGAAATAAGTGTGGTCTGCAGTCGCAAAATCATCTCCATTTCAGTTGTAAACTGTTGTGGGTGGGTGGTTTGGGCATCTCCTGTGGGACAGGGGTTTGGAATAGCTACAGCCTATCCATTTCCTTATTCCCACGTGGTTAGTGGAGGGATGCTCTGCTCAGGCCCAGCTCTCTCCCTTCTGCCATCTCCATTCCTGTTTCAGTGAAGAGGTGCTGCATCCTCGTGTTAAAATTTGATTCTAAATGGGAATAACATCACTCGGTGGAAGCTGAGCACTTTTCCCTGAGGCTTGGTCCCCTTTTCGCAGTGGTCCTTTGTCCATTCTGTCACCACAGCAGTGGCTCTTGTCTCTTTTCTCATCCCTAACACAGAACTAACATCTGATAAAATTATCTGCAAAGCAAAAAGCCATTTTCTGCATTATTTACGGGTAAATTGGTGCAGTAAAATTCTCCATAAATGTGACTCACTTCTGCAAGGTCGTGCATTAACCTAGTCCCGGGTGTGGAGTGTGGAGGGATCGCTGCCATGGGTTTTCCTGGGAAGCAGCATTCCCAGACTGAGCCTTGATGTTCTCTGGTCTCTTGTTTGTGCCCTCATTGCCCAACCTGATCCCAGGAAGGGCTGAAGCTCCAGAGGTTTGTGTTTGTGATGGGAAAGGCAAGACCTTCATCTGCTGCCCCTGGGCAGTGCCAGGTTCTGTCCCTTGGCGTTTGGGCACATCCCTGCTGTCCAAGGAGAGCCTCTTGCGTCAGGAAACTAATTATTAAGTTAAACTCATCCCTCTTGTTTTCCCTTTGCCACATTTGACATTGTTGGAAGATTAGCATCAGCCTGACAATGTTTTGGGAATCACTTTTCTCCCCCTGCTCAACCCTCTGTGTGCAGGATGGTTGCACCCCCTTGTTCTTTGCTGCCCATTTCCTTAGACTAATGGAATATCCCGAGTTGGAAGGGACCCCCAAGGACCATCCAGTGCAGCCCCTGGCCCTGCACAGACACCCCAACAATCCCACCCTGTGCATCCCTGGGAGCGTTGTCCAAAGGCTCCTGGAGCTCTGGCAGCCTGGGGGCCGTGCCCATTCCCTGGGGAGCCTGGTCAGTGCCCAGCACCCTCTGGGGGAAGAGCCTTTCCCTGATATCCAACCTAAACCTCCTACCACAGCTCCAGCCATTCCCTGGCTTGCCCCCGCTCCTTGTCGCCCCCTGATGAGGGGATCAGACAACCCTTCTGCTCGTTTTTGGAGCTGCTTTATTGACTCGGGAGCTGAGGAGCAGTTGTGAAACTTGACAGAGAGGTTATGCTCCGAAATAAATCGCGCAGTTGCTGCGAGCTGGAAATGACTCCCGGTGCAGGTTAATAAATAATGCAAACCCTGTTAATAGATGCCAAATGCGCTGTCTCTGCCGGAGAAAAAGATGATGCCAATAATCCAGACTGGAAATACTCTGTTCTAGCCACTGGCTGCAGAGTTTTAAGTGTTTAGTGCTGTTAATTTAAAATGCTTTGCTGATAGATTGTAACTGCTCAGTACTTAGTAAAGAACACAAATAGCATCTCGGTGAAGTAACAGTCTGTTCATAAAGCACCTCATCCCCGTGTTCCTTCACCATCCAACCGCCCGTGCTATGATCCTGCTAATGGTAAAGGAGCTGCAAATGTCAGAGGTGATGCCTGCAGCACAGGGAGGATGCTGGAGTGACGCATCCCGCTCCGTCCTGCCGGTCACATTGAGGTTATGGTGATGTAGCTTTTTCCTGGGAGATTGAGCTTTGTTACAGCATCGTGCCAGCCGCTCCGGCATATGGCTGAGAGGGTTTTTTTTTCAGCTCCGAGCTTCTTAGTTTTGTTTTCAGGAGCTCAGAATGGCTTGTAAAATCATCTTTGTGCTTCAGGTGTCACTTTAGTGCCGCTCAGGGAATGGCGTGACAGCCAGAGGGTGGATAGGAACGGCCAGCCTGTCCCTCAGGCTCTCTGGACAGCAGCTCTCTCCATCCCCTCATGCCCTGGAGGGGCTTTTTTTGGTAGTTTACAACCGCAAAATGTGGCAGTTAATGATACAAAGCCTGTAAAGTACGAGTGAGGAGGGCTGAGGTCCTGAATGTCTGTAAAGCAGTTGGAGTTCAGCTGTCAAAAGATGCCACTTGAATGCAGATCGTTATTTTAAGTACCGAGGTGTGGAGGGAAATCATGTCTGTTGGAATAAAGGTGGCTGCTGATCATTGATATATTTAATGAAGGTAATTCAGTGCAGTTGGGGAGGATCTGTGCAGTGTTATGGCTGGAGACTTGAGCATTGTGCAGGAATGTTAAATGTCTATTCCTGCCACCACATAAATGCCTGGTGACAAAGCGCTGGTGTAAAATGCAGCAGCAGAAGTCTCAGTTAAAATACAGCCCCTTAAAAGGGGCTTGTAAAAAAGGGAGTGAGTTTTTATGCAGGCAGATGGTGATAGGAGAAGGGGGAATGGTTTTACACTAAAAGAGGAGATATTTAGATTAGGTGTCATGAAGAAATCCAGCTGAGAGGCCCTGGCTCAGGTTGTCCAGAGAAGCTGTGGCTGCCCCATCCCTGGAAGGCCAGGCTGGACAGGACTTGGAGCAACCTGGGATAGTGGAAAGTGTCCCTGAGGTTTAAGGTCCCTTCCAACCCAAACCATTTGAGGATTGCCATCACCAAGGTAAAATTACAGGGGTGAAACCCATACCAAACTCCTGCTTTAATCCTCACTGCTGGTCTTCAAAACAAACTGGTGGTTTGTGTTGTGGGAGGAAACCTTTGGGTCCTGTCAGCTAGTGAGCAAGGTTTGGCTACCTGGGGTGGTTTGGTGAGAAGTCACAGCTGGTGGAAATCCCATGTTAATCACAGTGATCCCATGGGATGTGGAGTGATGACCCCCACCAGCAGCAGGCAGGAGCCTGTCCTGGGAAGGTTTGGTGCAGGCACTGCTGCGCTGAGACTGAAATATGGTCTCAGAGAAGGAAAAATGGCCCATAATGCTTTATACAAAGCAGTTTAGTGAAGAAATAGCCTTTTGGTGGCAGCCTGCTTTTATGTGCCTGCAGAAATGGTACCAAATAGCTGTTTTAATGGGTCTCACTCTGTTTTGTCTGAGCCCTCGAATTAACCTCCCACTTAAAATCATAGTCAGTAAAAGATCTTCTGCAATCTGAGCCATCCTGTGCTGAGCTGGAGCCCATCCCGGGGGCTGGAGGGTAGTGAAATGTGTGAAATTAGGGGGGGTTATAATTACAGCACTGCCAAACTCACTCCTCCTGGCGTTGTGACCTCGAGGTGTTGACAGCGCCCGCTCCGAATCGCGGCGAGCGGTCTGGGGGTGGTGTTTTTTGGGAGGGCAGTGTCGGCTTTCTCCTATTCCGGGACTGTCAGCGTGTGTGTGTCTGTGCTCTCTGGGAAGGAGGAGAACAGTGGCAGAGTCATTTACTGAAAGGCAGCAGCCTGGCAGTGAGCTCTGGCCGGCTGTGCCCACAAGGCGGCAGTGGGTGACAGCGGGAGCGGCCCCGACATTAATATTGATGTGTCCAGGTGGCACCAGGATTGAGTTGTAGTGACAAGAGAGTGTGTGAGACCCGTTTGCCCAAGGGCTTTAGAGCAATGGCCATATGTTTCAGTCCAGCAATTGTTTTCAGCGTGCAGACGGAAGACCAAAGTGGCTTTGGCATATTAGATTCATGTGGTTTATGTCCCTCTTCAACTTTCTGCCTCGCAACACCTCCTGTTTTGATGAGCAAACTTCAGGAGCATCATGGATGCAGCTGCAGGATTGCTTGAAGGACATGGTCCTTGAGCAGGACCAATTTTCTCCACTCCTGAGCTGCTTTTGTCACCAACATTTTCAGCAGAAAATGCAGTTTGACTCTATCAAAATGTGCTCTGAGAGAACCGCTGACTTCAGTGGTAATGATGGGATTTTTGGAGCTCTTTTTCCCTTCTCTCCGTGCAGGGTTGGTGGTTCTGGATGCACACACTCCGTGCATAGATTGTGGCACTGCTGCTTTTGTGACACCTCTCTGTGCACCCCTGTTGCTGATGCTGGACCTTGTGCAAGGCCTGTAGGGAGACACATTAAAGCCACCAAGGGGCAGTTTAAAGGGATTTTTATTTCCTGCTGGCAACAGGAACCTTAACCTGAGCTCAGCAGGAGCCTAAACGCACCCTTAGGTCCTCTGTTGAGTGTCAGTGGGTCTCCAGGGGAAGAAACTATGTTATTTTTTGGAAAAAGGAGGAAATCACATCTCAGTTTCCTGCTGAGGGAGGAGCTGGTGATCTGCAGATGAGATCAGATGGAAGGAGATAACATGTGCCTTGTTAGGATGTTTTTGTGTCTGTACCAGATGCCTTCACAGGGGGGTTATAACTGACCTTGTGAGGTGAAAATAGTGGATTTGGTTTGTCAGAGGTAAGTTCTGAAATCCATCTTTGTAACTCTGCTTCCTGTTTGCTCTCTGGCAGGTGAAGTGGAAAGGGAAGGACCTGTTTGATCTGGTGTGCAGGACACTGGGACTCCGGGAAACCTGGTTCTTCGGGCTTCAGTACACGATCAAGGACACAGTGGCTTGGCTCAAAATGGACAAGAAGGTTGGGACCAAAGTTGACAAAATCCCGGAATGGTTTGGGTTGGAAGGGACCTTACAGCTCATTTTGTTCCAACCCCTTGCCATGGACAGGGATATTTCCCTTGAGAGGTTGTGTGGGATGACAAAGGAGAATTTACTTTCCTCTTTCTGTGAATACCTGGATAGATGTACTTAAATCCCATCCCCATGGCATCAGGGGGTGTCAAACTGGGAAAAGCTGACAGAAATGCTCCACCCTGGCTCCTTTGGAGCTGCGAGGCCTCAGACTGTGCACGCTGAATCCCCTGGAGGCATTTTGGGAGGCAGCCATGCTGGAGTGCTGCACTTGGGGTGACTGCAAAGCAAATGAAACCTAAAAATCTCTCTTTTGTGCCCCTGAACACAAAACCATCAGCAGAAAAGTTGGTTTGTTGTGGAAATAAACAGAGAGCTTGGGAGGAGGAAAACCAGAGTGAAAAGGAGATGGAGATGAGGGAGGAAATGCTTCCCAAATATGTGAGGGGTGTGTTTTGGAGGTGGCAGATGTGGCTCTGTTCACATCCAAAGGGTGTAACCAGACAGTCACTGACACTGAGGGAGGTCTGGGTGTCTCACCTCTCATGCCAAGGCTTTAAACCAACGTTTAACTGGGCAGTACCAGAGGAGGGTGGTGAGAAACACCACTGAAATAAATTCAGTGCAGGGAAACAAGGGGAGAGTCGGGTGGTGGCGCAGCAGGATCCAACACCGCTCCACAAGGATTGGGAGCGGCAGTGAGCACATGGCAGATCAGGATCAACCTTCACTGTCTCATTTCTCATGCTGTTTGTTTCTGCCTTTTTTTGTTCCCTTGCATCATTAGGAGTGTCAGAAATGTTTGTTTTCTTTTTTTAACTACAGTGTCTGAACTATTTAGGTCTGTTCTAGATGTCTGAAAGTGTTTGACAAAAGACGTGCTGATCTGAACAGAAGGGAGCTGGGTCTTGTCTTGAAGAAACCAAATAACTCTTGTATTCCACAGGTTCTGGATCATGATGTTCCAACAGAGGAGCCCAAAACCTTTCACTTCCTGGCCAAATTCTATCCTGAGAACGCAGAGGAGGAATTGGTCCAGGAAATCACCCAGCACTTGTTCTTCCTGCAGGTAGGAGTCAGTACACTGGTACCCAACCAAAGGGAGAAGGAGCTGGGATGAGCAGAAGTGCCAGAAGGTTGCTGGGTTAGAGGGTTGGTCAGCAGAGCGTGCTCCTCATCCTTATGCTCACACCTCTGCAAAGGGACGTGTCTTCAGCAACAAAAACTTCCTAAAATAGGTGAAAGATGGTTTTTGTGGATGGAGCCACCCAGACTTGCAGACGTCTGAATGGCAGTCAGGAGCGATGAGGTGATCCATAATATCCATGGGTGGTGGCTCAGGGACATGGATCTGTCAGCCAAGGGCTCGTGTCCCTCTGCAGGGTGTGGGATCAGCTGTGCCAAGGGGTGGCAGTTGCCTTTGGATGTGATGGAACTGTTGTTTGGAGCAGGGGAATTTAATCCTGGAGAACAGAGTGCAGCCAGCGTGTTTCCAGGTTGTGCAGCAAAGTTCACCTCCTCACAGAACAGCCTCAGGTAACTGGAACAGAAGAAAATTGCAGCAGCTCAGCTCTGTGATGGAAGAACCGAGGAGAAGGGGAAACCTCACAGTCCCACCTGCCCCAGGAACTCCTGCCCTTCTGTTAAGCATTTGGAAACTGTGGTGAACACATCTTGACTGGGTTTTTTTAATTATTTAAATTGCTCTACAAAACTGTGTCCTGAGGAATCAGCTCAGCTGATGATGCTGTGGCAGTGCTGCAGGGCTGGTAACAGGGAGCTGCTATCACAGGAGCTCTTCTTTAGAGACAGGATCAATTTTCTGCCACAAGATCAATTTTCTGACACATTTTTCCTCTGAAAAGTTGTGTCAAGCACAGTTACAGGGAATAGAGTACTCCTAGCGAGACACCTGTGTTCTCATGGGACGTTTCAGCTGCTCTGTGGCTGTTTATTTGAAGATAAATTATAAAAAAGAAAAAAAAGTCACTCATTCTTATGTTTGTTACACCAAAGTTGAGGCAACCTGGATTTGGGAATACCACTGTAGCCTGCAGGGTGTCCTGCCCTTTCTAAGTAATCTCACCAGCCTCTTGGTGCTCCTCACTCTTCCAAAGTCCATCTTTTTTCTCCAGAGCCAAAAGGGTTCTAAATGCAAAGTACTCCTGTTAATTCCCAAGCTCTGTCTCGTGCACTGGTGTCTCTGTGTTATTTCTAAATGTCTCATTTGCCAGGAGCTTTATCCACGATGAGGCAAAATGCTGGTGGCGTCTTTGAGAAGGAAAATCAGAGAGGAAAAGCCATTCAAGCTGCATTTTCTAAATGCAGACCATGACTTTGCTGCTGGGATTTCTGTGCTGAGAGGAGCCTGGGCTCCTGAAGCATTTGGGAAACAGGAGCACATCTAAGCTTGTAAACTCTCCTGTTTTTTATCTTGATGCAGCAGAATATCTGCTGTGATTATGTTGTACCCAACTTTGAGGACTCAAAGCACGTTATAAATTCAAATTGATGTTCCTGCATCTCTGACAATCCATTTAAGCCTCCCAGGAAATCGTATGCTTTTTTTTTTTTTTCTCCCCCCCCTCCCTTATCTTTAATCAGGAAAATTAAGTGTGCCAACCCAAAAAATATCGAACATGACAGGTTTAATTTTTTAATGCACAGAAGCCAGGGAAGCAAAGCTGTGGCTTTGGGGAGCTGCACGTTGGGCTCTCCCGGGAGCACGCGCGGGGCTTTGCCTGCTGCTAAAAGCTCTGCCACGGAGGTGACCCGCAGCTCTCCATGCTGGGATCCAAGGAATTAGCCTCCAGCACAGGTGAGCACTGACTCACAATGAGGCCTGAATGTCCCAGAGCAAAGCTTTGCAGTGCTCAGGGACTCAGCTGCAAGATGCTCTTTTATTTAGCAGCGTGTATGGATGTCCTATCAATCCGTAGCTTATGCCTTAAGAGGTTTTATCACTGTGTTTACATGCAAGGCTTTTCCCCACCTTGCCTTTAGCAACAGGATAGAGTTACTGTCATTTTCCACGTATAAATTTAGGTCTTCTCACAAACCTGTCTGAGAAAGGTGGTCTGTGAAAGCGCTTCCAAGCCACCAGAGACTTCCTGGGCCTGGATTGTGATTAGTGTTAGGAAAATTGTTACCTCTGTGGGGTTGACAGCTCGAGTTAAAACAAACTGCAGCCATCTGCTGTGACAGTCATGCTCTGCTCTGCTCCACTAAACGTGTGTTATGTGTCCTTTGCTGCTCCACGTGCAGGTGAAGAAGCAGATTTTGGATGAGAAGATCTACTGTCCTCCTGAAGCCTCTGTCCTGCTGGCCTCCTACGCTGTCCAAGCCAAGGTAGGCACCAAGGGATGCTCCAAGGGCCTGCTGGCCTCACTGATGGGTTAGTGTTGATCCAGGGAAGCCAGGTGCTTTGTGATGAACCCACTTCCTGGGGAAGGGAAAGGCAGGGAAAGTTGTGAAAGCTTGGGAAGTGAGTGGGCTACACTCACACTGCTGCCTTCTCTGCTTGGCTGGTTCCTGGCTACCTCCAGACACTGGATGGGTCTTTGCTTTCTCTTTCCAGGACTCTTTAGCAAATGCTCAGCTTGTGAGCTGCAGAGCCTGCTCGAGTGTGGCTTACTGCTGGAGCAGGTGAATTCCCTGAGCCTGGGGTTTTTTGGATCTCCTCCCTGCTTTTGCTGTTGTAGCCAGAGGCAAGTCAGCCGTGGGACTCCCAGCTCCGCTACTGCCCCAGAATACTTGTCATCATGATAATGACTTCACTTGAGTGCTAGAGCTTGTCACATCCATTCTATTGCAGTGTGGAAGGGCTTTTCCTGGCTTCTTCCTTTATCTTGGGTTTAATTTTGGATATTTGGCCTCACCAGACAGAGGGAAAAGTCAGTACTCATTGAGTTCCCCTTGTTCCTCTGCTGGATTCTGCTCTGGGCCCAGAGTGGGTGTGTTTTGCTGAGGATTTATTCCAGAGAACACTGTTTTCCAGTCTGGAGTGTGCAGCCTTGGACAGTTTGCCCAGGGCAGAGAGACTCCTGGGATGGAGGGAGCAGCCCAGGGTTCAGGAGCAGGGGTGTTCTTGCTCTGGGGGACATAATTTATCCCTGTGTATGCACAACATGTGGTGCAGCTCAGTTAACGACTCCTGGAGCTTAGCTCCAGTTTATGTGTGCAGAGATAATGTCTTTGGAAGAGGAGTGACTGCAGCCTGAGCACAGCCCAGCCACGTTATCTCTGCAACTCATGGTTGGTTTTAACTCTGGATGTGATTTTGGGAGGGTTTGGCTCGCAGGACCGCAGGCAGGTGGCCATGCCCTGGGTCTGGCGTGTCCAGCTGGCCTTGAGGAGCACGGCTATGGAGCAGTTGAGGAGAAGCAGGTCTGTGGGACCACCTCTGCTGGCAGTGCAGGAGTGGGGTTTGGCATGTTACCTGAAGAGAGGGCCTGATCCAGGCTGGTTTTTTCATATGGCCATATGATTTTCCTTATAACCCTTCATTCCACACTCTACATAGAGCCCTGGGTGCTGTGTTCTTTGATGATAAATGTTTGAATTTACTAGAAATTGGTGCTTTCTCCTCATAGTCCCAGTATTTATGAAACCATGTTTTGTTCAAGAGACTCATCAGCCAGGCAAAGACAAGTTGCTTTTTGAATTGTTCCTCTTTGTGTGAAACATTCATTGCTCTTATTGGAGTGCATGAGTAAACACTTCCTTGGCTTTCCCTCCCTTGACCTGCTGAGCTGAGGATATGCAGGGAATGACTTTTCCTGTTGCCAGAATGAATAAATGTTGGGTAAATATTGATCTCTGTCCCCTCTTGGCTGGGACAGCTCCTGCTCATGTGCTCTGGAACAGGCTGTGACTGGGTGCAGGGTGGTTGTGCCGTCCCCTGTTGTCCCCTTGGCACCCACTGGATGTCCTGGGACATCGGAAGGAGGTCACAGGGAGTCGGAGCATGGCTTGATTCCACACCGAGATCGGGAGAAGGTGGAAGAGGGATGACCTTTGTGCTCTCACAACGGGGCTTTTCATCAGGCATCACCTTCCTTGCTGCTCTTCCAGCCTGGGATTCCCCTTCTGCTTTCATTCCCAGCAAAAGCTGAAAGCACACCTTTGGTACGGAACCGGGAAGAAAGATGCTGCAGGTCATCTCCTTCCAGTTAAATAGGATAATGATGTCCTTCCTGGACAAGAAAGCAGGCAGTGAGTGCAGTAATTTCACTAATAACGTGCTGATTTGCATGATTAAGGCCATAATAGCCTGACACAGCAGCGGGTGTACATCCAGCAGCCACTTATTGACAGCCAGGTGCTGCTGGTCCATCCACACCAACCTGCAATAGCAAAGGAAACAGGGGGGTCATAAAAATAACAGCTTATTTATTTCTCTCTCGTTGTGTTCATTTGGGGAATTACTATGTGCTTTCCCCTCCAGCCCTGTTCAAACCACCCACACGGCTTTCAGAGGTTGGAGGTGGTTCAGGTTTTAAATAGCTGGGAAAGACGTGGGATCAACTGAAAAAAAATGGGAACATCCAGGAGGTTCTTCTATTTTTTGCCCCTTAAATGCAGGTTGGTGCCGTGCTGCAGCTCTCTCAGCACTTCAAATCTTGTAGCACAGCAAAAGGCTCTTTAATTATTATTGTTTTTCCCCAAAACAAGCAATACTTGGTGTTAATTTAGAGCTGAGCATGCCTGTGTTTATCCAGGACAATCTAAGCCAGGCGTATGAATGTGGTAAAAGCAATTCCATGCCTAACCATGAATATTAATCATACAGTTCAATTAACAAGAGCTGAAATTCCATGACAGTTTGAAAGTAATGATTTAATTGAAATGGTCTTTAGAAAGTACGTTTGCAAAATCATTTGAGCCAACAGATTCTGCAATACTTAAGCCATTTGTTGATTTTTGACTTGTGAATAATTAATGTTCTCATCCAGACTCCCCTCTCAGTACAAATATTCCTCTGGGACACGGCAGTATTTTTCAGCACATGAAAAGTCACATAATCCATACTTAGTCTTGGATCTCCACGGAAGATCACAACAGAAAATAATCGTGTTAATCCTATTTGCTATTATTTTCATCACCTCAAAAAGATTTACTTGCTGCCTGTCCAAGGTTATTGGAGTTGTTTCCTTTGCCAGGGCCACGTTTTTAGTTCTGCTTCCTTTTGAGGGGGGCTCAAGGGCCATGTACCTGCCATGTGCTGCATCCTGAGGAGCTCCAAGACCTTGGAAGACAGAGAGTTGCCGGTGCTCAGCACCCTCTTGGATGAAATCCGGGCTGTTTTTGTTCTATTAATTGAAGTCTGAGTCAGTGCTGGTTGTTGTTACATGCTCGCTTTGCATCTGCATTGGCTCCAAATCAATATTTGTGTCTTTAATCCCCACGTGTCGTCTCCCAAGCGGAGAGGTGGGATGTGTGTAGACTTTTGATGCTGAGCTCCGGTTTCCGTGTACGACGTGATGGTCCTGGCACTGAAAGGAGGCTGAGAGGAAAAGTTTCCTGACTTCTTGCATGACCACCGGGTGCATCTTGGTCTTGAGTTTAAAAATTGTCACCAGTTTGCACTTCCTGAGCTGAGGTTCCTCAGAAAAGGCAGGGCAGAATGAGTGGCTTGAGCAAACGGCGCCGTGTCTCGTGCAGTCGGGGGCACTGTCACCTTGTCACTGGTTGCCAGGTGAATGGAAATCACAGTGCTCCATGGATATGCCTCACATCCTTTGTTCCTCTCCCCCTGAACTTGTTGGATTGTTTGAGGAGCCGTTTTCCAGCGTTTTCCTGCCCTCTGAGGCCATACAGGAGGTAAATTCATTTTCACATGCACTGCAGGGACACACGGCTCTTCAATCTGTTAATAAGCAGTTTTCTTTCTCAGTCACTTTACATGCTGCTCAAAGAGATGTAAATCTAAACAAATACCAGTAATTAGTGGATGCACTTAACAAATCTGAATTGGATTCCATGACCCAGTTGAGCAACAGACCCTCTGACAGAAGAGTCACCACCTGCCTGAGAGGAGTCTGTCAAACTCCCCTAATTTTTTGGATATTTATTCATTAGGGTGATGAGCAGTGACAGAGGAACTGCCATCTGCCTCACCTGGATCTCTGCTATCCATCAGTTTTTGGGGACAGGTCTTTGTCCATGTCTTATTTCCTTGTTCCACTGCCAGTGGGTCATCAAGGACCTCTCAGCTGTAAAGTCTTGCCCTGCATTGCGGGAAATGTTAATTAGGGCATGGTAATGAGAGTAGAATAGACAACCATCATCCAGTCCAGCTCAAGTGATGGTAGTCATCAGCTGAGGTTGTGGGAAGTGATGGAGTCACCATCCCTGGAAGTGTTCAAAAACTGAGCAGACGTGGCTCTTGGGGGCCATAGGGGTGTTCAGCCACAGGCTGGACTTGACCTTGGAGATCTTTTCCAACCTTAATGATTCTGTGGTGGTGGGAAGTTTTGTTCTGCTTCCTCTGTTGCACGAGGAGAAGGAGGCTCTTCGTTTCTATTAGCAATGAAGTGACAAAGAAAATCAGGTTGTGAACCTTACAGAAAAGCAGGTTCTGTGCTCGTGGGGTGAAGGGGTGAGCAGGCCACGTTTGCTGCCTCACGGGGGTCGTATGTGAGGGCGAAATGTTTGCCTTGCCCGTGTTGTTAACATGGAGTGGGCACCGTGTCTGTGCTTCCTTCCCAGTACGGCGACTACGATCCCAACGTCCACAAGAGAGGCTTCCTGGCACAGGAGGAATTGCTTCCCAAGCAGGTAGGGAGCTCAGCAGAGCAGAGCAGTCAGTTCCAGGCTCTCTGGAGGCTGGATGTGATGCTGGGACCTGTCTTGGGCCTCAGGTGTTTCTGTCTTTCCTGCTGGCTGAGGAAGCTGAGCCAGGAGCAGCAGTGTGACCTGGTCTCTGTCTCCCCACCTATCCCAGGTGATAAACCTGTACCAGATGACTCCGGAGATGTGGGAGGAGAGGATAACAGCCTGGTACGCGGAGCACCGGGGCAGAGCGAGGTGAGGCAGTGCTGCTGTGCTGGGTCAGGGTCAGTCCCTTCCCCTGAGGGGTCACCAGGGTTTGGGGACCTTGGGCAGGATGAGCTCTGCTGCCAGCAGGTTAATCCCAGCACACCTCTGCAATAGCCTCTGGAAGGGCAAAGGGTTTTTATTGATGGCCCTGCTGTCCCCTGGTCACTGTTTGGATCCTCAAGAGAATTTAGAAATGATGCTCAGTAAGGGCTCAGGGATCTTCTGGGGCCGGCAGAAAAAATGTGGATTCAGACTGTGTATTGCTGCCTCACATGGCAAAATGCTCCTTTTGCGGGGTAAACCTAAAGCCATGGATCTGAAACAGTGGCCTCCCAACCAGGGATTTCCTATTTGTGCTAAAAGGGATTGGGAGGTGAACAAAGCCAGACCTGGAGTGCTGCATCTCAGCAGCCACTCAGATGCTGGCAACTGCAGAGTGGGATTTGCTCTTGGACTTTATTGATCCTGCCAGCAAAGACAGGATTGACCTGTGTGATAGAGACAGTCCAGGCTTTAAAGCCTGGTGAGTGCTTAGGATCTGCAGGAGCAGCCATGTCCCTCTCTGATCCTCCCAAACACTGTTCCTGCCTGCCAGAGATGAAGCTGAGATGGAGTATCTGAAGATAGCTCAGGACTTGGAGATGTACGGCGTGAACTACTTCGCCATCAGGGTGAGTGTGGGCTGGGGGTCCTGTTTTCCTGCCAGTGTCATCTCCACCTCCTGGAGAGCCAGGACAGCTGGGAGGTGGCACACTGGGGAATCCCAGCAGCTCTCCTGGTTCCCAGTGCTGGGTCACTGCTCGGGGCTGGCTGAGGAGGGAACAGTGGTTCATGTCTGACCCTCCCAGTGCAGTAAAGGGATTTCTGCTCTTTCTTTCCTCCTGCAGAATAAAAAGGGCACGGAGCTGCTCCTTGGAGTTGACGCCTTGGGTCTTCACATTTATGACCCAGACAACAGGTTGACCCCTAAAATCTCCTTCCCGTGGAATGAGATCCGGAATATCTCATACAGCGATAAAGAGGTAGGGATGTGTCTCACCTCTTCCCTGAGAGCAGCACAAACACAATTGGGATTTAAAATCATTTCTCTTAGCTTCTCTGTCTGCTGTGCTTGCTCTCACCAGCTTAGCTAATGGCAGCTCAACTCCTCCAGTTGAAACCTTAATCCAAGCCTTCCTGAAACCTTGCAGGAGTGGATGTGCAAGGGGTCACCTGGGAGCTGGTTCTCCTCTTTGGTTTCAAACCTTCTATGTAATAATCTTTTCAAAAACCCAAAATTGCTGTTGATGTGCTTAGCCCAAATACCAGAGTTCAGAAGTTAAAATCTCTGCTTTGCTGAATACATTACAGTATTTATTACTGTGGATATATTCTGTATTATGGAATACGGGGAGACATATTCCTGGGAAGAAGAGCTCTTGCCATCTTATTACATCATCTTGAGTTTCAGGCTGCTGGGCTTGGCATAACAGCTGGAATCTGTTTAGGAAGTTGAGCAATGTAAGCCCGCTGTTGGATAGTTTTTTATTAAATCCAGAGTCTAAATATGAGGTTTTGGAATTGTTGACCCCAGACCTAATTGGGAACAGGAGTGAAACTGGCTGTGGAGGGAGGACTGAGCAGCTCAGTTTTAAGTGTGAGAGAGCTGCTCAAAGAAACCAGCTGCCTTCATGGTGAGGAAGAGAATTAACTTCTTAATTAAAAATGGTTTTCTAATCTAAACATGATATTGATCAGGGGAGCAGCTAAAGGTTTCTCATCAGCTGCGTTTATTGCATGTCTTGTGAAGTTTTATAAGCAGTAAATCCGTGCTGGAATTGTCTTCACTGGCTTTACTGCTTAAAGAGCTTCACAACTCTGCAAAAAGCCCAGCACTGAGTGATTTCCAAAGGTTCCCTGTCTGTGACAGTGCAGTGGGAGCTCAGGCATCACCTCCAGAATCCAGGGACTGACCCCTCCATCACCAGGCCTTGCCACAAGACTGTAGCAGAGCTTTCTCCGGGGGAAAGGAGGGATCCCTTCCATCAGCTCAACCATCTGTGTAATCAGGTGCCCACGAGCAGACCTGACCTGATACAAACAGGGCCAACAGCTGGGAACCACAGCTCTGCTGACACCACCCAGGGGTTATCCCTCCTAACAGAGACCGACTGTTTTCGTGGAGCTGAAATTCCTCTCCCAGCACATTCCTGCTGCTGCTCTCAGGGACTGCAGGCGGTTCTGCCGGAGCCCGAATCCAGGGACAGTCACGCACGTCTGCTTTTGTGAAAATCTTAAAAGATTGGCTCTTAAACTGCCAGAGCAAAGCAGTGCCAGGGCAGGGCCCTTTGCAGGCAGGGCCATGTATTGACAAATCTCCCACACTAATGGACACAGTCTGTCTGCTCCAGCTTCTCAGCCCGTTATTTCTGTAGCGTGAGGGGGAGTGATGGAATGTGTGATGTCTCCTAAAAAGTGCCATGCTGCGGAGCACTCCATCTCTTCAAGTACCCTTTTGATGGTGCAGAGGCTTCTCTCTATCCAAGGGCAGTGTTACCAAACCCTTTGAGGGATGTGCCACCACTGTCCTCCCGAGAGACCTCCTGTGGGAGAGCTTTGGAGAGGGTAAACCCAGCCCATGGATAGAGGTGGCTGGTTGGCACATGGCGTGTAAATACAAGTTAGAGCCAGGGAATAATAATTTGAATTGTGGAGAAGTCTTAGGACATGGCTGAGTTCTGGAGAAGAAAACACGTGGAAAATTCTTTCAGGGAGCTCTTGTGAGTGAAGGTGTCAGTGGGAAGGGCAGAGCTCCTTGCTGTGTTCCTACTGCAGCTCTCCTGCCTTTTTAACTCCCTGACAGGAGAGTGGAGCAAGGTGGGAGTTGGGCTCTTCTCCCACTTAACAAGTGACAGGATAAGGTGAAATAGCCTCAAGTTGTGCCAGGGGAGGTTTAAGTTGGATATTACGGAAAATTTCTTCATTAAGGGGCTGTCAAACCCTGGCACAGACTGCCAAGGGAAGTGCTGAAAACACTTGTGGATGTGGCACTCGGGGACGTGCTTTGAGGAGGAACATGGTGGTGTTGGGTTGACAGTTGAATTTGATGATCTTAGAGGGCTTTTCCAACCTTAACTATTCTGTGATTCCATCGGGCAGCTGAGCTGCTTCTTCCTCCCTTTGGAAGTGTCCTGAGCTCCTGCTGTGGTTTCCCCATTCTCTGCAGCTCCCAGGAGGGCAGCACCTTGCCTTGGGAGGTGCTGAGCTGTCCCCTCACCTCTGCAAGGTTCCCTGCAGAGGACACCAGCTCCTGTGGCCCCCAGGTTTTTCCAGCTGGAGGAACAGTTGTCTCCTTGGCCGCTTTTGATGCGAGTCCTCTCGCTTGGCTCAAAGCCACGAGGACGGCTCTGAGCCGTGTGTCTGACCCTGCTGACCTCCTCTGAGCCAAAGCTTTCAGGAAGAATTTTATAGCTGCGTTTTTATTAAATGCACCACTCTCTGATAACTCTCTCCCTCTTTATTTTTTCCTTTTCAGTTTACGATTAAGCCATTGGACAAAAAGATTGATGTTTTTAAATTCAATTCGTCAAAGCTGCGTGTGAATAAGCTGGTAAGTGCACAGACAGTCTTTTTTTACTGCCTGCAGCAGTGGGTTCTGCAGAGAGTGTGAGACAACAAGCTTTTGGGGCTTTTCCTTCCAGAGGGAGCTGCTGGCCCTGCTGTGACGGGGCGTAGCAGTTACTACTCACTGAAGGAGGGAAGGGGGAGGCTCAAGACAACCTCCTTCACAGAACCTCTCCCCCTCCCCTGATTTTGTGCTCCCTTTCAGGGCTCTCGGGTTTCAGCTGACCTGAATAGTGGAAGCACTTAGCAAATACAGCTCCCAGCTCTGCTCAGTTCCTCTTTCTTCCCTTGTGGATCCCTTCTGTTCTGCCTTGTAGCTCTCTGTTTTGGGAGCCACCGTTACCACAGTCCTGGTTTTTCCCCTCTGAGGACACTCTCCTTGTACAAGGATGGACTGCATCGAGCTATCCCTCTTGGAGACCAGCTTTAGCTGGTGTTCTGGATTTGGATCCGTGGTTAGGTCTCCCAGGGACCTTTGCTGTCCTGGTTGTTGGCTGTCCTGTGCTTCACGTGCCATTGGAAGTGGGGCTTCCTCACAAAGGCCCCAGTCACTGCATCAGCAGGTTCATAGTGCTGAAAGCTCCTCTGACTGCAGAGAAATCATTTGTGACTTGGGAAATGTCATTTATGACTTGGGTTGTGGCTGCCCCATCCCTGGAAGTGTCCAAGGCCAGGTTGGACGGGGCTTGGAGCAACCTTGGATAGCGGAAGGTGTCCCTGCCCATGGCAGGGGTGGGATGAGATGAGCTTTAAGGTCCTTCCAACCCAAACCATTCCATGGTTCTGTGACTCTATGAAATGGAAGAAGAGCATGTGAATCAGTCCTTTAAAAAAGAATCCAAATTTAGAACCCTGCTTTTTTTGCCAAAAAAATCTGTCACTCCTCTGTGCACCCACCTTGTGCTAACCCTCCTCTAGCAGTGCCACCTCCCTCTTCCTTACCAGAGGGAACCACACTGGGGCTGAAAACCCTTCAAAAGATATCTGGAGATGCCCAAGGAAGTTTTTGATAAGCCTTCTGTTTGTCCAAGTGAAAGTGCTTTTCCTTCTTTTCTTTTAATTTATTGTTTAATCTCAGTGCCTTAAACATACTTGGGAGAAGGTGCAAGTTCATCTTGAACCTAAAGGAAGGGGGGCATTGAGAACCAGGAAACCAGGCAGAGCTGCAGAAGTTTTTATTTCATTATTTGGCCTCTTGCCTTTTTAGTGTGGGTGTGAAACAACACCCGTGCTGTGCTGGAGGCACAGAAAACTGGTCTCTGCAAAGAGCTGCTGCTCAGGAGCTGGTGTTTGGTGTGGGACCTGGCTCCCTGCCTCCCTCTACGGCTGTGAGAGCTTGCAGGGTTTGAGATCAGTGGGTGGAAGCACTAACAAGCACCAAATCAAAGCAATTCTAGTGTTTTTGTGTGTCAAGAATACAAACCACCTCATCGGCATCGCGTGTACAGCTGTTTCTCTCCGCTCTTCACCCCTGACTGGAACAGATTCTTCAGCTGTGCATTGGGAACCACGACCTCTTCATGAGGAGGAGGAAGGCAGACTCGTTGGAGGTCCAGCAGATGAAAGCACAGGCCAGGGAGGAGAAGGCCAGGAAGCAGGTGAGCCACATCTCCCATAACCAGTCAGCCAAAATCAGAAATGGAAATGGATTTGGGCAGGGCAGCTCTGTGGAACGACATCAAAGCAGCTTTGAGGGAAGGTCCAGCTGGACATTTTTTAGTAGCCTGCTCCCGTCTCGCCAGCCATCTCAGCTTGGCTCTGCAGGTTGATGGCAGCCTGGATCCAGCCCCCAGTCAGAACAAAACTGGGAAAACGGGAGGGCAGAGCTGCCCTGGGTGTCTACAAGCGCACGGAAAGATGTGTGTGGGGATAGCTGATAAATCAGGGGCTGTGAGGGGGAGCCATAGCTCTTTGCCTCATTTTCTAATTGCGGGGTGATGGAATGCACGCCGACATTCCGGGCTGTGCATCCTGCATGTTAATTCCACGCTGGCCTCTCTCCGTGCCGCGGGTCAGCCCGGGCGGCCGGCACGGCGCGGCGGAGGCAGCGGCGTGGAGCCCGTGAGCAGAGATCAGCAAATTGAATTGTATGAATCATTGTTTTCTGCTCGTAGACCTTTTCTACTCACTGAAACCCACACAGCTAATCTGAGCACTGGTGCTCGGAATATAAATGGCCCTTTGGCAGGGAAGCCACTGGATAGGAGCAGGAGAAACCAGAGCAGTCGCTGCGCCCAGGAGGGTCTGGTGCTCACGGGTCTGGTGGCTTGTTGGGCTTGAGCGTGGCCACAGCGGTGCTTGTGAGGGGTGGGGGTGCTCAGCCAGCCTGGAGATGGGACATGGTTTGTCCTTCAGGCACTTCCTAAGGTACTCGTGTGGTATTGAGGTGCTCAGCTGGGCTGAGATGGGGCATGGCTGTCCTTCAGGCACCTCTCTCAGAGTTTGTGTGGTGCTGAGGTGCTCAGCTGGCCTGGAGATGGGACATGGCTTGTCCTTTAGGCACCTCCCAAGGTGCTGGTGTGGGATTGAGGTGCTCAACTGACCTGGAGCTGGGATGTAGCTTGTCTTGCAGGCACTTCCCAAGGTGTTTGTGAGGGTTGAGGTGCTCAGCTGGGCTGGAGATGGGACATGGTTTGTCCTTCAGGTACCTCCCAAAGCAGTTCTTCCTCCTGTAGCTTGTGGAGTGGCAGGAGGGGACAGGACATGAGTCACTACAAGCTCTGCTGGGGAAGGGAGTTTTGTGCTTCCCACAGGGATTCCTCTGGTCAGTACGGAGTTGGCATTATAGAGTCATTAAGGCTGGAAAAGCCTCTGAGGTCTCCAAGTCAAACACCAACCCAGCACCACCGTGTTCACTAAGCCATGTCCTTACTGGAGCAGAAGGCCCTTGGAAGGAGCAGCACAGTGTCCAAGTGGCATTGGAATGGGCTGCTCAGGGAAGTTGTGGAATCACCATCCCTGTAAGAGTTCAAAAGTGGATGTGGCACTGAGGGATATGATTTTGTGGTGTACACAGTGATGCTAGGGTAACGGTTGGGGTCAGCCTTAAGAGGGCTTTTCCAACCTTAATAATTCCATGAGTCTTTAAGTTTTGCAGTCTGTGAGGTTTTGATGTATTTGGATAACACCAGACCCAAGTGCCTGTGCTTATCTGGAAGAGGTGAGGGAAGTGGGAGGGAGCAGCAGCTTATGGCTTCACATGAGGTCCCAATCCAGAGCACTTGGACTCCATGGGAAAGGTCAGGCTCCTACATGGGCTGTCTGCCCTGTCCTGAGGGAGCCACCATGCTGTCTCCCCTGCTTTCTCCCAGGATCCACAGTTGTTAACTGGTTTCAGACAGTCCTTTTAGATCAGGAATTCTTGTTAATGGGAGTCCTGAGTGGGATGCAGATGATAATGATAATTAATGAGGGGAACCTTTAATAGAAGGAAGCAGAACGATTGGAACAGTGGGCGTCCCGCTTTCAGAGCACAGCTGGTGTCCAAGGAGCAGAGAAATGTAGCTTTGTCTCACTTCCTTCCCTTATTAAACCCAGCAGGTCTCCTGTCCTGGCTGCAGCGTGGATATTTATAATGCTCCATCCCTGTGGGACTGGAGGGATTAAACTCGGTGTGTTAATTAGCCTGATGGCTCCCTTGGGTGCTTGGCTGGTGGAGAGGGAGTCCCTGGGCACAGCAACACTCCCAGCATCTTCTGGGAAGAGCTGGCACATTCTGGTGGCTTGGATCTTCCCCTCCTGGAGAAGCATTGCTGTCTCCTGCAAAGAGAGAGGGTTTGTTGTATCCAGGAATTGCCAGGAGTGGTTGCACTCTGTGTGAGCTCCCTGTAAACGAGTGGAAGTGAAGGTTCCAGGATGCTGGGTTGGATATCTGATCAAAAGGAGCAGCTATCCACGTCCTCCAGCCTCCTGCCACGTGCTGTGCCTGTACTTGGTATTTGGGAGATGCCCTCAGACTGTCCTTAAGCCCAGTCCTGCTGTAAGACACAGCTGGAGTTCTGGGGACATCATCACCTGCAGGCAGCTTCTGTGGCCATGCTGGGCGTGACAAGTGACAGCCTGGTCGGACAATGGGAATTGTCTCAGGAATGGCACTTTTCAAGGGAGCATCAAACAGGCTGCCCAGCTCAGTGGTGGAATTACCATCCCTGAAACTGCTTAAAGAACATGTGGATGTAGCACTTAGGGACATGGGTTAGGGGTGGCCTTGGATATGCTGAGGGAGTGGTTGGACTCGATGATCTTGGAGGTTTTTCCAGCCTACGTGTTTCCATGATTCTGTTCTTGATCAGGTCACCTCAATCCAGGGACATTCCCCATGTCACGAAGCAGACAGGAGGCAGCAGCACGGCCCTGTGCTCTGACCCCCACCTGTGACTCTTCCTCATCCATGGAAAACCTTCCTAAACTGTGTTACTCTCCTCACTTTCCCCAATCCCTTTTTCCCAGATGGAACGGCAGCGCCTGGCACGAGAGAAGCAAATGAGAGAAGAGGCTGAGAGGACCAGGGATGAGCTGGAGAGGAGACTGATGCAGTTAAAGGAGGAGGCAACGATGGCCAATGAGGCTCTGGTAGGTCCCTGGGAAGCTCTTTCCCGAGGCACTGCAGCTGCTCCTCACTCTTTCCACTGCGGAAGCATTTTTGGAAGTGCACTGTGTCTGTCCTATGGCGGCTCCCAAACTGCTGCCAGTGGACAGTGAGCAGGAGGCTGGATGGAGCCATCTCATCCTACCGGGCTGCTTGGGAGGAGCACAAAGAGGGTGATTTGGGCGGGAGCCTGGGCACATCCCAGCCTTGGCAGCAGAGGGCTGCAGGCTTTCATGGAAGGGAGGGATTCTATGGAGCGTGTCAGAGCGAGCAGCTCGAGGCCCTGCTCCGGGGGCTTGGGCACGTTTGGGGGGACATTGGCTGTGCTTAATGGCTTCATGTCCTGGAATTGGCAGATGAGGTCAGAGGAGACGGCGGATTTGCTGGCGGAGAAGGCTCAGATCACGGAGGAGGAGGCCAAGCTGCTGGCCCAGAAGGCGGCCGAGGCCGAGCAGGAGATGCAGCGCATCAAGGCCACGGCCATCCGCACCGAGGAGGAGAAGCGGCTGATGGAGCAGAAGGTGCTGGAGGCAGAGATGTTGGCACTGAAAATGGCCGAGGAGTCGGAGAGGAGGTCAGAGGGTACAACCTCGCAGCTGCCTCTGCTTTGCTTCCCACCCCCTTCGGGTTATCTCTCTATGTTATCCTTCCTCGGCCTCCCACGTGTGTCCAACAGCAAATGCCCCTGTGGCCCAGCTGGTTCCCTCTCCAAAAGCCAACTCTACTTTTCGGTGCTTTCTGCAACCCCCTGCATTCCCCAAAGTATTGACAACATTGATAACACTTGGGGGTTGTTTTTCCTTTGGATGGTAGGTCTACATTCCCTGTTCTCTCTTTATTCCTCTACTTAGCTCTCAGTAGTTCAGTTCTTTCCAGTCATGAGCTCTGTTCCAGGTTAGCTTTGAGCTCTCCCCAGCTCCTGGAGTCTTTACTCCTTGTTAAAACTGATGTTTCCACCCTCTTGATACCTAAACCCAGGTCCCACGGTGAATGTGGCAGTGAGCAAGCGAAAGATCAGTGTGGTTTCCTTCCAGCTGATTACTCCTTTCCGTGTGAGAGCCTGCTTGGTGTCAGCCCTTCTGCCTGGATAAGTGCTGCCCTTCTCCATCTCTTCCTGCCTTTGTCTCTCTCGTATGAAGTCTCCACTCAAATCCAGCAGAGCAAACGTCCTTCCTTCCTTTGGCTTTCTGCCTGTGGGGAGTCCTTAAGCCTCGAGGTTAAATACTGGTTCTAGAATTGCTGTCTTAGCACGTTTCTCCAGCCCTCAGCCTTGCTCACTGATGCTCCCACAGAGCCCATGTTGGAGCTGCCCTTCCATGGCTTGGACTTGTGTGCTAATTAAAGTCCCACATGTTCTGGCATTGCACTTACTCAAATGATTTCTTTGTTCAGGACAAATCTCAGCCTGTTCCACACCTACACTGTGATCCTCCTTCTCCATCCTCTCCTTCTCTGCTCCAATCTGATTTTGCCATTTGCTGGTTGTCTTTGCAGGGCAAAGGAGGCTGATCAGCTCAAGCAGGACCTTCAGGAGGCTCGCGAGTCGGAGCGCAGAGCGAAGCAGAAGCTCTTGGAGATCACCAGCAAGTCTTCCTACACAGTAAGAGAGATCTGTATTGTAATTCCATGCCCTCCTCTGTAGCCTGGAGGAGCCTCATTCTCCATCCCAGCCATGGAGGGGGCTGAGCTGTCTCATTGCTGCTCAGAAATCCTGAGCAGTGCTTGCCCTTTTCATCCCAGCATCTCATCCAACAGAACTTTGCTTTGCTCTTTTTTTTTTTTTTTCCCACCCACCTCTTGCTACAAGAGCAAAGGAGCTGCTGGTGAAATTAAAGCAGCAAATTTTAAACCAATTTAGCAGCCGTGTCAGAGCCACACTTTGCCAGCACGTGTGGAGTGCACCAGCTCAGCAATAGCCTTTAAAATAGGGTTAAACATGTCCTTATTCTTGTTAGGTGGGATAAACACTGTTCAGAACCTGTAAATTCATTCTTTGGGCATAAACTGGACCTTTATGGGCTGGGAAAAAACTTACTTGAAGAGAGATTATTCCATAATTGTCCATTAAGAGGATTTCACACCTCCCTCTGAAGCATCTGGTCCTGGTTCCTGCCGGGGACCGAAATGCCAGACTAAATGACCACTGCTCTGACTTGTCTGGCAGTTCTTTTCCTCCTCATGCCTAATTGTACCTGCAAATGCCATCAGGTGCCCCCATCCCTGCAGCTCACACCTGCCAGTGTTCCTTGCTGGCCCGGGGAAAGGGAAAGAGCATCAGGAATAGGCTCGACAGACGTACGTGGGAGTTACGGACCCGCCAGCACTGAGGTTTGAATTGGTACCTGCAGGCTCCTTCCCTCTTCTCTGGAAACTTTATAGGAGCAGATTGGAGAGGGTGAAGTAACTTTCCATCCTGATTCCAAGGAGTTCCCTGCAAGAATATTTGGAAGCTGTTAAAAATAATAGTGAGGGAAAAGAATCAGATGCTCTCAGCTTTGGGACACTTGATCAAGTGAGTGCTGGATAAAGCCCAGCTTTGGACTGTTCCTTATTTTACAAGTTAAAATTCTGGGATGCACCAGCTCCTTAATTCTGGGTTTAACTTGTGCACAGAGAGGGGTGTCCTCACTGGAACTTTGCTGCATGGCTACACCAGCCCAGTGTGGCATTCGGGCAGCTCTTCCACATCCATTTTTCCTTGTGTTTACATGTCCATCCTTACTCAAACCAGCAGATCCCCACCTAGAAGCCCTTCTGCCAAAATCCCGGTGCTGGTGAGCAGCTGGGTGGCTCTGCTCCTGTGGAGTTAGAGCCTCATTAGCGGGAATGTTGTGGGATTGCATGGAGCTCAGCTCCACCCCTCCAGCTGCATCTGCCTGGAGGCAGTTTCCAGACACATGGGGCTGTGTCCTCTCCCTTCCCTAAGGAGCCCTGGCCTTCCAGGCGCCGCTGCCGGTTCCAGGAGGGAAGGGAAATGCTTTTTTCCTCCCCATTTCCATGGCAGTCCCCTTATGCAGCTGCTCCTCCTGCCCCTTTCCTGCCCTGGGATGAGGGCTGTGCTGCACAGACTCGATGGTTGTTGTTTTCCAAGGTCAGGAGGAGGCTGGCGTGACCAGCATGTCCATATCCTGGTGACAGCACCTTGCTGGGCTCTTCCATCCTCTGTTACACTTCCCTGGATTGCCAGCACACGGAGGGACCCTGTTTTGAAAGCTGGTTTTGGGAGATTCCTGTCTCTTGGGTAAATGGCAGCTGTGCAGAACAGTGCAGGATTCAGGCTTGTCTCTTCCTCCAGTGAGGGGGTAATGTTGGGCTGATTCTTTTCCATTGTCCCAGACTTGTGCTGTGTCGTGCCTTGGCACTGGGAGCTAAGCAGGACTTCCCAAGCGCAGGGGAGGAAATAGGGAGTGGATGGATATAGAATCCTCTAGGTTGGAAAAGACTCTTAAGAGATGGAGCCCAACCACTAACCTCTGTGCTGCAGAAAAGCCAAATGAAACAGTTAAATATATATTTTTTTCAACCCTCCAGTCTCCAATCCTGGTTCTTTAACGCTTGTTCCAGTGTCTTTTTAGTCATTGGAGCCCCGGCTGCTTTTCTGATGTCACTGGTGGGTGATGCATGAGAAGTAAGACGTGGATCTGAGTCTGAGGCTGTCAGGGCTTGGAGAACAATTCATTCCTTACGGACTTGGCGACGGCTCTTTGCCTCCCTCAGTGCCCTTCAGGTGCCAGATAAAGGCAATCCCCTCTTCTCTGATCCTGGGAAAACTCGAAGTGGCTGGTTTGGACTTGCCCAAATTCTTGAGCAGCAAAGTAAAGGCAGTGACAGCAACAGGAGGAGCTTTCCCTGCGGGGGAAACCTCCTGACTTGTTCTGTGCTCCATCCGCATCCTCTGTCTTGCTCTGTATTCCAGAGGGATCAGAGGGATGGCCGCTGTCAGCCTGGTGCTTGCCTCTATTAAGGGCAGGAAAGTGCTGTCATGCAGTAACAGGGCTTTGCAGTTTGTTCCAGGTGAGGAAACACATACGGAAAGAGCTCCATGTCCCTTTTATCACCCCTGGATTAGAAATCCCTGCACCTGCTGCGAGACCTGCCCAGGATTGTTGCAAATAGCAGGGAATCTGCAGCAGGGAATTCTGCCCCTCTGCCCTGCTCAGATGAGACCCCACCTGCAGAGCTGCCTCCAGCTCCAGCATTCCCAGCACAGGAAGGATGTGGAGCTGCTGGAGCAAGTCCAGAGGAGGCCACGGAGATGCTCCGAGGGCTGGAGCCCCTCTGCTCTGGAGCCAGGCTGGGAGAGCTGGGGGTGTTCACCTGGAGAGGAGAAGGCTCCAGGGAGAGCTCAGAGCCCCTTCCAGTGCCTAAAGGGGCTCCAGGAGAGCTGGAGAGGGACCTGGGACAAGGGATGGAGGGACAGGGCAAGAGGGAATGGCTTCCCACTGCCAGAGGGCAGGGATAGGTGGGATATTGGGAAGGAACTGTTCCCTGTGAGGGTGGGGAGGCCCTGGCAGAGGTTGCGTGGAGAAGCTGTGGCTGCCCCATCCCTGGAAGTGTCCTAGGCCNTGGCTGCCCCTGGAAGTGTCCTAGGCCAGGTTGGATGGGGCTTGGAGCACCCTGGGATAGTGGGAGGTGTCCCTGCCCCTGGCAGGGGGTGGGACTGGGTGGGCTTTAAGATCCCTTCCAACCCAAACTATTCCATGATTCTGTTAAATACTTTGCTCCAGATATCAAGCCTGTGCCTTTTAGAGCCCTAAACCTACTCGCTCTTTGCTTTTTCCATACTTTTCCTCACTCCTGCTGCTCTTTGACTTCCCCACCAATTTTTTCCTTGCTCTGTGACGGAGCAGTGCCGAGGGAAGAGAAGGAAGTGGCTGTAGCAACCCTGACAAATTGGCTCTGAACTTAATGGCTGCAGCAGCTGAAATTCCTACTCAACTGTTACTGCTGCTGTTGGGAGTTTTTAAAAACAAAACTCAACAAGCTTGTGCTGAAAAAAAAACGAGCTAAAGGTTGTTTGAAGGCCAGCAGGCTGGCTTGGATGCTCCCGGCTCCCCTGCGCTGCAGGGACGGGAGAACCTCACGTGGGAAGGGCTTTGGGAACACCTGTGTGCCTTACAGGGAAGGGACTTGAATGTCAATGGGATGCAAGTATTTAAATCAGTTAAGTGCTTTGGCAGACCTGTCCCCTTTCCTTCGAGACTGGAATTTAGGTACTGAGCTGTCCCCTCCAGCGCCTGCTCCAGAATTAATGTGGCTTTGTTCCCTGCTGGCAGCAAAGGGAGGAGTAAGGAGTTGGGTTTCCTTGTCCTGTGGGTCTTAACTCACCTGGAATGCTCCAGCCAAGCCAAGTGCAGTTTTAGGCACCACCTTGTTTATGCTTGTACGAGGTGTTTGTGTTCCAGCTTTGCAGGTCGATGAAATTTGTCCGAGCTGGGAAGGAGCCCGGGCTGTTTGTGAATTCCAGGCTGGTGGTGAGGGAAGAGGCAGGTTATTGTGCAGAGTAAATCTGTCACCCTGCTGCTTGCAGGTCTTGTTGAAGTGGAGCTAACTGAAAACAGTGCCTGGAGTATCCCAAATAGGAGAAAGAATGAGGGAAAGAATGAACCAGCAGAAGCTCAAGCTCTCATTTGTTGGAGTGGGTACCCAGCAGTGCCATTCCAGGTTTGGGCACGTTGTTTTCGTTACAGGAATCCTCTAAAGCAAGAAGAAGCATCCAGCAGGGAGGTGGGGGATCTTTTGGATGCTGAGCTGGATTTCTCATATCCCAAAGCCAGGGCTAAGCTGGCTGGCAGCAGTTGTGACTCAGCCCCATCTGATACTGCTGTGCCACCCTTGACGTGTGCCCTGTTTGCCACCTCATCCAGCGTGCTGCAGGAGCAGAGCCATGACTCCATCAGGCTTCTCCTCTCCTCCTAATGAGCCCATTTGTTAGAGGTGTGACAGAGTTTTTGACTGAGAGAAAGAAGGGTCTTTTTTTTAATTTAGGACAAGGTGAAATCTGATGGCCTGGCAGTGTGTGTCACTGGGGGATATCAAAGCATTTTGCAGGAGGAAGAAAGTCCCAAATCCTTGCTCAGGTGTGAGGGGAGTGATTCACTATTACCTCAGCATTTCCAACTGAATCTGGAAGTGGTTTCTAAACATTTGGAACTGTAAATTACTGAGGAGATTAAAATGTGTTGGTGCATCTCCACAGACCTTGCTGGAATGGCATCCCTGGGGTCACGTTGGTTTTTGCTCAGGCTTTGGGGAGCTCTGGAGTGCAGGATTCTGCTGTCCCTCAGGGTCTTACCTTGCCCCTGTTCACAGCTTGAACTTTAAAAAGCTGATTTAATGTTATGCAGCTGTCAGATGACTCCCAAGAGGCAGCTGCTGTCCAACTTGAAGTGGTACAGCAGTGATAAACCCTCGATTTTACCAAGTTTTGTCAATAGATTTTGAATGCAGGTGGTGCTTTGTCTCCTCTTTAGTGCTGCAAAAGAGTCCTGGAGGAGCAATGGCTTTGAATTGAGGAACAAATTGGGAATGGAGCAAGGGAATCTCCAGGCTGAGCTGGTGCTTGGGACTCTGGGCTTGAGCGTTGCTGTGATTTTATGTCGGCATTACAGAACATTTGCTGTAGTGACACTTGTGTGGCCCAGAGTGATTAATTTGTGCTCTCCCTTCAGCAGTCCATGAACTCCAGCACCACAGCACTGCCCACTGACCTGCCAAGCTTCAACCTCATCAGCGAGAGCCTGTCCTTCGACTTCAAGGATACGGACATGAAGAGGCTGTCCATGGAAATCGAGAAGGAGAAGTACGTGGCACGCATCCAGTCTGGGCCTGGGCTGGGATTTGTGCTGGACATGAGCCAGCTGTGCCCAGGTGGCCAAGAAGGCCAAGGGCCCCTGGGCTGTGCCAGCCCTGGGGTGGCAGCAGGCCCAGGGCAGGGCCCGTCCCCTGTGCTGGCACTGCTGGGGCACCTCCAGTGCTGGGGCAGCTCTGGGACCCTCAGGACAGGAGAGCCCTGGAGGGGCTGGAGCGTGTCCAGGGAAGGGAAGGGAGCTGGGAAGGGGCTGGAGCAGCAGGAGCGGCTGAGGGAGCTGGGAAAGGGGCTCAGCCTGGAGCAAAGGAGGCTCAGGGGGGCCCTTCTGGCTCTGCACAAGTCCCTGACAGGAGGGGGCAGCCAGGGGGGGTCGGGCTCTGCTCCCAGGGAACAGGGACAGGAGGAGAGGGAACGGCCTCAGGCTGTGCCGGGGGAGGGGCAGGTTGGATACTGGAAAAATTTCTTCATTAAAGGGTTGTCCAGCCCTGGCCCAGCTGCCCAGGGCAGTGGTGGATCCCCATCCCTGGAGGGATTTAAAGCCCTGTGGATGTGGCACTGGGCACATGGTCAGTGGTGGCCTTGGCAGTGCTGGGGATGTGGTTGGACTCAGTGATCTCAGAGGGCTTTTCCAGCCTAAACAATCCTGTGATTCTCCTGGCTGAGCATTTCCCTGGTGGGGACCTGGTGTCACAGATGTGTCTCTGCTCACAGGTGAGCTCAGGCCCACGGGCCCTGCTCCAGCCCCTTCCGCTCCATGTGGGAAACCTGGCTCCTGTTCAGTCTGGAATTGCCCACGGTGGTGGAGAGAGTTAACAGCAGGCTGAGTGCTGGAGCTTGTGGGTTGCAGCGTGTCCAGGGACTGTGAATTCAGCTGGAGTGTGTGCTGAGGTCCTGGGTTAGGGCTTTAACCCCTTTTCCTTGGAATCTGTGTCATGTTTCTTTATAAAAAGTGTTTGCCAGCAAGTTGGGATGTGATTATGAGCTTTGATCTTGTATTTTCCTGAGGGTGTTAAGTGTAGCCTTCGAAATTACCAATTGAGCAGAAATCAAAGCAGATCAGATTGTAATCTCTGTAGTAATAATGTGCTTTGTTCATCGATTGGGTCGTAGATCAAAGCTACAGTGGCTCTGGCATCCCGCTCCGGCCAAAACTTCCTGAGGCTGGAATGACACCCCCCTGCATCCCAGAGGGTGCTTGATTCTGCCTCTGCTCAGTGACCTCTCCTGTGTGTGAAACCACAGACCTGGAGATGGGAGATGAAAAACTTTTTGTGAACTTTTCCTAAAGCCAGAAGGAAAAAGATAGAAGCTGAAAATAATAGGATAATTCCTGGTTCTGTACCCAGGTTGCTAACTAGGTCATCCTGCTCTCCTAAGCAGGGAGAGCTGGCTCTGCCAAATGCTGAAAGCAATAGGATGCTCTTCCTGCTTTCTCTGGGGCTGTTCTCTTTCCTTGGGTGCTGGGACAAACCTCACTACAAATTTTGGCACTCCCAAGGGTTCCCATTACCCTGCTGGCCCTGTGACCTTGCTCAGGGGGTTAACCACAGGTACAAAACTCATGGTGTGATGTTTCCGGTTGATATTTCATCGTGGAGAACAGTTTGGGATGAGTCCTGGGAATGACTGGCTTGGGGGGGTGGGTTTTTTCCCTTTCTTTTTTTGGGAGACTTCCTCTCTCTCAGGGATGCTGTGTTTCTACAAGATACCTGATATTTTGGGGACAGTGCTTGCTCCCACACAGTTTACAAGCTAAATCCCTCTAAAACATGACAAGTCAGTACATCAGGGTCCTTCCTCACTGGAAGGATTCACGGATTTGAGTTGGGAGCTGGTTTGGGAAGGGGTTCAGGGGAGCAGAGCTCTCCTGAGTAGCTGCTTAAACCACTGTGTGGTGTAAACCTGTGTCAGCTTCACTTGCAAATTGGGAGGCGTAAAACACCACTCAGCAGCTCCAACTTGGGTTTAATTTTGTATAATAATGTAATTTTGTATAATAACACTTTTATTGCTGGGTTGGTTGTCTGGGTCCTCTTTAATAAGGAACAAATAATTGCTGGGAGTAGTTTACTGTGTGCTATAAACTGACATTATCAGTTCCACACGCTGGAAATAATGAAGAAAAGGTATTTCTGTGACAACTCTGTTCTCAGGTGTCACCTCACCACGTGCAGCTGGTCAGTTCTAACCCAGGGCTGTTCTGTGTGTGTGTTAGGGTGGAGTACATGGAGAAAAGCAAGCACCTGCAGGAGCAGCTCAACGAGCTGAAGACAGAAATTGAGGCACTGAAGCTGAAGGAGAGAGAGACAGCTCTGGACATTTTGCACAACGAGAACTCCAGCCGGGGCAACAGCAAGCACAACACTATTAAAAAGGTATCAGAGGGCCCCAGTTTGTACCTCCCCTGATGAAATCCTTTAAAGAGAACCCTAAAATCACCCTGCTGTTTGGGTTAGCTTTTGATAATAAAATTGTCACATGTAGGCTCTTTTCCCCAGCTGCTTAGCTTTGATCAGAGAATTCCAGCTTCTGGTGGTCCTGGTGTCCTGACCCAGCCTGCTCTCTTCAGTGCTGTGGGCAGGGATGTGAAGGTCTCCAGGGTTGAAGGTCTTGCTGAAACTTAAAAGCTGTGCAAGGAAGCTGTTGGAAGGGTTCTGCATCCCTGGTGAACAGGAAAAGCCCTCTCTGCCTCTTGCAGCCATTCCCTACAAGCATTTGAGCTTGTCTGGTGAATAATGAGGGCAGAAATACTCCTGACTTATGAGCTCTCAGTGGAAAAAGCCAAAAGCTCTTCCTCTCTTTTAATCTCTCTAGAGAAACCTGTAGTGCAGCTTCAGTCACTAACAGCAAAGCCTTTGCTGGCAGGGTGTGTGAGACCTCTGCTCCCTGGAACCACCTGCCTCCAGAAATGCGGCTGAGATCGGGAACTTCAGCCAAAAATTTAGGCTGGCTGGCTCTGCTGACCCAAGGGTCACACCTGAAAGCTGACAACAAAACCCCTTATTTCTCTATGCCATCTTTACCCTTTGGCTCAGTGCTGGGCTCTGTAACGAGGGGCTGAGGGCACATCCATAATGGATTTGGTGGGATGTGGTGGCCAGCCCCACTCACCTGCAAAGGCTTTTCCCCTGCAAAGGCTTTTTCCTGGCTGGCTTTCTGCTAGCAGCTGTCCTCGGGAAGGATTCGGGAATCCATATGGCACGGGATGCAGGCTGTGGTAACAACTCCAGGCTTTCAAAACAAATCCTTCTCTCTTTACTACTCCCAGCCAAGAGTTATGTCTGAAAGGATCTGGAAGTATCAGTTCTTGCTGACTTTCATGGCTGGGAGTTTGTGATCACTGAATTGGGGCAGGAAAATGAATCTAGCGGGGCTCACTCTCCGCTTTCCCCGTGCTGGCCTGGAGCTATTCAGGTTCTTGTCACACCAGAGCAGAGAATATAAAAATCTTCACAGCCCCTTTTGTCATTTTAGAATCTGGAGGCGTTTCTGCTCCCAGTAGGTTTTGGTAGGATTTGTCTCTGTGTTCCAAGTCCTTGGTTTAAACAGAAATTGCTAAATTTTCACTTCTGACAGAGAGGAGTTCATAGAGAGCTGATGGTCCCATTTGTCTCCCTTAAAGAGGGTGGCTGGGCAATCATTTCCATGTCTGTCAGGGCTTGTCACGGTGCTGTCACTTTGCCTTCCTTTGAAGCTGGAGTCTTGTCCTGTCCCCTCCCTTCCGGAGGGAGCTCCGGCTGCCCGGCTGCTGCATCTCAGCAGAGGAGCAAAGGTTCCCAAATAATTGTCTATTAGTGGAGCACATCACAGGGAAATTACAGCCTGCCCTGCTCAGGGCCCCGGGAGGTCAAGCAGGGCTTTTGTCTTTGCGGTAGTGATGGCAAAGAAATCACAAGGCACTGGGAATGGGAAAGCAGTTCAGCAGTACTTCAGTGGCACCAACCCTCTGCCTCACCTGGAAGCTGCTCCGGGAAGGCCCTGAGATCGCCCAAATCACCTGCCCTTGTATCACACAGGATTATTATTATTATTTGTTGTTGTTGTTCATTTTATTTTGCTGGTTTAGCCTCAAGCCCAGGGCAGAAGACCTATCTGCATTTGAGAATTCCAAGTAGGTTGTTCCAAGGTACTCTGCGTGGGGGTGATGGGATCTGGCTGTCTCACTAACCCGTGCATGAGCTTGCCTGCGCTCCAGCGGGACTGGCTCCCCGTGCTGACCCATCCAGCCCAGCTCCCCCTCCCTCGGGAGCATTCCCAGCTCCTCTACATTTGTTCCTACACCTGATGCTCCGTGCTGGGAAGCGTCTTTCTTGGCAGAAGTTGAGTTGGCAACCTCAGTGGGGGAGTGCAGGTAGAGGCACTTAAATAATTCAGCACGCCTGTTTTTGCACTGGTGGTTGGGAATCTATCCGAGGTGCAGGGCAGCCTTTGAAGATTTCTTTAATGAAGAGTAAACCTGCACCTTCCCCCCTTGTTTGCTGCAGAAAGAAATTCAGGATGTAGGAAAAAACCCCAAACAAACAGCCAAACCCCATCAACTGTGCTGCCAAAACTGTCAGGCTAAAAATGCGCAGCTCCGTCTCGGAGCGGAGCAGCACGTGGATGCTCTGCCTGTTTGAGAAGCATCCCAGGAAGGTAAAACAGAGGATTGAGGACAACTGGTGTCTGCAGGTGACTCTTGGGCCAGGGCGAGGTCACCACCACACCTGGCGGACAGGAGTTGTCCTCCTCCCTGCACCTCCTCCAGCCCGGTGGGTCCTGCTCCGTTAATGCTTTGTCTCTTCTTCCCAGAGCCTGCTTCCCTCCAAGGATTTGCCCTCAATCCACAGGCTGTGTGTGTGCAGAGCATCCGCTCCCTCCTTGGGGAGGATGAGTTTGGGAAAGCTTCCCTGCTTTTCCCTGGAGCATAGCTCTTGCATACCTGCAGGGTTTAGGGAGCTTGGAGTCAGTGGCACTCAGGGAGGAGGCATTGTGGGTGCTGGGATAGCGGCACTCACAGGTGGCAGAGCTGGTGGGAAGTGCTTTTGGAAAAGATAGAGCAATTCCCAGCACCTCTGGAGCTCAGGAGCAGAGGCAGGATGTTTTACCCAGGAGCCATCAGCACTGGTCTCTGCTGTTCTTCACTGGACCAGCCATTCCAGGGGCTGTAAATCCCTCCAGTCTGAGGTTTGTGCCAGCCCTGGGGAGCTGCCGGTTCCCAAGACAGGCTGCTCTCGTTGTTAAGCACTTCCACGGGGAAGAGGCTAAAAGGGGTGACCCTGCAGGTCTGGGCCACCTTGAGGGAGTCATTGGATATCCCCAGGCTGACTTGCCACGGATGAAACCCACTATCCCATCCTGCCTGGCTTGAAGGCAGGCGAATTTGGGGTGAAATCCACTTGTGGCCACACTGCGAGGAGGTGAAATGAAGCCCTGGCAATGTGTGGAAAGACTATTCCAGCAGCTGGGAGCGATGCAGTGCCCGGGAGGAGCCCCCATAATTAAAGCATCTGCACAGCGAGTGCTGCAGTGTGACCTCTGGGGTTTGGTGCCTGCCTTTGAAGGCGCCTGCGAAGTTTTTCATGTTTAATTACGTGGTTAACATGCTAATCCCTTTTTATGAGCTCTGTGGGCACAGCACAGGCACCTCATCTGGAAGCTGCTCTCCCTTTTCCGTAGCTCCCCGCCGTGGGCTGGTGCTGTGTCTCCAGCTGGCTCGGATTCAGGAGGGTTTGTCACTTAGGCTGTGGTGGAGGGTGAAAAACCCACTTCTTCCTCATCTCCTGCGCTGTAGGAAAGCTCCCAGGACAGGCTGCTAAAACACAATCAGGTCTTTGATTCCACTTGCTTTCTTCTTGCACAGTCATGCTTATTTACTGGGATTTAAGCCCTTTGAAGTATCCAGGCAAGGAGCAAATCTCCACGCCTGTTCCCAGACAAGCGGCTTTGTCGTTGAGCCTCTGGTCCTTCCGCAGGCAGCCTTGGCCCTTCCTGCCAGGATCTCACGTGGCTCACGGCTCTTTCCAGGCGCAGCATCTCCAGGGCTCGAGCTCTCTCCCACAGGATCACTTGTGGGGCCCATAGGCATCGTGCAGATCCTGCTGGCTCCGCTCCTGGCTCTGATCCTGGTTGTGGTGCAGTGTTGCCCTCGGCTTGGGTAAGGATCATCATGGAGATGCTCCCAGGGCTGGAGCCCCTCTGCTCTGGAGCCAGGCTGGGAGAGCTGGGAATGTTCACCTGGAGAGGAGAAGGCTCCAGGGAGAGCTCAGAGCCCCTTCCAGAGCCTAAAGGAGCTCCAGGAGAGCTGGAGAGGGACCTGGGACAAGGGATGGAGGGACAGGGCAAGAGGGAATGGCTTCCCACTGCCAGAGGGCAGGGTTAGATGGGATAGGGGGAAGGAATTGTTCCCTGTGAGGGTGGGGAGGCCCTGGCACAGGGTGCCCAGAGAAGCTGTGGCTGCCCCTGGATCCCTGGAAGTGTTCCAGGCCAGGTTGGATGGGGCTTGGCGCACCCTGGGATAGTGGAAGGTGTCCTTGCCCACGGCGGGGGTGGGGCTGGGTGAGCCTTAGGATCCCCTTTGGATTCAGTCAATGGATGATTCCCAGCTGGAAGCACAAAGTGAGGAGAGCCAAGGGGACTTCTGCAGGCTTGTCTTCCCTCCTCCACCTTCAGGATAGGCTCTGGTCTGTCCTTGTAAGGACACTGGTGACTGGTGATGGCACTGCTGCCCGAGTGTCTGGTCATGCAGACAGGATGTGCCACCCCCAAATGTCAGGAGGCTCCTCCATCATCTGGACAGGCAGAAGGATTTTGGGAGGCTAGTGCTGGGGCAGACACCTTCCCTCTCCCTGTTTTCCAGCTGCACCTGGTGAGCAGCACGCTAGGGATTGCTGAAACGTGTCCCCTGAGGACTTCTCAATTCCTGTGGGCTCTCTGTCATCTCCTGGGGACTCCCTTCCTCTCCTGTCCCCTCTGGAACTGCAGATTTCCCTGGTGTGAAATGGGTCTGTTTTGCTCCTGTGGTTTGGTGGGGAGAAGGAGGATGTTGTGCCCCTGGCAGAGAGAAGGGATCAGCACAAGGAATGCTCTGGGAAGGGCAGAAGGAGGGAGCCTGGGTGGGACAGAGCAGGCTGAGCTGCCAGCAGCTGGGTCCATCCTTGCCTGTGGATCCTGGGACAGGGATGAGGTGCTCTGTAGTCTCCTGCAGAGCTGTTTAACCCAATCCCACCTGGAAAGGGAAGGCTGTGTGCTCAGAGCACACACCACCAGTGAGGGACTTCCCAGGAGCAGCAGCTCTGGTGTTTCCTGTTCCCTTGGGAGCTGTGGGATTGGAAAAGATGAGTGAGGATGCCAGCTTCTCACTCAGCCTGGCATCTGGCTGGGGTGCAGGTGAGAGCCAGGAAATACCCAGTGGGCAGAGCAGCTCTGGGAACACATTTTCCAAGTGCAGGAGGAGATGGAGGCTCATCCCACGTGGGTGTTGCCCACCCACACCCATGTGTGAGAGGCCACATCCCTTCCAGGTTCTTTTTCTTTCTGGTTCTCCTCGGAGCTGGGAAGTGAAACTCCCAGGCAGTTAAACTGGGACACGGCAGCCTCTTTTCCTTGTTTACAAGGAACAAGAGGAAAGTAGGAAACGTCAGGCCTATCAGCTATTTCTGTGGCAGCCTTTGAAAAGCATTTCCTTCACATGGAGCGTCATCTTCTCTTTTCAAACGGGCTCATCAAAGCGTCGGGGGCTGGGGGACAGTTGTGCTCGGGAGAGAAAAAACGGCAGCGTGGGAGGGAGAGAGGAGCGGGGAGGGAAACATGGGAAGAATCACAGAAAAATAGGGTTGGGCTTCAAAAGTAACACTGGGAACTGAAAGGTGACCTGGCCGGTGGGACTGGGGAGGGGGCAGGGATGGGGAAGGGCACCAGGGCAGGGAGTGGGGAATTACGAGGATTTAGTGTGTGGAGCACGGGGTGATGATTAGCAGGGACTGTAGATCTTCCTGGCAGCAGGAAAAAATCCCGGGATCGCACAGGGTGAGGGTGGCATAGGTCACCCTCTCCACTAGCCCGGGCCAGGCTGTAGGATAAACAAGGAAACAGCAAGGAAATGAGACACTGTAAACCTCTCCCTGCTGGGGGAGTTTGGGGGCAGGTTGGTGTGATTTGCAGCCCCTTCCCCTTCATCCCTGAGGATGGCCTCGGCTCTGGGGACTCGGGAGCCCCGGGGGGTTCCCTGGATTGGGTTTGCCCGGCCCGGGCAGTGCTGTGCCTGCAGTTATTGGGTTACCTGCTCCAAACTGCCTGTGCCTGCCAGGCACTTATTGGGTTGCTTTGGTTTGTTTGTGTTTCCTAAATCAAATCGGTCCAGCAGCCCTGGGTAGCAGCAGGCTCGGAGGAGCCCCGGCGCAGGAATGCAGGGAGTGGGGCTCTTCCCTCTCTTCCCTCCTTCAGATCTTGATTCATTTGAGTTCTGGCCGCTTAATTGCGCTGCCTCTCTCTCCCTCTAAATTTTCCTTGATGGCTCTGGTAGAGCATCGGGAGCCCACCCTCCCTCCTGCAGGAAGGAGATTATCATAATACTGCTTGTAAATCAATTTTTTTTTCCTTTTCTCCGCACTGACGAGGATGTAACTCCCTCTTAATCACCCTGCACAGCGTTACGCTACGGGGAGAGATATTTATTTCTCCTTGCCTGGCCAGGAAAAGGGGATGCAGAGACTGCGGAGACTTTTTGGAGGTGTTGGAGGCCTCCAGAGGGCTTTCCCCCGACAGATGATGGAGAGGCCGGCCCAGGGTGGTGCTCTCCTCTTTGCTCTCACATCCCAGTGCAGAAAAGAAAGGAAAACCAGTTGAGGGAATGGGATTTCCCTGCACAGAGCTCCCTGCGCCCACCAGCTCCCGCAGCCTGCGACACCGGCTGGAATGAGTCAGGATGCCCTGGGAGCTCCCTTCGGCTCTTCCCATCTTCCCGGAGCACATTCCTCGGGTCTGGTCCGTGCAGTGCTGGCAGTGGGAGCGAGGATAGCCCTGCCTCTGCTCCACAGCCAGGAAAACAGCAATAAAAGAAAGCAAAAGGGAGGGGGAGAGTCAGTGTGCAGTCAGGAGCAGTCCTGATTTCCTCTCTGTTGATTCCGGTGCCTGGCTGCAATCGGATGTGAGGAGGCAGCTGGAGCTGCCAGGCAGTCCCGATCCCAGTCCACTGGGAAGGGACTTTAAATCTCATCCCATCCCACCCCCTGCCATGGGCAGGGACACCTTCCACTATCCCAGGTTGCTCCAAGCCCTGTCCTGCCTGGCCTTGGACGCTTCAGGGGTGGGGCAGCCACAGCTTCTCTGGGAATTCTATTCAGGGCCTCACTGTCCTCACAGAGATGAATCCTGTGGTCTTTGCCCTTCAGATGGCAAAATCTGGCTACTCGTGGGAGCCAGTGATCCACAGGGCATGGCCCTCTGGGGAAGTCTGTGCTCACACCTCTCTGTGGCACCCCTGTCTCGTGAAGACCCATCTTTGCTCCCACTCCCTGTCTGGCTGCTCTTCCCGTGCCTCAGATTCCCTGAACAGGTAAAAGTGCCATTGAGCATCTCCAGGAGCCTTTGGATGTTGTGGATGAAAGTGCCTGGTGAAGGAGCAGGGCTGCATCTCTCCTTTCTCCCTGTGCCTGCTCTGGATGCTTCGGAGCTCTGCCTCCTGCTTCCCAAATCTCTGGGCTGAGGCAGGCACAGCTTTGGGCTCAGGTCCTACTGCCCCAGCAGTGCCTCGGGGTACCCCAGAACCCCAAAACCACGTGGGGGGTTAATGGAGAGCTGTGTGTAGCTACAGGCAGAGAGCCAGGCTTGAAACAGTTGGATTTCTTGATAAGCCTGAGGGAAACATCTTCCTTCTGCTCCGTGAGCAGGTTTAGCTCCGTTCTTCCCCCCAGCAGAGCACTGGGTTTGCCGGGGGGGATCTGGGGGCATCTCCCCTTGCTGGGCTCTAAGGGAATGAGCTCCTGTGGGCTGGGCAGGGCTGGAGGCTCTGCTGCCCCAGCCAGGCTGCAGAGGGGACGGATTTGGAGGCACAGCCTTGGGAAGGAGATGGATGGCAGGTAGATCATGGAATGGTTTGGGTTGGAAGGGACCGTACAGCCCACCCCGTTCCACCCCTGGCATGGGCAGGGACTCCTCCCACTAGCCCAGGGTGCTCCAAGCCCCGTCCAACCTGGCCTTGGACACTTCCAGGGAGCCAGGGGCAGCCACAGCTTCTCTGGGCACCCTGTGCCAGGGCCTCTCCACCCTCACAGGGAAGAATTTCTTCCCAATATCCCACCTAATCCTGCCTTCTGGCAGTGGGAAACCATTCCCTGTGTCCTGTCCCTCCATCCCTTGTCCCAAGTCCTTCTCCAGCTCTTTTGGACCCCTTTAGGCACTGGAACACTTCAGGGATAGGGCTTCCTGTCCGATGGCCCCAGCAGTGGGTCTGGCAGCAGCCTGGGGCTCTCTGCTTCCTTTTTTCCCCCCTCTCCAGCCTTAGAAGGAATAATGCTGCCTGTAGCACACAGAATCCCTGTCCCACCTCACCCACCTTCCATCCAGCTCTGGAGGGGATGCTGGAGCAGCTGGAGGATGCTGAGGAGGAGGAGGAGAGCCAGCCCTGGCCTCAGAGCTGCTGCCAACAAAGATTATTAAGCCCCTGCAGAAATTTCCTCTGCAATACAGATTTTTTTCCGACTGGCATTAGAGCTGTGAAGGAATTACTGAGGAAAAGCCGTGGGGGAGAAGCAGGGAGGGGGGGAAGCGCTTGACGGCTCCGTTGAGGGGCTTAACTCACTGTAAGGTGATCCCAGGATTCCTGTTTCAGCAAAACCGGCATTCCCGGCGGAAGGCACCGGGCTTAATCCAGCTGAAACGAAGCCTTGGCAATTAGCCGGCTGCTTTGGCAAACTCGTGGTGATCCAGCAGCTGGCTGGAAGGTGGCACTTCTCCCGCCGTGCTCCGTTGGGTGGTTGTCTGTAAATCCTGGGATTTCTTCCCCGCCGCTGAGGATTTCTTTTATCTCCTTCGGCCCGTTAGCAAATGGGCTCGCGGCTCCTCCGCGGGGTATTATTTTTGGGATCGCTGGGGAAAGCTTTCCATGGGTTTCCAAGTCCTGCAGAGCGTGCAAGGACAGGCCTGTGAGTGAGGGCTCTCCAGCTCTGTTATCCAGCGGGATGGATGGAGCGGGGCCGGGGTGAGATCCTGGGCTGGCTGCATGGATCACACGTGGTGGGATGGGGTTGGATGTGAGCATGGACAGAGGACGGTCCCCGTTTGGTGGCAGAGGGGACACATGTCCGGTGGCTGTTGGAGTGGTGGGTTCTCCCTCAGCCCATGGAGCTGTTTCTCCTCCAGCTTCCCAAAACCCACCATCAGAGGCCTCAGGAGTGGCTCCTTTGCTCCAGTCTCCCATGTATCCCACGTCCTGGAAGCCTCAGCCATGCCAGTGACCTTGATTGAGTCTCTGCCCTTGCTTTCCCCCGGGCTCTGCTTGCTGTGGTGGGGGCTGCACGACCCTCCAGCTTCTGCAACCCCCGGCTTCGACATTCCCTGGTATTTTCAGAGGGATTCAGGCAGCAGCTTCCTCCAGCCCAGCCCGGGGCTCTCCCAGGGGTGAAGCTGGGGCGGGTGCCCCATGGGAGTTTGGGGGTGCCCCTGACCCCGCTCTGCTCTCTTCCAGCTCACCCTACAGAGCACCAAGTCCCGCGTGGCCTTCTTCGAGGAGCTCTAGGAAACGACTGCTCCGCACCGCTGCTGCTTCCCAACGGCTCCCACCCAGCTGGAGCCTGTCCCTGGAGCCAGGGGCTTCCCAGAGGGATCACCGCGGAGCCACCGGGTGCTCCAGCCTCTGCACACCGACGGACTCGGGGCCGGCTGCCCCCGGACTGTGTGATGTTCTCTAGCTTAGCATCCGTTCATCCTCCACCTGACACTGTTTTCCTGGGTTTTCCAGCTTTTTTCTCAACCTCCTAGCATAGCTTCTCGGCTCGGCCCTCCAGGCCTTTCCCTGGTGCCGGGATCAGGGCTGTGGCTGTACCTTCCCACTCTGGCAGCCAGCAGAGGAGTGTTCCCGAGGGTCTCCCTGGCAGGAATGACATCCCTCTGGATTGCCTTCCACCAGCTCTGGAGCTCTGTGTGCCAGCCTGGAGCTCCGTGTGCCGGCCGTGGAGCTCCTTGTGCTGGCTCTGGACTCCCGTGTGCCAGCTCGGAGCCCCCTTAGCCAGCCCTGGAATTCTTTGTGCCAGCCCAGAGCTCCGTGTGCCGGTCCCGGAGCCGTGTGCCGGGAGCTCCATTAGGAAGCAGAGCATGTTCCAGTGGAGTGCTGTAAATCAGGGCCGGCGCGCCGGCTCTCCCAGCGCCCGCTGAGGTGGGAGGCAGGCGGACAGGGAGCGGGATGACAGCGACCTGGGGCTGTGGGGATCCTGGGCTGCTTCCCTGGGGAGAGGAGGTGGGAGGAAGGGCTCCTCCTCCTCCTTCTCCCTGTTAGGAACAGGGAGCGGGAGAACAGCTAGTGCCAACCAAATGAAACGTTATTTTTCCTGCAAACTGTGACAAACCTGGGCAGCTTCAGGCTGGGGGGTGCTCCAGGGGCTCCAGGCTGGGCTTTTCCTGGGTGCCCAGGCCCCCAGCCCCTCCGAGCCCCCTGGGAATGCCGGTATCCCGGGCTGAGCCCGGGGCTGCCTGCTCCTGCCCGTCCCATCGCGGGTGCCTTTGCTCTGACCTCCCCGCGGGGGGAACAGGGATACCCTGACCTTCCCTTCCTGCCTCCGTCCCAAATCCTGCCCCCTGCTCGGGTGGAATCCTCCTTCCAGCTGCGATTTACCCTCCAGCAGAGCTGGTGCTGCCCCAGGGATCCCCCACATCACCTCAGGATCCCCCATTCCTCCTTCCCACAACCTCACCGGACCCAGGGCCCTATTGGAGCCGGATGGAGGCTCAGCCCAGGGCTTGGCGTGGAGTAAATCCCATCCCAACCCCTTTTTATTTAAAACCTGGGATCGAGTCCCAGCACGTGGCTGCATTTCGGATGGCTGTGGCCTGGCACAGCCGCTTTCCCATTCCCCGGACTGTTGTACTCCGAAGGAATAACTGTTCTCTTGTGTTTTAATAAAAATTCACAGCACTAGGAGGGGAGCTGAGGCTTCTTTGGTCTTTTTGTCTTTGGGAAAAACCTCTCCGAGCCCGACTGCTGCAGTTAACAGTGGCGGGATAAATGGGAATGAGCTGCAGCACTGGGATCCCTCCGGCAGCTCCCACGGAATTGGGATGGCTCCAGGGGTCTTGCTGTCCCGGGTCCCTCAGGGCTCTTTGCATCCCTCCTTGAGGAAAAAGGGGTTTGGGGTGCCCAGAGGGGGCTGAGCCCGGCATTTGCCATCCCTGATGCTTCCTGATCCCGTCCTGCCTGGAATAAATAAAGGATGTGCTGCATTGACCTCAATTTTATAATTAATCACGGATTAAACCGGCCCAGCCCAGCAAGCCCCGACCCCCGGGGCTGTTCCCGGCCCCGCTGGGATCGGCGATGGATGTGCTTTCCATCCACTCTCTGGCAGCAGAATCCCGGGAGATTCACCGGAGCTTCTGGCCAGAGCTCGTCCCCAGCAGCACGGGTGGGCTGGGGGATTTATTCCGTGTTTTGTTGTTTTAAGCAGGGCTGAGGGAGGTGGGAAGGGGTTTCTGTTGGCACAGGGATGCTGGCGGGATACTCGTGGGAATTTTGGGGCGGCTGAAGGCAGAATGCTGAGGGTGACCTGATGTCCCACGGGGCCTCCAGTGACAGGAATGCAACTGGTGTGTCACCTGCACTGCCTGCATCCTGAAATGAATCCAGAAGGGCTTTTCCCAGCCCAGGCCAGGGCAGCAGGGCAGGGGGATGCACTGGGAATGCGCACATGATGGATGCGCAGGGGATGGATGTCCAGGGATGGAAGCATTGAGGATGTGCTGGGTGAAGCCAGGGATGGATCCAGCATTGGGAGTCTCTTCCTGCCCTCTGGCACGGGGGTCCCTGCTGCTCCCAGGGGCTCTGCACACTCAAAGCACTGCATGTTCCAGCTTTGCACATTCCCAGCTTTGCACGTTCCCAGCCTTGCACACTCAGCCTGGCACACTCAGCCTGGCACACCCACAGCCTTGCCTCTCACACTTGCAGCCCGGTGCCAGCTCCCTGCCCGCCCTCCGTGGCACATCCCAGGCCGTTTCTCTTGCTGTCAAAGGAAATTTCATCCTGGTTTATTCCCTTTTTAGCAAACTGAACTCAACAGGAGCCGCGGGTGTGGGTTGGTGTGAGCTGACTTTGCTCGAGGAAAAGAAACCATCAAAAAGCCTTTGCCATGTACCTCTCCCAGCACCTTCCCCAGCCATGGGTTCCTGAGGAAGGAAATTTGGGATTTGGCCAATCCGAGCGTTTTGGCAGTGATTCTCCACTTTGGGGTCCCCAAAGTCTCCTCAACTCGTGTTATTTCATTTCCAAACCATTAAATACTCTCAAAAGTGGAATAAAATGCTCAGAGCTGGGGGTGAAACGGTGCCTGTGGATGGGAGGTCACTGCTGCCACCAGAACAGAGGGGACTTGCAGGTGGCAAGCCCAGGGCCAGCAGCCCTGGGGGTCACCCAGGTGCTCTTTCAGAGCCCACCCTAAAGCTGCACGGCTTGGGACAGCAACTCCTGCGGGCAAAGGGCTTGGAAGGGGCAGCAGGGGTGGATGGGGAAACTGAGGCAGGGATGGCCCTGGTCTGGGGGCTCCCGGTGTGGCCTCGCCCCACCCATGGGCTGCTGCTCCATCCCCCCTCCTGCTGTGTCCCTGCTCCCCGGGGTGCTGCCCGGCCCTGGGTGCCTCGGGGGGTGAGGGCGGGGGTCTGTGGGGGCAGGGGGGCACTGGCAAAGCCCGGGCAGGGCTGGGGGCTCCTGCACGGGTGGGAAATGTGTGTGCCCGAGGGATGTGCATTTGCACGGGGGCACGGGGGCACCACAGGGATGGGCTGGAGCTGGGGGGATCGGGGCACCCCAGGGCTGCGGGTGGCTCTGCAGGGTCACCTCTGCCCACCCGCAGCAGGGTGGGAATTCGGGAAGCAGCCCACGGGACACCCCATCCCTGCCCGCAGGGACTCCCCCTGGTCCGGGCCGGCTGGGAGGTGCTGAGGTAAAGTGCTGCTCCCAGGGGTCACAGCCGGCTGGATCCTGCTCTTTTGGGATGTGCCTTGAGGACATGGGGACCTCACTCCCTCCTCGGCTGACAGCTGCCAGCCTGGCACTGTCCCCGCCACCCTCATCCATCCTCATCCATCCTCATCCATCCTCATCCAACCTCATCCATCCCTGCTGATGGCTGGCACAACACTGCCGGCTGCGTCCCTCCACCTTTGTCTTCAAGGCAGAAAAAGGGGGAAAATGAATTTAAGAGGGAGAAGGGAGGGGAGAGGCAGCCTCGGTGGGAATGGCACCCAGGGCCACTGCGGTCCCCACAGGGACCTGGCAAGCTCCGAGTGCTTTGCCAGGTTAATCAGGGGCTTATTGTGCAGGGAAGCCACAGCTGTGGAGCTGGAACCCCTGGCTGGGACCAGAGCTGCCCACTCAGCCCTGGGAAGGGATAAAATATGGATGCTATGGAATCAAAAGGATGTGGAGCTGCTCCAGTTACCACAGCTTCCTGGCGAGCAGAGGGTGAATCCCTGGAGCTGAGTGGGGGGTGTTGGGTGTGGGATCATGGTGGAATGCAGGACCTTGTGGTGGGGTGCAGGACCCTGCAGGGGATGTGGATGCTGTGGTTTGGTGTGGGACCATGCCATGGGTGCAGGACCTGGCAGTGGGTTGGGGTTAGGGTTAGGTGCTGCCGTGACTGCCCCAGGACCGGATCCGGAGCAGGAATGCTGGAGTCCCACTGCCATCCCCTTCTCCTGCTCAGCCACAGAGACTGGGAATTGTCACAGCCCTGCCGGGATGTGCCTGCTGCCAGCCTGGGCATCGTGGTGCTGGTGTCACCTGGTCTGGGCATCCTGGCACTGGGTTCCACTGGCACTGTGGCACTGGGTAGCATCCAGTCCTGGAATTCTGGCACTGGGCTCCACCAGATCTTGGCATCCTAGGGCTGGGTACCACCGGATTCTGGTGTCACAGGGCATCCCACAGCAACAGGTCACAGCGTCCCGGCAAGATGGAGCTGATGTCACTTGTCACTGTGCACCAGCAGCAGGGTGGGAGCTGAGCCTGGCCCAGAACAGCCGTGTCCTGGAGGTAAAACTCCCTGCAGGAGCCATCACCTTTCCCCTTGGAAAAGCCAGATCCCAGCCTGTGCTCCAGCACTCCTTCCTGGGCAGGCTGTGGTGTCCATGCATTGGTTCTGATGCTGTCAATGAGTTTAAGAAGGTCCTTGACTGAGGCCTCTGGGAGTTGTTTCCTGCTCCATCTCCTGGCAGGAGCAAGTGGAGTCACCACTGCCCTCAGCATCCTGGGCTGCACCCTCTTGCAGGGATGCTAAGAACAAGCTCTTCTCAATTTTTCCCATTTTTCATAAAGAAAAATTCCCCTTAAGCAGAATTCTTGCCCCCTCCCATGGCAGGGAGATTCCCCCCCTTCAGAACCCAAATTCAGCAGAGCTCTCTAAGCTTTCCCCATTCTCCCTTCCCTCCCCACCTACACCAGTTTCCTGGAGCTTTGCCTGGTGTTTCCCTCATCCCTGGGATTTGCTCTGAAATGCATCCCGGGGTGGGAACAGTCACAGCCACGCTGGGATGCAGCTCCTGAACCCTCCCCGGGGGTTATGTCCAGTGCCCTTCCCGGGTTTCCAGCGGGCACCGGGAGCTGGCAGCCGGCGGCTGGGATAACCTTGTGGCTCGGAACATTGCAGCCATCCCTCTTCTCCCATCAAGCGCTCATTTAGGAAACATTTCACTAAATACCCACCTGACAGCACGGCCCCGGGAGATTGATGCCTCCGGCGCCTCCGAGGGCTCGGTGCCAGTGACTTTAAAATGACACCACGGCACCCTGGGCCACTCACGTCCCCTCCCGGTGCCAGGGTGAGCCATGGGAGTGTCCAGAGGACACTGTGGTGCCAAGCCCCATCCCGGCCCCCTCAGGCTGCCATGAGGTCCGTGGGGTTGTCCTGGGGGATTTGAGGGCACCCAGTACAGGTCTGTACTATCCCCAGCCCTGCCAGGTTTCCCCTGCCAGCTTTTCTGTCAGCTTTCCCATCTCCAGTGCCATCCCCATCCCATCTCCATCCACAACCTATCCCTTCCTCTCCCCATTCCAGGCAGGGATTCCTATCTCCATCCTCATCCCCATCTCATCCCATCCCATTTCCAATCCTGTCCTCATCCTCATCCCACCTCTAACCCTATCCTTATGTCATCCCTATGCCAGTCCTCATCCTTATCCTCATCCCCATCCCCATCTCATTCCATTCCTTTCCCATCCCTATCCCACCCCAATAGTCCTCATCCCATCCTCATCCTCATCTTTATCCCATCCCCATTCTCATTCCCATCTCATCCCAATCCTCATCCCGTCCCACCTCATCCCAGTCTTCATCCTCATCCCATCCCACCTCAACCCTCAGGGCAGGAAAGAGCCCAGGAGTCTCTGTTGGGCTCTCTGTTGTGTCGGGGGGAGCCAGAAGGGCCCCTCAGCACTGCCAGGGAGGAATAAATGAGGAGCAAATTAATTAAAGCTCAATCAGCCCCATCCCTATGCCAGCACCACTTCAATCCTTTCCCTTTCCATCCCCCCAAATTCCTGAAAGAAATAAGGACATTTATGCCAGGATGTGAACCTGGAACAACCACTCTTGACAGTGAGATCCTCTTGAAGCTGCAAATAAACCACAAAACACCAGGCCTGGATTGTGCTTCTCCAGCCTCATTACTGGGAGCAGCACTTAATTAGGAAAACACCTGGGAGTGTTGGGAAAGTGCTGCTGCCACCAGAGGGACAAAGGGACAGCAGGGAGAGGTGGCACTGACATGCTCGATCCCCGGAGGAGATGAAGGGGGAATGGTGAAAGGGATCCACAAATAATGGAGGATTTATGAAGAGGAACATTCCCAACATCCCAGAGGTTCGGGGAAAGGGGAAAATCACCTGGCTGTGGTTGGGATTTTCGCTGAAATCCCTGGGATTTGGGGATGCCTTTTCCTCCACCCCATCATCTTAGGACTGAGGTCTGAGGAAACTCCAGAGCTTCTCCCCGAAATATCAATGAGAGGATTCAGCACAGGAGCTGCGGAGCAGAGCAGCGGGAGCCAGCAGGGATTGTTCCAGCCTTTATCCCATGAGGAAGAGGGCAGTGCGGCCGAGCTGGGCTCCGGGAAAGCACGGAGAGCGCTCCGGCGGTGATCCCTAATGAACAAAACCCCAATCAGGGCTTCAAACGCAATTAAGCCACTTAATTCTCCTTCCCCACTCCCCGTGCCGCCTGCCCACCCCTCCATCCCCCGGGAGCAGGAGCCGGGATGATCCCCTGCATCCCCATCCTTGGGGAAGGAGGCTCCAACAGGTCCCTGTCACTGCACAGGCAGCTCCAGTGGGGATTTGAGGGGAAAAGCCCAAAAATTGGCCGTGTTATTTCTGCTGGGATTTTGGGTGGTGAGAAATTAATGAGTTTCCACCCCAGGGCCTCTGGAGAATTAATTGGGAGGGAACTTCGTTAACATCGAGCAGCAAATTGATCTGTTAAAATAAACGAGGAGATTTTGAACAAGGCTTTGCTTTTTGGGTTTGTGTCTCTCCAAAAGCCACTTGTTATTATCAGCATTTCCCCCTTCAAGTTCCGGGATCTCAGCCACAGTATCAGACACCGGAGACTCCCCGTGGGGCACAGATCCATGTGCCCCAACCCCATCCCGAGCTCCAGGGGAGGATGGAATTTTAGCAGAGTTGGAAAAATCCACTCCCAAGCCATGACTCCCCGGGAGTAAGGACCCTGCCCTGGGAGCTGAGACCCCACAGCATCGGGAATTGCTCATCCCTGAAATCCCCCTCTCCTCAGTGCGGCCGTGGTGGTTTTTCTGCTGCCGGAGAGGGAAATTTCTCCCAACTAAAAAATAGCTTAAAGGGGACCCCAGCTGGTTAAACCCAACGGCGGCTGCAGCGGCAGCGCTGTTGGGAGGCAGCGCTGGGGTTTGGGAAGCCCCGGAGCGGGGTCCTGGCTGATGCTCCGGCGGGAGCTGGAGGGTTCAGCACACGGGAGGTTGGAGCTGCCCGAAAATTCCCGACAGCGGTGAATTGGATGAGGCTGAGCACGTGTCCGCGGCGACTGCAGGAGGCAAGGGGGGTTTAATGAAGCAGTTGGTTGGAGCAGCAGGAATCCTATTCTAAGATTTTTGGGGTTCTTGCGACAGCACCAAGATGAGAAGCACATCTGGAGCTTGTCCAGCTGTGCCTCAGTTTCCCCACTACTCTGAAGCATCCTTGGTGTCCCATGAGCACCTGGGTGGTGCCAACTGTTCCCATTTTCTCTCTCCCACCCTGTTCCAGCTCAGGGAACAGTGTCCCTCCTGCTTCCAGCCCCTTCCCTCTCACCGTGGCCCCTCCAAAGGTGCGGAGCAGGAGCCTTGGCAGCCTCCCTGTGCCACCGTCCCCACCTCCAGAGATGCCACCCAGGCACGAGGGACGCTGTGACCCCCATTTCTCAGCGGGCCAGGGGCTGTGGTCTCCCTCAGCCCAGGGAAGGTGGATGGCAGGATTTGGGAAGGGAGATGTGCCAGGTCCTGGGAGCATCCCTTGCCATGTGCCCGAGCACGAGGTGTCACAGGGACAAGGATGTTGTGGGGACATGGCACAGTGGGGACCTGCCCTGGCACACGAACCCAATTGTGATTAATCAATGTCAAAGGGAAAAATAAGGTGAAAAATGGGATCAAGGTGGGAGGAAAACGGGGGATGACTGGAAAACATGACAAGGACAGAGGGCTTGGCTCCTGGCCCCACTTCCTGCCTCTTCCATGGCTCATTTTTTCCCTCCTGTGGGAGCAGGAGATCCAGCCGTGGGGTCCCTGTCACCTGCAGCACCCTGGGAACCTCGGGGTGAAGGCTGGCCCAGGGTGGGACGTGCAGGGACTTTGAGGTGGTGGCAGCCTGGGGTGCCGAGTGGGGGGACATTGGGGTGACAACGGCGCCGGCATGGGATGCCGTGTGCAGGGACCGCGAGGTGGTGACAGCCTGGGGTGCCGAGTGTGGGGACATTGGGGTGACAACGGCCCCGGCATGGGATGCCGTGTGCAGGGACCTCGAGGTGGTGACAGCCTGGGGTGCCGAGTGTGGGGACATTGGGGTGACAACGGCCCTGGCATGGGATGCCGTGTGCAGGGACCTCGAGGCGGTGACAGCCTGGAACAGTGACTGCACCAGGAACGGGGTGCCATGTGCAGGGACCTCGGGGTGGTGACAGCCTGGGGTGCCGTGTGTGGGGACCTTGCAGTGACGACTGTCTGGGTGTGGGGTGCCGCATGCAGGGGATGGCATCTTGGGATGGTGACAGTCCCAGGAACCTGCAGGGACCCTGGGACGGCGACTGCCTCACGAACAGGGTGCCATGTGCGAGGACCTGGGGGTGGTGGCGGCCTGAGGTGCCACGTGCAGGGACCCCGGGGTGACAACGGCCTGGCCATGGGGTGCTGCGTGTGGGGACCTCAGGGTGACAGCTGCAGGGACACGGGGTGCCACAGGGACCCCCAGCCCTACCTGCCGGCCCCCAGCTCCCCCCGAGCACCCCCCGCGGGTACCAGTAGCTCCCACTCCCCCTCCCTGCGGCCCGGGACGCTCCCCCCTCACTGCCGCACTGCCCCCCCTCACCGCCCCCCCGGGGGGAGGCCCCACC
>WBMZ01008834.1:0-46385 GCA_013400975.1 Atrichornis clamosus
GCCACCAGCGCCAGGCAGCCTGAGACAAGGAGCAGGAGGATGAGAGGAAAGGAAACAGAAATTTCCAACTGTAGAAAAGTGAATGTGAAGAGAGGAATGACAGGTGGACAGTGTAGGAATGAGGACTTCAACTGCAGCAAAAGGGGTATCAGGAATTAGGGAAAATGTCCCAATAATTGCAGCAGCAGCAGGACAGGTCTTCCCAAAGGCCGTGAAGTCTTCGATGATGGCGATTTATAAAAGTAGGATTCCCATTCAGGGCTGAGAGCTGAGCAAGCTGCCTTGGGAAACTCCTAATGTCCTTGTGGCCCTGCTTTATGGCTGGGATTCGAGACTTCTCCTAGGTTTACACAATGAAAACGTGGGACTGTAAGCCAGCCATCCCCAGCCTGGCCTGTGCATCCAGTGTCCTGCTGGGCCACGGGCAGAGGGTGGGCTGTGCTCAGGGATCCCCTGCGTGGTCTGCAGCCACATCTGTGCAGTACCTGGAAACCTCCACCAGGTTCTCATCGGGGTCTCGGAAATAGACGGATGTTATCGGACCCACAGCACCAGTTCTGGCCACGGGCCCTTCTTCGATGGGCACCCCACAGGCCTGGGAGGACACAGAACAGCAGGGGTTGGATGCCTAAGGCGGTGTCGCTGTCGTGCCTTCCTCCCCCCAGCCTTGAAAACGTGAACTGCTGGATGGGACAATCCTGACATTCCCCAAGACCCAGCCTCTGGAAGTGTCATTTAGAGGCTGTGGATTCACGACTTCCGGGATCACACTGCCCTGGGCACACTGTGCCTGCCTCACCTCCAGGTGCTCCAGCAGCTTCTCCAGGGGCAGGGCTGTGACCAGGCAGAAATCCGCAGAGCCAGGCATGGGGCACCGAGCCTTGGGCTCCAGCTCCCGCCCGGCCTCATGCAGGTTGAACTTCTGGCTGCCAAAACGCAAAGCTTTGCGACTTCCCTATTCCCAAAGGAAAGGATCCAAGTAAGTGAGACTCACAGGGCCGGAAACCTCCAGTACCCCCTCCCCTGAGCAGTCCTGAAAACCCTGGGGACCTCATGAAGTCCTGCTGGCTCAGGGCTTTGCTATGACCACCCAAGCTGATCATTGCAAGGCTCCTGTGACATTCCTCAAGATGATGAGTGATCCAAGAAATCCCTACAGCCACGTGCAGCTGTTTCCAAACCACAGTGATGCAGGTTTTTGGGATTGGGCATTCCCCATCCAGCCACACAACCAATGGCCAGGCTGGCTCTGCAGCAGGGACAAAGCTGAGGAGGTGGGAAGAGGTGAGGAAGGAGGTTTGGGCATCTCTCTGCAGGAACTCAAGGAGATTTCTTCAGGCTCGTATGGCAGCTGAGCCCCTGTGGATATGCAGGACACAGACCCCCTGCAGAACAGAGTTGTGAGTGTGCTTTTAAGAGACCTGGTACAGCAGGAGGGAGGGACTCAAGCTTAGAAGTTAAAAAGGTGCTGTGTGTTCATCGAAAACAGGCAAAACTTGGGCAGGAGATGAGCTGGGGCTGTTGTGAAAATATTGACCAACTTTTCCTCCCTTTGCCAATGGAAACATCAAAACAAGAGTCTGTTCGACGTCTTTAGAGGATGTGGGGGTTTGAGGGTTCTCCTCCTTCAGTCCTAGAAGTTGTTTTTCAGAGAATCTTTCCTTTTTTTGGTCACTGACTCCTTTCACAGTGTGGTTTGGACTGATCTCGGACTCAGCCCGACTGTCCTGAAACTCAGAGCTTGCTGGTCTGCAGCTCGTGCTGGTCCTACCATCCCCACCCCACTCCCAGAGAACCTGTCAGAGATCCACAGGGCCCAGAACCACTTCCAGGTCCCCTAGGCCCAAACCAAGCCTGTGCCCCACAGTACCTTGAAAGTCACCACCTCCATGCCCAGGACTTTGGAATAAAAGGCCACGGTGTCCTCAATGCTCTTCACAGTCAGCACAAGGTGGTCCAGCTGCTGGATGAAGCACGGGGGTGGACTCGTGCCCTCCTCCTTCCAGGACATGCTTTCAGGGCTGGGAATTGGCATGGAAAACCAGAGAACAGGCTATGGATGGGAAATGGGAAACGGGAAACGGGAAATGGGAAATGGGAAATGGGAAATGGGAAATGGGAAATGAAATGGGAAGTGGGAAATGGTCCAGGCAGCTGAGAGCCGAGTGGGAATCTCACAGGTTTTCCTGTGTCCTGCAGGTGGCACAAGCACAGAAGCAATATATCCTCCTCCCTGGAAGAGCCTCAGGCTCCCGCTGTCTCTGGTGCCACCTGAGCTCTCCAGAGCCCCTGGCTGGGGCCAGGCCTGGGGGAGCAGCTGGGTGACCTCGCTGAGGGCTGCTGTCACCAAGAGGCCGAGCTCCCAGTGCACAAACCCCCTGTGCAGCAAGGATGGGACCACGTGTGTGATCCCTCCTCCGACCCCTCTGGGGTCCTCCCAGGTGTGGACACTCATCCAGGTGGAGCAAAGAGAGAGTGGAGACAAACTGGGGCTGGCAGAGCAGTAGGAAATGCTCGGGGGACATGTCTTGTCATTTGTCTTCCAGCTGGCAGATGTGCCCCCCAGGCTGAGGGTGAGACTGGGGCCAGGGACTCAGGGTGTGGGGGCTCAGCAGGTTGGGCTTACAGGGGTTCTTGTGGTTGGTGTTGGGTTCAGATCCTCTGGCACTGCCCTTGGCTTTTAGGGACACGGGTGAGTGTGGCCTTGGCAGGGCTGGGGGAATGGTTGGACTCCACCTCATAGGGCTTTTTCCACCTGAATGATTCCATGATTCTTCGTGGGAAATGATTGGTGAGGAGAGGTCCCACAGCCACACTGGCACAGGAGCAGGGTCAGTGTGAAACCGGGCCCAGTTTCACCGGGGCCTCTGCTCACTGCAGGCAGAGGAGCCTCTTTGGAGCAGGATCCCATTATCCTGCCCCATGGCACGGCCTGGGCTGTGCCCAGGGACTGCTCCAGACCCAGAGAAAGTCCCTGCCCCTCCTTGCTGCTGTTTGGTGTTTAACAAGCTCGGAGCAACCTGGCTCAATCCCTCTGTAAATCCCTTGCATTCCATCCCGTGTGTCCTCCTGGGTGCTCCCAAATTGCAGCACCTTCCTGTTGCAGCCTACAGCTCCCACCTCCTGCCTACCTTCCCTGGTGAGCCCCTCAGCCAGCAGCTGAAAGGAAATGGGGCTGGAAAATTCCTGTTACCTCCAGAGGGATGAAGAGCTGGGAAGGCAGCGCCGGATGGTTCCCGTCCTCTTCCTGCTGCGGGAGCAGCAACGTCACAGGAGAATGGGAGGGAATCATGAGATTGGAAACAGGAGCTGAGCACTGCTCCCCACACAGCTGTACCTTGACCCAAAGGCCATGAAAGTCCAACTGCTTGAAAAATCCCTGAAAAATAGCCTGGATTTTTCCCTTTACAAAGGAAAGTTGGGTTTAGGTGCTGGTTTAAAGCTCACACTGAAGAAGACAGGATATCCCTGGAACACAGGGGTGTCCAAGCAGCCGGAGCAGGCTCCCACCTCCTGGCAGTGGACAGTGCGCCTCTATTTGATATCCAAGATTATCTTCTAACAGCAACATGCAAAATAAATAAAATAATCTTGGCCCTTCAGGTAAATCCCAAAGAGTTCCCACTCTCCCGTTGTATAGGGAGAAGGTTGGAGTGTACAGCACGTGAGCCCCATGATCATCACCATAAGAAACAGAGACTACATTTAGGGAATGACAATATATTGGTGGGTTGGTACAGGAAGAATTAATAAGATTCCTAAGAAAATGGGATAAAAGCAGGCAACTCCCAGAGGGATTGGTTTGGATCTCTAGAATTGTACATTTTCTCCACTCCACTGAACACGTAAGTAAATCTTAGCTAAAAGCAATAAAACCATTAATATTAACAGCTCTGGACTTTCATCTTCAGCTGACTTTCCCAGGAGAGCTGGCAGAGCCTGTTTGGATACCTGGATGTGGTAACACCACACACACGGAGTCCCTGGGGTTTAACCCTCTGGTTTAGCACAGGGTCCCTGGAGGGAAGATGCTTTTCCATTGGGAATGGTCTGGTGCAGCACCAGCACTGACTTTGGTGGAAATCTGAGCTTTGGCGAGGTATTTACCAGTGGTAGAATGGTTTCTTGGAGCGGGGAAGTTGTGGTTTGAGTCCGAGAATTCCTCCCCCAGGGGAGATCTAGGCCAGGACTGGCCAGTCGGAGGTACTTTGGGATTAAGTTCACGGTCGGAACCCAAATATCCAACTTGGGAAGGGTTTTATGTTCAGCTCCTTGAAGGTGTGGCTGCAGACAAGGTTCCTGTGCTTCTCCCAGCAGGCATCCAGGGGGTGATGCCTCACATGTTGGACACAGGGATGGAGTGGAAGTATCCCAGCAAGTCCTCCATGGTGAAGTCCATGGCAATTCCTGATCCTGCATAGCAGCGTTGGATGAGCTCCTCAAACTCCTGGTACTGCCGGATGAACTCCTGCTCCATGGCCTGCCACACCACCTGGAAAACAACAACTCCTGCTCCATGGCCTGCCACACCACCTGGAAAACAACAACTCCTGCTCCATGGCCTGCCACACCACCTGGAAAACAACAACTCCTGCTCCATGGCCTGCCACACCACCTGGAAAACCAGGCCGCAGCTCCTTCCCTGCCCCAGCAGCCACACAGGTGGTGCATTCCTGAACCCCCAAACCATCCCAGTGTTACACCCTCATCCCACTGCTGTTACCGGCAAAAGATTTTCCTCCGGGGAGAGATGCTTGTGGATTTTCCTGTAGAGGGTCTCCAGGGCTCTTTTGACTTCCTTGCCAGGGTATTTTCCAATGACTTTCCGGAGCTCCTGCTTGCTGTAGGCCAGCTGGAAGCTGACCTCCTCTTCCTTCACCCCCTGAGCCACGCGGGCTTTCACCCCGTCAAAGAAATGCTGGGAAGGGAAGGAGATATTCCGTAAAGAGCCATCCTAAGGTGGATTCCTGCACCAGGGCTGAACCTGAGCACTGCCCTCAGTTCCCTTCCCATGTCTAATTAAGTTGGAATGAAGTATTGGAGGTTGTTTATCCTCCAGGAAAATCAAGTTTAGGGAATTTCATGGTTCTCTCCCTGCCCTGCTCGACGGCAGCATCTCCAAGGGTTGCAGGCCCATGGAGCAGTGGGATTCCTGGAAAAATCCATGTACTTTGGTGCTTCCCATGGTTTTCTCACCATGGAGGGTTTGGAGTCAGAGGTGGGGATGGGGGAATCCCAGAACCTGAAGAGGGATAAAGCAAACCCCAAATTTTCTCAGTTCTCCTGACATCTCTGCCACAGCTGGACATGGCATTCCACATCTGGTGTAAAAAAAGGGAATAATAATTTCCTTCATCCTACTATCTGTTCATATAGCCCAAAAATCTGTTTGCTGTCCTGGCTATTCCTGGGAATTCCACATCTGGTGTAAAAAAACGGGAATAATCACTTTCCTCATCCTATGTCTGTTCATATAGCCCAAAAATCTGTTTGCTGTCCTGGGTATTCCCACTGCAATTTGGCTGTGGAGAAATACCCTAAATCCTAAGGATTTTGAGTTCCTAAAAGTAGGAGCAGTTTCCAACAACCAGAAATGGGCTCCTCCACTACTCAATCCCCCTTTGCACCTGTTCTTGGTGTCAGTGCTCAAACTGAGAGAGCTGGAAAAGGCCATGCCAGGATTTGGGAAATCCTTGAGCAGACTGAAATCCAGGTACTCTCATGTCCAACTCACTTTGTTGTGAGCAATAAAATGATCCTTTTCCTTGGAAAAGGGAGGATTTGAGGTCAAAGCAGAGCTCAGGTAGCACGAGACACTGAGCTGGTCTCCCAGCCAAGCCAACAAGAGGTTTGACAGCAACGGCTGGAAACAAATTGGAAGTAACAGGTCCTATAAATAATTCAAGCTCAGCTCTGGCTGCGAGACATTTTAGGAAGAGGGCAGGAGTGGAATAGCCACGGTCTCGGGAAGGAGGGAATGTCTGTTTGAGTTAGCAGAGCCAGATGCTCTTAGCTCAGTTAACAAAGCAGCCACTTGGGAAGTGTTGGATGGATCAGCCCAGGCAGCTGTGAAGGAAGAACCAGCCTCTGCCAGACACCGGCACGCAACCGGAGCGGGACTGGGAGCTAACTGGGAATAAACTCCCCACCAGTGCTTTGGAGATCTGCACCTGGTGTGTCTCAATCTACCACCTGGAAATGGGCACGAGGACAAAGCAGCAGGAAAGTGAGAACATCCCTCACATTGATTGGATTGTCAGTAATGAGAGGGAGTGGAAAAGGTTTCCTTGTTGGTGGGGTGGTCACATTGCCTTCATATAGGGAATTCTTTCCAGTGAGAACAAGCTGGGATAATCAATCAGACCTCCCCAGGGGTGTGATAGAGTCCCATCACCAGAGCTTTCAGGATGTGACGGGACAGGGAGCTACAGAATCCCATCCAGGCAACTTTTCCAGTGAGGTTTGGAGTGGATGATCCTGCGAGGCCCCTTCCAGCCTGGGCTGTGCTGGGATTCTGTGATGCTGCTGCACAGCCAAACCCAGCAGTGCTCAGGGAACTCTGGGAATGTGACAACAAAGTGATTTAATCCCAGATTGCATCCAGGGAGGGGGGATTTGAACAGCAGTTAATCCACAGTTTTGGGAAGTGCAATGGCCCTTGGAGGCCCAGGAAAAGGTCCTGTACTCACAGTGAGTTTCTCCAGGGGCTGGCCCAGGTACTTGGTGACGTATTTGTCCAGGTGCTCCCTGTACCTCTGCTTGGCTTCCCTCTTCTTGTCCTGCAGGCAGTGGATCTCCTTTAGGCACAGGAAGCTGTGGATGTGGTGGAAATTTTCCATCATGACCATGTCTGTGTTCACCTTCAGGTTTGCTGAGGGCAGGCTGTTGACTGAAGAGAAAGGAGGGAATCAGGGATGGAGGGGATCCTGCCGGGTGCCAGGAGGGAGGGATGTGCCTCTGGGAGTCTCATTTGAACCACTGACTTCCTCCACTACCAGGGAGACTAATTACAACACTAATCCTGATCCCTGTCCATGATTCCCTACCTCACCTGCTTCCCTGCAAATGTTGCTGGAACCTGGCCAGGAGGATGGATAAATCCAGTTCATGGATTTAGGAGCTGCTGCTCAGTGGGTCACCCCAGGCTCCTCTGCAGGTGGGAGCTGCCTCTCCACACTGCCTCAATGTGTGGTCAGAGCTGTTATTCTGCAGCTCCCTGGGTCCTCTCCAGGCTGGGAAGCAGGAATATCTGCCCAGGGATTACCCAGCTGGGACCACACAGGGATCTATGGAAGCTCCCGGCCTCACTCTCCCAACCCCTCTCTCCCTACCAACACACCGTGGTGTTTTGGGGGAAGCTTTCCTTGGGCTCCCAAGACCTTGTAAAGTGTGACCTGTAGTGAGGAGCTGCTCCCTCCAGAGTGGGGTGGGAGATGTTGGAATTAGACCCCAATCGGAGCACGGGTGTCTCAGCCCTGTCACCCCCAGGGCCATTCCGCTGCGGCAGACATCACACACAGGCATGCCACACTTGGAATTTGTCTGGTGCTCCCAGGATTTTGCCCAGGGAAAGGGGTTTCAGGTGCAGGCAGTGCCCAGGGGACAGGAATCTTCACCCTGCCACACTTGGAATTTGTCTGGTGCTCCCAGGATTTTGCCCAGGGAAAGGGGTTTCAGGTGCAGGCAGTGCCCAGGGGACAGGAATCTTCACCCTGCCACACTTGGAATTTGTCTGGTGCTCCCAGGATTTTGCCCAGGGAAAGGGGTTTCAGGTGCAGGCAGTGCCGGGAGCCTGGCAGCTCCCCAGTGGCCCCGCTGGTCACTCCTGCAGCTGCAGGTGGACATTTCCCTGACCAGTGCATCCCTTTGCACTCACTGCTGCTGAAGACGCTGCTGGCCAGCCTGAGCTGGGCCTTTTCCAGCTGTCCCCGGTGCCGGGATGTCCGGAATGCCTCCTCGGAGAAGGCCAGGAACTCCTGGAAGCGGCTCACACAGGGCAAGATCCCTCCTTTCATCCCTCTGGGCACCTTGGCCTCCTCCATCTCTCTGCACAAAGCCCCCTGAGAATGACACACAGGACATGGCACCCTCGGATCTGACCCCACTGCATGGAGCACAGGCCAGGAAACAAGGCAGGAATTGGCTTTGGGAACACTTCCTCCATTTACTGTGATCCTAAGGAAGGTGAGATCCCTTGTTTGAGGCTGACATGGAGCTGTGCCCCTGCTCTCCTGTTCCCCCAGGCTAGGAGGACACAGGGCTGCAAATTCCCAGGGCAGAGGTGCCCACCACTGCCCGTCCTGCTGCTTCCAGGATGGATTATGAGTGGATTTAATGCTCCCGGTCTTGGCACAAACACAGTTATAGAATCATGGAATGATTTGGTTGGAAGAGGCTTTTACAGACCATCCCATTCCACCCCCTGCCATGAGCACTATCCCAAGTTGCTACAACCTGGCCTTGGACACTTCCAGGGATCCAGGGGCAGCCACAGCTTCTCTGGGCAACCTGTACCAGGGCCTCCCCGCCCCCACAGGGAACAATTCCTTCCCAATATCCCATCTAACCCTGCCCTCTGGCAGTGGGAAGCCATTCCCCCTTGTCCTGGCACTCCAGGCCCTTGGAAATCATCTCTCTCCATCTTCCTTCTCCTCCTTTCAGCACTGGAAGGCCACAATTAGGTCACCTGGAGCCTTCTTTCCCCCAGGCTGAACAATCCCAATTTTCTCAGCCTTTCCTCACAGCAGAGGGGCTCCATCCCTCACGTTAGAAGTTCAGGTTGGATAACAGGAGGAATTTCTCCATGGGAAGGGTGGCCAGGCGTTGGAACTGCCCAGGGAGGTTTGGAGTCCCCATCCCTGGATGTGCCCAAGGAATGCCTGGACGTGGCACTCAGAGCTCTGGGCTGGGGACAGGGTGGGGATCGGGCACAGCTTGGACTCGGTGATCCTGGAGGGCTTTTCCAACCTCAGGGATTCTGGGATTCTGTTTAGGAGGTTCTGGAAGAGGTCAAACATCACTCAGGTCTATCTGGGCCTTCTCCATGACACTCACGATGTATTTGTTGAAGCTGCTCTTGGCCAGGAGCAGCACATTCCCCAGCAGGGTGTTGAGGAAGGCCGAGGGGGGAGCTGAGGAAGAGCCCCAGATCCCAAACACGGAGTCACTCAAGGTCACCAGGACCTGCAGGCAGCCAAACGGGTGAACCTTATTGCAGACATCCAGGAATTCCCTCAGCTCCAGCTCCAGGCAGCCGAAGATCTCACTCAGCAGTTGGGTTGTGGGTTCTTCTGACCTTTAAACCAAACCAAGGAAAAGGTCAGGAATTAAATGGGGAGGGACACCCTGGCCCATGTCCCATCAGAGCAGCCAGGGTATCCCATCACCCACGTACTGGCTCCGAGCCTTGGGGCAAGAGGGATCCTTGGGAGATGCCGTGGGCTCTCCTCCCTTAGTGGCAGATGCCTGAAAGAAAGATTAGAGTGGAAATTAACAGAGGTTCATGTTAATCAATCAAACAGGGACACCTTCCACTCTCCCAGGGTGCTCCAATCCCGGTCCAACCTGGCCTTGGGCACTTCCAGGGATCCAGGGGCAGCCACAGCTTCTCTGGGAAACCTGTGCCAGGGCCTCCAACCCTCACAGGGAACAATTCCTTCCCATCTAATCCTACCAAATTATGATTCCTCTGCTCTCCCTCAGACAGGAAAAATAACTCCGTGTTTATTTCTGCTGCCTGTTTGTTGGAGTCCCGTGCTTAATGCTTGGAGACCCCTGATTTTCCTGGAGCTATGAATTAAGTTCCATTTAATTCTCCTCTTAAGCTTTCCCACTGATGGTTCCTGGAGGGTGAGAGCCCAGGAGAGCTCAGGTACCCCTGGATGTGCCAGGCTGGAGGGAGGACTGGATACTGGGACAGGAGAAGACACGATCCTCACCCTCACCTCCGGCGGCTGCAGCTCTGCGGGTTCATGACTCAGCTGGAAGAACTTCTGCAGGAATTGCTGCTCCGAGGTGCAAAGGGGCTGCAGCTCTCTCAGCACCTGCTCCAACACCTGCTTCAAACCAGCCCTGGTCAGAAAACCCTCGGGAACGTGCGGAGGCCACCGGAGCGGTGTCTGTGCCCACCGCAGGGGACATCGGGGAGCACCCGGAGCACCTCAGCCTCTGCTCCAGGGAAGGACCACGGAGGGGTCCCACTGCGGGGGGCAGCCCCAGCACAGCCCCTGTGGGATGTGGAACACCTCAGAATCCCTCGGCTCCTCACCCTGCTGATGTTTCCCGTGTCCGGGGTGTCCTCCTGGCATTCCCGGCTCCCAGGGAGGCTCCACCGGGCCTGGTGCCTGTTCCCCATCGGCTTCTCCCAAGTGTCCTGCAGACCTGCACATCCCAGAACATCAGAACATCCCAGCCCTCTTGGCCTCTCCAGCTCCTCTAAAGTCCTAAGTGTGTCTTTTTATGTCTGACCTTATGTAGGAATTGATTTTTTCCCATTAGATTCAGATAAAAGAGGAACACAGGGGTAACTCTCATTTTTTTCTCAGCCTTCTCATCTGTTTCTCTCTCTTTTTCATTTCTATTTCTATTTTATTTCATTGGACTCCCTTTTTATTTCATGGATTGTGGTGTTTATCCCTTTGCTATCAAGCACTTCCTCTTGGGGTGTGGAAAATCCCAGGTGATAAGAGCATAAATCAGCAGGAAAACCTGCAGGAGTCTCAGGAAAATTGTTGGTTGCTTAGTTTTGATGATAAATTACCAGAAAAGAATATCCAGGGGAGGTGGGAGTGGCTTTTTTTTAAAAATGGTCTTTTAAAATGAAAAGCTTTCACCTGGTAATAAATATATTTTTCAAACATTGGCAGTTTTACCACTGGGTGCTTGGCTGGGTGGAAAAGTTGAAAAAATATTTTGAAAGATGAGTTTTAAAAATCCCATTTTACTCCCTGAAAGAAACCAGTGGGGAAACATCCAGATTATTTTCTAACTATTTCCAAAAATGGGTATCACTCCCCTGTCCCAGAGGTCCTGGGGGAGTCAGGTCAGCTCTCCACTTCTCCTAACATCCCAAAGATCTTTTTTTGAGCCAGTCCCTGCGAGGTTTTTACCTTTGGGAATGATTTCTCAGGGATGAGGGATGAGGAGCCAGCCCAGCTGACGACCTCAGCCTTGCTAAAACCATGGACAAAATTAATGCTTCATAATCCTTTTTCCCACTCTTATGTAATCATTTCACTGGCTGGGAAGTGGCAAAACTAAGGAAAAAGTAAAACTTCCCCCAGCAAATGGGAAAGAATTTTACAAGCCTGTAAATGTTAGTGTGGAAAAGGGAAGGGGAAAATGAGAAAAGATTTAATTATTGGCTCACAATTAATTATAAACAGCTTGAGGTTTGCCTTCTGAACTCTGGCACCCCACTGAAACAAGGCAATAAATCAGCAGGAGGTGCATTTAGAAGAGTTTGTCATAAATAATCCTTTATGAGGGCAGGAATCCACCCAAAAAATTCACTGCCACGATAATCAGCAGAAAGGAAGTGGCCCGGAGAGCTGGAGTGAGGTTGGGATATTTTAAAGCTGGGATGAGGGATTTTATTGGGCAGGTGCTCTCACAGCCTGGGCTGCATCCACGGGCAGGGGAAACAGCAGGAAAGACCTTGGATGAGGCTCCTGCAGAACTCCATCAAAGCCAAACCCTCCTTGCAAAACAGCCTGGGGGCAGCCAATTTTGCAGGAATATTCCAGCAGGAGGCTCGGAAGGTGCCTGGGAGCTGGGAGGGACCTTCAGTGCCCGCTCTGCAGCGGCAGGACACAGCTGCAGCATCCCGGGGCTGCTGAGAACAGGTCACCTTCCCCTCCAAGGGAGGGGGTGCTGCTCTCCCCCTGTGTCCCCCCAGGACTCCAGAGAAACCTCGGCTGTGACAGCAGGAGCCCCGGGGAAGGTGCCTCCTGCACGGGCACAACCTCTGCGGGGACAACTTTCTAAAAATTCCCCCATCTGTCCCAAACCTCCCTGTGCAGAGATGTGGGGCTGTTGTTTCAATGCTCTGCTCACATCAGTGACGGGCTGCACAGCCCAAACCCAGCCTGGGGCTTCCTGCCTGTCCCAGACCTCTCCTCACCCCACGGAGCAGAGCAGGGACATCCCAGGACAGGCAAAACTCCGCTTGTCCTGCCCGTGGGAGCAACTCCAGCACTGGGCAGACAATCTGGGATGATTTATACTGGTGCAGGAACAGCCTTGTAGCCATCGAGGTGTCCTCCTGCCCCTGCAAAGGGTTTCACAGACCCCAGGGATTCTCCTGGGATTTAATTATTCCTGGTTTATGGACTCGTGCAGGCATTAAGGATGGATAAAGTACCGGAAGGGAATCACAGGTTTAACGTTTGCTGGAAGGAGATCAGGCAGACCGGCTGCCACACGTGCCCTATACAACCCTTGTTTTAATTTAACAATTGAATGAATGTTTTTATAACTGGTCCAGAGGAAGGTGTCCCTGCTCATGGCAGGGGTGGAACTGGATGGGCTTTAAGGTCCCTCCCAACCCAAACCACTCCATGATTAAAGGTCTCTTTAATTGCCATCTCCACCACCGCAATATCCCCTTTTCTTATGATCTTCTGAGCACTCCCAGCTCTGTTCAGGGAAGGACCAAACCTGGGTGCTTTTATCTTCTCTCTCCCAGCAGAATTCCAGGCCTTTGCTCCAAGCCCATCCATCACTTTGGAGGAGGGACCAGGGCCTCTTTATCCTGGACGAAATCTTTGTTGTTCCCTCCTGTTTGAATCCAAGCAATAACCCTTCTCCAGGAAGTGATGCCAATCCCATTTTCTTAAAAACCACACATGGAGTTGGCTTCCCACTGCCAATTCCCCAGGTCTGCTCTCTGAAAGTGCATTCATTCCCTCTTATCAGGAATTCCTATTTTTTAGCAGGAAAGAGCCCATTTCCCCAAGAAAAGCTGTGTCCAGATGTGGAGGGAAGAGATGTGAGAGAGGAATATTTTCTTTTTTAACTGTTTGTTTCACCTGAGGTGGCAGCTGAGGTAATCCACATGTCCTTCTCTGCCAGGCTGAGCGGTTGTGGAATCATGGAATGGTTTGAGTGGGAAGAGACCTTAACGCTCATCTTGTTCCAACTTTCTGCCACAGGCAGGGACACCTTCGACTATCCCTGGGTGTTCCTACCTTGCCTTGGACACTTCCAGGGATCCAGGGGCAGCCACAGCTTCTCTGGGCAACCTGTGCCAGGGCTTTCCCATCCTAACAGGGAGGAATTCCTTCCCAATATCCCACCTAACCCCACCCTCTGGCAGTGGGAAGCCATTTAGGTGCCATTAGGACTATTTAGGTGAAATTTTCCCCCTTTTTTTCAGGACTGCTGTGCTCCCCTGCAGGGACTTGTGCCCTGCCAACACTGCCCACCCTGGATTGATCCCATGGGTTTGAGGTCCCTGTTTTCCTGGTGCTCATGGCTGAGCGTCTTTCCCAGGGGAACTGGCACTAGGCAGGAGGAGCTGGGAGGGACAGTGGGAATGTTCAGATGGTGTTGGGGATGTTTCGGGTGTGATGAGCACCCAAAAACAGGAGCCACCAGCCCCGTTCCCTTCCTTAGGCTCCAACCTCTGGCTCGGGGTCTGGACACGAGGGATGGAGGAGGAGCAGAGCTGGAAAAGGCCGAGTGCTGGCTCTGACAGACAAACACCCCATCCCGACATTCCAACGGGCCAAATGGGCATGGAACTTTCCATTACAGCCCTTTGTTTTGCTGAAGGAAAATGTGACTTGTGGGCAATAAAAAATTTCCAGAGGAGACAGAGCAGTTTCTCTTTTTATCTTCAGGAACACCTGACTGGAATATTTTGAGTCAGATACAGCAATTTCTGTGGAAATGAGCACCTTGGGACAACACAGCCCCACAGTCGGCTCACTATGAAATCATTCCATAAATATTGCTGTGAATTCCCTCTGTCCTCAGGGACAGGCTTCTCCCTGCAGGGAAAAGTGTCTGAGCAACCTGTGAGCAGCTCTGCTTGCATGAGATATGGACCAGGCTTTATAGAATCATAAAATCATGGAATTCTTTGGGTTGGGAGTGATCTGAAAGCTCATCCCATTTCATCCCCTGCCATGGGCAGGGACACCTTCCACTATCCCAGGTTGCTCCAAGCCCTGTCCAACCTGGCCTTGGACACTTCCAGGGCTGGGGAGAACACTTCCAGGGATGGGGAAATTATAGGATCTTCCTGGTGTCTTCTCCAGGCTGAACAACCCCAAATCCCTCAGCTCATCCTCAGAGCAGAGGAGCTCCAGCCCTTGGAGCAGGTGTAACCAAGGAAAGGGAAGACTTGGTGGATTTTTTTGGAGATAATGTTGGAGTGGGAACTCTGGGAATCTGTGAGAGCCAGGGAGAAGGGAGCTGACCACGTTAAGGGCAGCTGTGCTTCGTTTTCCAGGCAATCCCACATCCCTCTCTCTCCTACAGCTCCTCAGAACCTGATCCCAGCCACTCCTGCATCATTCCTGAGCCCTGCACAAGGAATCGGATCAAAAGCTCCAGCTGTGAGGAGCAGCTGAACCAAACTGGGTCATTCATGGAGCCAAGGCTCCCACAAACCCTGCCTGCTGTGAGGCAGAGCCGGCTTTTCCCATCCCTCCAACCCAGCCCATGGATGAGGGAGTCAGGTCATGGATCAAGCCATGGGGAAGCCACCCATGAGGGGGGTGATTCCCACATTCCCTGGGTGCAGACAGAGCCCTGTCCAGCAGCACAGAGGGAGGATTTCCAAATCACTCACTGCCTTTCCTTGGTCCCAACAAGGAGATTCTGGCCTGGTCAAACAGGGCTTGGATTTCCCGCTCGTAGAGGCGGCCCAGGTTCTGGGCATAGACCTGGGAGGGGAGGAAAGGCCACGTCAAAGCAAAAAACCTCCAAATTTTGGCATTTCAGACCTTTTCCTTCAACACAGAGTCTGCCACCAGCTCCCAGCCTGTTTTCTGCCGGGCACAGGGGTCCAACATCCCATGGCCCAGTCGGCCAGACATTCCCAGAGGGACCAAACACTGGGAACTCAGGGGTGGCACGGGTTTGGTGACACCAACCTCTCATCAGGAATTCACCAGTTTGACCAGTCTGCTCCCAGGGAATGGTTGGCAGGATTTGCTGAGGGTTTCAGCTGTACCTTGGGGAGGTCCCAGAACAGGACGGGGTTGGTGCTCCTCAGCCAGGCCATGAGGGGGGTGTAGGGCAGCAGCTCCTCGTGCTGGGCTCCATGGCTTGGGGCAGCCACGCTGCCCATGGGCTGGGCAGGAGCAGGGACCTGAGAATTTCCCTGAAGTGACAGAAACAACAGAAAAAGTCAGATAAAACCACCTCGAAAAGCTTTATAATCACCCCGGAATTTCCAGTTCTGAAAATGCTGGATTTCTGAAATTTCCACATTTTTGAAATTTCCAAATTTCTGAAATTTCCAGTTCCATGTTTGAGAAGGAAATTCCAGGTTGAAGCACTTGGAACTCGAGTTTTAGTCCCATTATCTTGGAACAATTGTGAGCTGGCCCTTCAGTAATACATGGGATATTCCAGCTAAACACCATGGTCAGGAGGGGTGGGAGTGGGACAGGTTGGAGCAGATCCAGGTGGAGAAGTTGACTCAAGGATGTGTCCAGCCAAGGTCTGAAAATCTCCAAGGGTGGAAATCCCACAGTTCCCTCACAGATCCCTTCCCGGAGAAGCAAACACTGAAGATTTAAGGAAGTAACACTAAGGATTTGGGAATTGTTCCTTTTCACACAAGGAAATCTGTGGGATTTCTGCCCACAGGGATATTGTCCATCATCTCTTTTAAACTGCAAAGTCAGCACCTAGAAGTGTGAATCAAAGGACCGAGGGATTGGCTTTTATCCCAGGATTTTATGTTACCAACAGATCAACAACCTCCGAAATAAAATAAGAAAACCTAAAGGAAAAATCTTGATGCCTAAGACCTTAAGGAATGTCAGCAGAGGGATCCCAGGAGCCTGGATTTCTCCTGCATCCCTGCAAAACTGGCCTGAGGGCTGAGGGACAATGGCAGGGGAAGGTATTGGGAAAGATCTCTTTGGAGAGACACTTTGGGAAAATCCTTTTGTGGTGGCATCCTCTGCACCACTGAGGGTTTTTCCAGAATATCCCAGTTTCCTGGGATTTTGAGCCACGTGCAGAGGGAGCCCACCTGCAGCTCGAAGAGGTTTGTGATGTGATTGATGAAGGAGTTCTCAAAGTTCTGCTTGAGGGTTTCAAACAGGATCAGCTGCTCAGCCACCGCCTGCAGCTTCCGGTAACCTCCAGGGAAAAAAAGAGGAGATTTTGGTATTTTAGGGAATGAGCTGCGGGGGCTGCAGACCCACATCCCTCAGAAAATTGGGAAATCACACAGAAGTGAGTCCTGAGATAAATTCTACCACCCAAAAGACAATGGAGGGGGAGGAGATCTGCTGTGGCACCAAGAAAACACAGACAAAGAGTTGAAAAGAAAAAAAAATCAATAAAAAGCATCCATCAGTCCGACCTCGGCCAAGGAGCCACACCCAGTCTCACCACAAGGAAAACTTGGGATTTCATGCCAGGATCAAGTCCCTGTACACTGCCAGGGATCCAAAACTCCCACATGCTGCTCCAGTGAATTATGGCTTTTCCACTCCTGAGCACAGAGAACCGAGACCAGGATTTCCAACCTCGGCTTTCCCCCAGGTCCTGTCTGGGCTATAAGAAGTGTCGCTCCCCCCTGGCAGGACACCTGCCCCACATCCAGGGATTTAGAGGGATTGTAGAGGTGGCTGGCAGAGGTTTGCCCCAACTCCAATGGGAACTGGCCCGGGCAGTGTCCGAGTCCAGTGGGACAGAGCTGTCCATGGAGTCTGGATACCCCAACATGGCCATTTGCAGCATGAATTGGATTTCTCCAGGAATGGAACCAATCCAGGATGAGAGTTGGGGTTCTTTTAGCCTGGAGAAGAGAAGGCTGCAGGGACACCTTGGAGAACCTTCCAGTGCTTAAAGGGGCTCCAGGAGAGCTGGAGAGGGACTGGGGACAAGGGATGGAGGGACAGGACACAGGGAATGGCTTCCCACTGCCTGAGGACAGGGATAGATGGGATATTGGGAAGAAATTCTTGGCTGTGAGGGTGGGGAGGCCCTGGCCCAGAGAAGCTGTGGCTGCCCTTGGTTCCCTGGAAGTGTCCAAGGCCAGGTTGGAGGAGGCTTGGCGCAACCTGGGATAGTGGAAGGTGTCCCTGCCCACGGCAGGGGTGGGACTGGATGGGATTTAAGATCCTTCCAACCCAAAGCATTCTGTGATTCCAAGATCTCCAGACCCTCCAGGCCTCCCCCATTCACAGCTCCAGGGAATGTGCTGCAGGGGAATATTGTTGGTGCCCCTGCACCTGCTACCCCGGGTACCCCAGATCTGTGCTGCTCATCAGCTTCCCAAATCCAATCCTTCCATCCCTGCCCTTCCGAGGCAGCCTGTGGGGCTGCTCAGCCAGCGTGGGAGCTGATTCCTGGGAACATCCCCTGCAGCAGCAGCGGCTCAGGGACACGTGCAGGGGTGATCCCGTGCTGCCGGCTGTGATCCCGTGGGAGGAATCCCTGCTCCATACTCACAGGGCGGGATGGGGGTGTCCATGCAGGCACACAGAGCCTCGACTGCCGCCGCGCAGGCTCCGACTCCGCCGGGGCTGGAAAGATCCGCCCGGCTCAGGGCGTCCCTGTGCTCCCTGCTCAGCTGCAGCTGGCTCTGAAACACAGCCAGACACAACAGGTACAGGCACCGCCAGCTTTTCACCCCTTCCCATCCCTTCTGATCCCACAGGGAATGCTGCTGGCTGGAAACAGCTGAGCGCTGCCCTCAGCTGAGGCTGAGTATGTCCGTCAGGATATCCAGGCTGCTCCATTCCCATAAAACCAAAGTTCTGCACAGCAACAACTGCAGTGCTGGCCAAGGAAGCCCTGGCAAACCTCAGCATGAGTTTCCAAAGGTCTGGCGCCTCTGGAACCATTCCTGGCAGCAAAGGAAAAGCTGAGGATGCTGCAGGTTGAGAAATGGAAAGGTCAGCGGCACAGAGGTGCTGTGGAGTCGGGGATTAGTTCTTGCTTTTATGTGATATTTGTAAATAATTTGCTTTGCCATATTCCAAAAGCTCATCCAGAGTCTCTCCCCTGGCTGTGCTGTCCCCTGTGCCGGTGTCTCCGTGGCTGTGGCTGCAGGGAAAAGCTCCTTATGGCACAAGGGATGCAGAGAGGAGCTGGTGTGCACCCAGACCACATGGAGTGGTTACGTTACCTCTGAGAGAGGGGGGAAAATGAACATGGAAAAAACAGAGAAAAGGACAGAAAGAAATGGGGAAATTCCCATCAGTGGGAAGTGGGAAGGGGAACAACAGGTCCATGGACAAGCAGCCTCTCCAGGCACCCTGAATGCTTCCTACATTGTAGGTGTTTATTTTGCCTCAGCACATCCAAAATCCCAGTGCTGATGGGAGCAGACTTTGACCCGAGGTGGGTGTTGGAAGCTCTGCCTCTAATTAATTAATTAGTTAATTAATTGCTGTGCTTGTGTATTCCAGGAAATGATTATTGGCTGTTAGATTACTAATTGGCTTTGTCATTCCTAATCCTGCCCAGGAAAAGGCTTTCAGAGACCCCCTGGGCCACAGTGAGGGTCCTGCACATCCCAGCTCTGTGTCCATCCTTATCTTATCCACCCCCACAATCCCTCATTCCTCAGCCCCAGGAGCTCTGTAGCCCTTGCAGACAGAGCAGAGTTTTCCATGTTTGAGACTCCCTGGAAGTTTTTCCCAGCAGATTCACCAGCGGAGGATTAATGTCCTTGCAAACCCCCGTACCGTGAGGAACAGGATCTCATCCATCAGCCGGCTCCTGTTGGAAGCGATGCGATGCAGCAGGGAGTTTTCCCGGTGGATGTGATCCATCTGCTGCTTCACACTTCCCAGGAGCTCATCATAGACCTGCAAGGTCTCCTCCACCCTGGCTACCTCTGCCAGGGCCTCGTCAATGGAGCTCAGGAGCTGGGCCACCTGCTGCCCCGAGGAGAGGACGGCCCGGAGGTTGGCCTGTGGAAGGCAGGAGCACAGGGATTCAGAGCCTGGCAGGGAGTCGTTGTCACCCTCCTGGGGTCAAATGTCCTGTCCTTCACCCTGCTGTGTCAAAGCAGGGATTTGTCCCTGCCACGTGCTGGGGTGGCCGCTGCCTGACCTTTGCACGTGGCCAAACGTCCACCCCAGCCACCACCTGTGTGTCCCCAGGGGCCAGGGCAGGACAAAGCCCTCCCCTGGGCAGGGTGCGCCCTGGGAGCACTTCCAGCTGCCACAGCAGGGAGTCTCCAGGAAAATCTGGCCATGAGCAGAAAATCTCCGTGGGTTTGGAGAGGGAACGAAGCCCTGCTGGTTCTGTGCACTGGGAACGCCTCACTGCATCTCCAACCCTCCATTTCCACAGCTGGTGGAGTCCTCTGAGGACCTGAGGGTCCATCCCACAATATTTCAGAAAATCCTGGAATGGTTTGGGCTGGGAGAGACCTTAAAGCCCATCCAGCCCCACCCCTGCCATGGGCAGCGACACTTTCCACTATCCCAGGGTTCTCCAAGCCCCATCCAACCTGGCCTTGGACACTTCCAGGGATCCAAGGGCAGCCACAGCTTCTCTGGCAACCTGTGCCAGTGTGTCCTTGTAGGGAAACACCCCAGCTTTGGGGCACTGGATATTTCTGTGTTTCTCCAGGACATCCCTGGAGCCCATGGCCACACCAGGCACCAGGACACAGCCACCAGTGCCAGGGTGTCACCCAGCCCCGCTGCTCTGGCAGGGGAATTAACAACCACTAATTAAATTACATGTGGGACATGCACACAGATATCTCTGACATGGGAACTGAAGGCACAATTTGCCTCAGGAGGATTTGTTTGGATGGGAGGTGGAGATTGCCGGGTGCATTAATGGCTGCTGACAGCTCCAGCAGGGATCAAACACTTCCCAATGTTCATGGGATCCTTTGTAGGGCCGTGTCCCATCAAACACAGCAATCAATGGACGTGGTCCTGCCAGGCATGAGCCTTCCACACTCCTGCCTTTCTCCTCATTAATAAAGCTTTGAAAGGAGTTTGGCTTTCCTGCTAATCCCATTTTCTGATGTCTTTTCCATGAATTGAAGGAGAACAGCAGAAGCATCCGCACCCCTGGCATGCCCCGTGCCCGGCTGCCTGGGGGGAGGGTGAGGAGCAAAGTCTTGTCAACCCAGGTGAGGTTGTTGTGGCTTGGATATTCCCTATGCTTGGAATGAGGGATGTCTGGAAGCACAACAGATGCACCTGTGATCCTTGTGTTAAGGATTTTCTCTTCCTCAAGCTCCACCTGCCCTGCAGTCGGGATGAAGAAGAGCTGGAAGCTCCAGAGGAGCTGCACAGGGTTGGGAGGGACCTTAAGGACCATGGAGTTCCAACCCTGCCATGGCAGGGACACCTCCCACTATCCCAGGTTGCTCCAAGCCCTGTCCAGCCTGGCCTTGGACACTTCCAGGGATCCAGGGGCAGCCACAGCTTCTCTGGGCACCCTGTGCCAGGGCCTACCCCCCCTCACAGGGAACAATTTCTTCCCAATATCCCATCTATCCCTGCCCTCTGGCAGTGGGAAGCCATTCCCTGTGACCTGTCCCTCCATCCCTTGTCCCCAGTCCCTCTCCAGCTCTCCTGGAGCCCCTTTAGGCCCTGGAAGGGGCTCTGAGCTCTCCCTGGAGCCTTCTCTTCTCCAGGTGAACACCCCCAGTTCTCCCAGCCTCTCTAACCATGGACACCATCTCCAAAAGCACCAGCGATGCTCAGCAGATGCTCCCAACCAACTCCACAGCCCTGCTCCCAGAATTCTGCTTTCCAGCCACATCCCATGGCCAGCAGCCCTGCCCAGAGCTTCCCACTGTATGAAAAGTCCTTTATTTGAGGAGTCCCTGCCACAGCTTCAGGAGTCACCATGGGGTTTGCCCTGAGCGGAGCATCCCCGGGGACACCGACAGGGCAGTGCTGCTGGAAGGGGCCCTCCAGAGGCTCCTGCTCCAGGAACAGGAATCTCATCCAGAGCTGCTGGGAGCTGCCTGCAGTTCCACACGTGCTGGGATGCTGGAATTATGTAGGAATACCAATGTCCAAATCAGAGCCGGTGGCCTCCCACTGTCCCGGCCGTGCCGCCCTTCCCTTTGGAAAAATAAACCTTTTCCTGCTGCCAGCACAGGGATTTCTGTGCTTCCCAGAAGAAATGGGTTGGAGGAGGGTGATTAATGTGGGAGAGGAGGCCAAGGTGCCATCCCTGGGATGTGGGGAAAAACATTTAAACAGATGCAGGTGCTGGTCCGACTCGCTGGGATTAACAACCCTCAACAGCAGAGATTAAAGCTCGGAAATGGAAATGTTCATTAATTAATTTGTATTAGTGGTAAGGCACATTTATTCATTAGAGGGCATTAAAATAATGTATTCAAGGGCTCCTTTCTGCTCAGATAAATTAATAGAGATGTATTAGCAGCTCTCCCAGGGGGTTTTACAGCTGGGGAACAGCCACAAAGTGCCTGTAGGATTTGCCAGGAGCCAGCAGGAGCAAACCTCAGGAGTTTGGGCTTCCAGATGAACTGCTGAGCTTCCAAGGGCAATAAGTTATATGTCAGGAATACAGCAACTACTGGAGCTAAAGGAGGTTGGATTTAGGGTTTGTGGTTTCTTGTATATTTTAGAATATTTCCTTTGGCTTATTTTTCCCCCTTTTTTCTTTGGTTACCTCCCCATAAAATTCTGGATATTTCAGCATAAGATAAATGCTCAAAGCAGCTTTCCCAGGTTTTTTGTTCCAGCACTCAAAGAAGAAATTTCCTCTGCAGAAATGCAATAAATCACAGCAGCTCCAATGGAGTCAGTAAAGCTCAGAAGTCACAGAACCATGGAATGTTTGGGCTTGGAAAGGACCTTAAAGCCCATCCGGTTCCAACCACTCAGGGATGGGAGCCAGGGATGCTGAAGGAACTCCTCTTACAAGGGACCCTTGCGGTCCTTGGTTTCATTTTTTCCTTTTCACTTCCCAATCTATATAAAACTTCATAATTATGGATTGGTTTGGGTTGGAAGGGAACTTAAAGCCCATTTTGTTCCAACACCTTCAACTCTCCCAGGTTGATCAAGGCCCTGTCCAACATGACCTTGGACACTTCTAGGGATGGAGCAGCCACAGCTTCTCTGGGCGTCCTGTGCCAGGGCCTCCCCACCCTCAGAGGGAAGTCTGGCAACCTGTGTCTTTTCCATTGGCCCTTCCTACCAGTTTATATTTTCCTTTTTAATCTCCTTCCAGCTCTGTTTCACCCGTCTCCCCTTTTCTTTCTCCCTGGATGCCGCTTTTCCTTCTGTAGGGATCACTTTTGGCCCTTTCCCTCCCTCAGCCAGCCCCAGAGCACCCCACATCCCTGTGCCCCACACAGTTAAACCCTTCCCTACATTTCCTCCTGAAATTTCTCCCAGATCAAGCTCCCCCAGCGAAGCAAAGAGCTGCTGATGCCCAGAGACTCCATCCCTACTTCCAGGCACTTCCTGGGCTCCGTACCTCATCCAGCACATGGAGATCCTGGCTCAGCTGCTCTGCGAAGGCCACGGAGTTGCTCACCAGGGGCTCGTGCTCCTCCATCAGCTTCAGCACATCCGCAGCTTCCTTGGGAGTCATCTCCTGGTACACGCTCAGCTCCTCCTGGATTTCGGCCTTCTCTGGCTCCTTCCCATCTCCCTGGGGTCCCTGCATCCCTGTGTGGGAAGGAGAGGTGGACACGGCCCCAGAGCCTTTTCATGAGGTCACTTGATTAGCCCTGCCAAAATTAGGTCCCACTGAACCAAAGGGATGAGTCCAGCAGTCAGGATAAGATCACGGCGTGGGGCAGAGAAAGGTGGATTTGGGATAAAGGGGCAGCTTTGTAAGAGGGACAAAACAGAGATTTGGAATTTAGCTGGAGCTCTGTTGGGTTTTTCCTCGCTCAGCTCTCCAGGATTGTGTGCTGGGACACGTTGAGACAAAGCTGAGACAAATTTCACAGGTGAAGAGACTCCTTGATTGAAATTAGATAAGAGGAAGAAGGTTTTGACCATGAGGGAGGTGAGGCCCTCGCACAGGGTGCCCAGAGAAGCTGTGGCTGCCCCTGGATCTCTGGAAGTGTCCAAGGCCAGGCTGGACGGGGCTTGGAGCACCCTGGGATAGTGGGAGGTGTCCCAGGAGGTGACATTCCAAGGTTCTTAAGGCCCCTTCCAACCCAAACACTTCTGTGATTCTATGAAATACACTGAAAGTCATGTGCAGTAGAGTAAAATATATTTTTATATTTTTTTATCCCCATAGAAATTCATTTCTTGATGAGGAAATGACACCAGGCCCCTGCCCTGACATTACCAACACTTTGCTCACCTCCCCATCCCAGGACGCAGGGAGGATATCTGGAGATAAGATAAGATAAGATAAACTTCATTTCTCTTCCCAGCCTGGCTCCACATGTCCACGGGCCGCGGATAAATTGTTGGCTGTGCCTCCAGACACCCAAAACACAGATCCTGCTGCTCCCCTCTCCCTGGCACCTACCTCACCTCTCCCTCCTGCACCCACTGTCTGAAATTTATTCACCTTTCACTGACGGTGATGATGCAAAAAGCCCAAGCACTCCGAGTGTGACAAAGACATTAATTAACGAATTAATTAATTAATTACCTTCCACTGCACATGAGGGGACATTCACGAAGGTGACAGCGCTGGCGAGGAATCGCTGGTTCAACCTCCACAAGCACCTGAGGAAGGATTCCTTCTCCTCCAAGCTGCTGGCTGTCCACTTGTAGCGCTTCTCAAAGCGCAGCTCAAAGTCCAGGCCGGCCTAGATGCCATCAGGTCATTAGCATATCAATTAGCACGTCAATTAGCACATCAGTTGGACTCCACTGGCCACGCCAGGCCCACCCAGCAGAGGTTTGCAGCACATTTGAGAGGTTCCTGGCACTTGCATCACCACAGGCACGATAAAAGCGCTGAAAATAGAGGAGTCACAACAATCCTGGTCCTGGAAGGGGACCCTGGGACACCCGGAGTGGCTCAGACCGGTCCTGATCCAGCACTCCTGATTTAATTCCTCATGATATAAACCCCTTCACCTTTTGCTGCAGTTTTGGGGGATGATTGATGGGTTGTGACAGTGGCCAGTGGCAGATGCTTGGGACGAAAAGCATTCAAAGGGCAAGCCCAGAGTTCTGGCGCCTTCAGGATTCCCTGGCAGCCTCCAGCATCCCGCGATCCAGCAGCTCCCTGAGCTGGAGGTTGGATCCACAGCCCTGTGTTTAACAGCCCTTGAAGGACCTGCTGTCCCTGCTTTCCTCTGATGGTTTTTCGGATTTATCCAGAGCATTGGCACCCCTGGCATTGTATAGCAATGACCTCCAAAGTGCTGAGTGGGAAAGGGTGAGCAACTGGAGTGAGGAATTTGGGGGAAATCCAGCACCCAGTCCACCCCCACTGCAGATATTCCCTCTGCAATCCCCATCCAGCTGAAATCTCAAACCTGTCTTTACTGCAGACCGGAAACACTCAGAGAAAACCCAGAAAGGCTTCCACAGCCCTGAAATCCCCCTGGAAGCAGTGTGGCATCACCCATTTTCTGGCAGGGCAAGGAACATGGACTGGGAAAAAACTACCCCTGGCATTTCCCACGTTGTTTCCATCAATATAAGTGCCAATGTTTACATCTCCCTATTCCCAAGGGATGTTGTCTCACGGAGGGGAACTCCAGCCACGGGAGGTGCAGTTTTTTGCCACTAAGTGGAAAGAGTCATGGAAGTTGCTGAACTGGGAATATCCCACAGTAGGAAATTCCTCCCTGCACTATCTCATCAGCTCTGCAGCACAGCCTGATCCTTGTGGAGAACTTGTAATTATGGACACTGATCACCTCAGGGAGCTGATGGGTACCGCTGCAGGCCTGCAAGGCGTTCATTCATTCCATGGATGTTCCAAAACACCTGGAAGTGACACTTCCACCCGGGTCCCAGCCCCTGGATGGCACAGAACAGGGAGGGACCGACAGCCCTGTGAGGAGCTATTAAAGCAGGGAGACATTAATTAATCGCCTCATGAATATTCGTGGTGTTTTGGTCGAGGGAGCTGCAGCGTTACCAGGGCTTGATTTGCTGTGTCAGCATTTGCTGGTGCCAGGGAAACTCTTATTTGGATTCCAGCTGCTGAGTAGATCCCATTTTAGGAAGGATAGGGATAATTCAGGCTGTCTGCATGCAAGGAGGACAAATTCAGCCTGGAACGAGCAAGGAAGAGGCTCCAGGCCTGAGGAGGGGAAGAGAATCAGAGAGAGAAACAACAGAACTGTTTGGGTTGGAAGGGACCCTAAAGATCATCTAAAGGGACCTTAAAGCCCATCCCATTCCACCCCCTGCCATGGGCAGGGACACCTCCCACTTTCCCAGGGTGCTCCAAACCCCCTCCAACCAGGCCCTGGACACTTCCAGGGATCCAGGGGCAGCCACAGCTTCCCAGGACAGTGCCAGGGTCTCACCACCCTCGTAGTCAGGAATTCCTTCCCAGTGTCCCATCTATCCCTGCCCTCTGGCAGTGGGAAGCCATTCCCTGGTCCTGTCCCCAGCAGAGAAGGATATGGAGAGGTCATCCTACTTGTCCTGCCAGAAGGAAGGTTAATAGGGGAGGTGTCTGCACTAAAAATACATCTGCAAAGGCAAAGAGCTGCCTACACTAAAGGACAGCACGGCACAATGGGAATGATGGGGGCAGGAATGCAGACTGGGAATTATAGGATGGCTTTACCCGTCGGGAGAACCAGGTTCTCTCTTTGCCTCCCAGCAGGAGAGGGGTCAAAAATACTTTAATACAGCATATGATCAGTTTATCCCATTGGAATGGCAAATGACGGGGAAAGGACTGAAAATCCTGGGAATATTTTCTGCTCCAGACTCCTGAGGAGTCAAAGCAGTTGGAGGAGCCAGGCTCACCTGCTCAAGGCTCAGGAGTGGTGATAGCACCTTATCTCCTTGTGTGCAGAGAAGTGTGAGACAAAGAGGGCTCAGAGCAGATCTGAGGCCCTGCAAAGCTGCACTGAGGTCTTTCCTTCCAGACAGGCTGTACCTCATTTGTCCTGCATGGAGAACTGGAAAGCTGCTCTTTTTCTCATTTGTTTTTATGCTTGTGAAACCCCAGGCATGTTGCCAAAGCCCCTGGAACATTCCCATTAATAAAAATCCTAATTATACCAACTTTACCGACACTCTGCCAGCCCCAGCTGCAGAAGGGGAGGGTCTTGTCCATGCTGTCTTTCCCCAAAACCTTAATGCCACCCTAAAGGCACCGACTCCCACTGATTCCAGCCCTCCATAATCCTCCTTTCAGTAAATCTAATCTTTAAATACCTCATGCAAATGTCTCTCAAGGAGCTTTGTCACCATGGCCAGATGGGCCTGGCTGTGTCCTGGAGGCCTGACAAGAGCAGAGCTCTGCAGCCTCCCAGGGCTGCTGCAAACATCTCCAGAGCTCCTGTGCCTTTGGATGGGAGCTGGAGACATGCAGCAACAGGGAATCGTGGAATAGGGTTGGAAAAGGGCTCCAAGATCATTGAGTCCGACCTTGGCCAGGTCAGGTATTTGGTCAGGTCAGGTATTTGGTCAGGTCAGGTATTCGGCCAGCCTGACATTTCCTGAATTGGAGATGGATGATTCAGGAGGGAAGGAAATCCCTCCAGCCTCAACATCTCCCTGGAAGAGGTGAGGGGAACAAAAACCCAAAAGCACTGATGGAGGATGGAGGAACCAGCTCTGGAGGAAGGAAAAGGGCTTTTAATCTTTTAATCTTTTTTAATTTCCTTAAAATTGGCAGCATTCAGGCTGGCTCAGTCCTGCCCCGGAAATCTCCACACCCACTGCTCCTCCCACCATCCAAACGGATGGGCTGAGCTCCACAGGACCTGGATTCCCTTATGGATCCTGGCCTATGGATCACATTCAAACCTCTCCATCCCCCAGGATCAGTTCTGCCCTTTTTCTGTGTCCTACCTGGCTCTTGCCATCCACCAGGCTGAGCTGTGCCAGAGGCCACCCCTGCTCTGTCCCGGAGGGCTCTCCTCGGGCCACCTTCACCTTCACCAGGCACGGCTGCACCGGCCTGAGCGTGTCCACTGAGGAGAAAACAGGAAAAAACCCCATCCACAACACGATTGGTTTCCCAGTACAGCAGGGAGTGGATGGAGCCACAGACACGGATTTCGTGGTGTGGCCGGATGGGGAGAGGCTACAGGGATTCCTCCGGTTGTTCATGGAGTATTTACATATGGAAAGTGCTCCTTAGGGTCTATCCCAGAGCAGTTTGAAGTCCATGGAGGGATTCCCAATAATTCCCATGGGTTTTGAACCAGGCCATTGTGCTGTACACAAGGCACAGTAACATTCCAGCAGGATCTGAATGCAGCGGGAACAGGGTGCCCAAGATTTCGGAGGGGTTTGTACCACATTTCTGGCCCTAAACAGGGTCCAAAAGCACTGCCTTGTTTGACTGACACCCACATGGACACATCCCATCCAAAATAATCCATTCCTGGATAATGCCAGCTGACAGGCACCTCTCAGGAGGGGCTCACTCTTCATCACTTTGGCTAATTTAGATTTTCCATATTTTCCAGGAATCTGGCATGGACAGTTCCAGAGGTAACTCGTGTTTTTTAATGGCACTCCAAGAGCAGATACAGCTTGGATACATTCCTCCTGTGCTTCCCTGACTATGGAAGGGGTTGAAGGACTTCATTTAGTCAAAAATTCCTGCTAAAACTGTTGGAAATCAATCCTGCAGGAGGTGATGCTGTCCAGAAACTCATTGGCAGGAAAGTCTCTCCCCTCTAAGTCTGTAAAAAAGAAAATCTACACTCACAACTCCTCTGGAGTGATGGAACAACTAGAACAGCACAGACTGAAGGAGATGGGAAATTTCCCAAAGGATTTGGCTCCTAATCAAGAAGCAGCTCCAACCTCCTGGAATGTCTGGGCACTGTTAAAACCCTCAAAAACTACAGGCAGAGTGAGGCTGGGCTGGGTTACAACGGTTTGATGCTGACCTCTAATGACAGAATTGATGCAAATGGTAAAAAAAAAAAAACTTAATTCCTGGAGGGAGCAAATCTGCTCTCAAGAGGAAATTTGTGCTTTTGTTGTCAGTTCTTGACATATTCCACTGACAGGGCACAGCTCCTGCTTGAGATTCCCATTTCCTTCATTTCATCTTCTAAATAGTGGTCCTAACTCTTGAGATTCCCATTTCCTTCATTTCATCTTCTAAATAGTGGTCCTAACTCTTGTCCCAAACTGGGAAGGAGCCACCAGAGACCAGAGCAGGAAGAAATCTTCCTGGGTTGGAGCTCCCCGTGTCCTCCAGCCCCCAGGGCTCTCACCCACGACACAGAGCAGGGACATCCTCTTCCTCTTCCCTGTCCTCCACACCCGCACAGCCTCCAGCAGCCTCTTCCTCTGAGGGCTGAACACATCCTTCTCCAGGGAGCTCCAAAGGGAAGCCATGGTGGGACCTGCACACAAGGACTGGGGCTGGTGGTCAGGGCACGGCACCTCCTGGAAAACACAACCAGGTGGAGAGGGGATCCATAAAAACTGCGGCTGTCCCATTCCTGGAAGTGTCCAAGGCCAGGTTGGAGCAGCCTGGGGTAGTGGAAGGTGTCCCTGCCCATAGAAGGGGTGGAATGGGATGAGCTTTAAGGTCCTTCCAAGCCTGGAGGTCCTGGATAAACACCCAAGGACCCCCAGCAGTTCTTTTACAGCCTCTGAGGGAAATAAGTCAAGTGGCTACGACCAAAAGGTTGGATTTGCAAATATTTTACTGAGAATCAGGGATAAATAAAAACACAGACTGCAGGAAAATACTAATATTTGGAACAGGCACTTGGAATGGCACTTTTTGTAAGGGAAATTTGCTTAATTTTACCAGGGGCTCTGCAATGAACTGAAGGCAATGAACCCCTCAACACCTCCCTCCCACAGCAAGGGGCTTCCAGCTCAGCCACAACGAGCTAAAAATCACATCCCCAATTATTAAAAATTTCTACCACGCCTGTGACCCCCCCCAAAAAGATAAATTTACTGCTAAAATGATTCTGTCACCACAGCATCCCTTTGAATGAAGTCCCTCTCCAGGTTATCTTCGTTTCTCCATCCCTGTCAGCTTTCCAGCCTCTCTAATGGCATTTCCCTCCCAAGACCCCTCTTCCCAACACTAATTCATTTAGAGCAGGACTCGAGCAACAGCTCCAGGAAAATGATGGAAAGGCAGAGCAATAGAGGGCTCGGTGCTGCCGGAGGAGTTCCTGTGGGAAGCACGACACTTCCCGGGCTCTGGGTGAAAAGCTGTCAGCAGCAGAGCCACAAAACCCTCCCCCATCTTCCAGAGACGACCTGTGAGTCTTCAGGACGTCAGTGACAGCTTCCTGAAGTTCCCACGGAGGTGCCCATCACCCATCCCTCGGCCGCCAGCGAGGGAAAGCACAGTAGGAAAAGGAGAGTGAGCAAAGATTTACCGGCCGAGGATAAACGGAGGGATTTCAGTCACGAGAAGCCTCCGAGCAGGAAAGGGTGTGGTGGTGAAATGAAAGCTCTGAGAGCAAAACAGGAAGCCTGAAGAACCTGAGTGAGGCCGAGAGCAGGGGCAGGAAATCCTCAGGTGCAGCGAGGGCAGGACGAGCATCGGCTCTGCAGGGGGGGCAGGGGGGGAAAAGCAAAGCAAAATAAAACCGCTCCCCATTTCCTCTTTGTTTTGTTATAGAGAGTCAGAATCAGGGTTAAATCACCTTCCACTCCCTCTTGGTTTTGATAAAGAGAGTCAAAATCAGGGTTAAATCCCTCTCCACATCCTCTTTGTTACATTAAAGAGTCAAAGTCAGAGATAAACCACCCTCCATGTCCTCTTTGTTTCATTAACAACACAAAATCAGGATTAAATCACCTCCATTTCCTCTTTGTTACATTAAAGAGACAGAATCAGAGCTAAACCACGCTCCATGTCCTCTTTGTTGCATTAAAAACACAAATTCAGGATTAAATCACCTCCATTTCCTCTTTGTTACATTAAAGAGTCAAAATCAGAGATAAACCACCCTCCATGTCCTCTTTGTTTCATTAAAGAGTCAAAATCAGAGATAAACCACCCTCCATGTCCTCTTTGTTTCATTAAAGACACAAAATCAGGATTAAATCACCTCCATTTCCTCTTTGTTACATTACAGAGTCAAAATCAGAGATAAACCCCCCTCCATGTCCTCTTTGTTTCATTAAAGAGTCAAAATCAGGGTTAAATCACCTCCATTTCCTCTTTCTTGCTTAAAAAGAACCAAAAACTCTTCTAGATAGTCTCTCACAGAATTCTTGTGGTTCACCCCTAGCCAGGCACTGTCTTCCCAATTTTCCTCCTTTTAGGAAGAGGCCCAGGAGCCCCCAAGGGCGAGGCTGTGGCAGTGCCCAGGTTGTGCCAAACGGGGCCAGGCCCATGTCCCTGCCGGGTTTGGTGCCTTGGGGGAACAACGATTTCTTTGTGAGCTTCAAGGACCTTTCCTGTGCACTCTGGAGGGTTAATTGGATCATGGAATCCCAGAAGGGGTTGGGTGGGAAGGACCTTAAAGATCGTCTTGCTCCCACTATCCCGGGTTGCTCCAACCTGGCCTTGGACACTTCCAGGGATCCAGGGGCAGCCACAGCTTCTCAGGGCACCCTGTGCCAGGGCCTCCCCACCCTCACAGCCAAGAATTCCTTCCCAAAATCCCATCCAGCCCTCCTGCTCTGAAGCCATTCCATGCCCTCATCCAAAGATGGGGCAGAGAGAAAAATCCAACCTCACTGCACCAGCACAGAGTTCTTTCCTGTAAGATGCTATCCCAAGGATTCTATTCCTGACTTCATATTATTCCCATAAACTCAGCCTTCTTCACCTCTTTTCTCTCATGGAGTGGATTTCCGGCTCTCCTCACCTTCATCATCCCCCATGGGAATTACAGGGAGCACAGGGAATGCCTGCTTTGTGCAAAGACATGCAGGAACAGCGCATCCAGGCACCAGCCTGGAGCACTCCATTCCTCTGGGAGCAGGGAAGGGTTTTTTAAATCCATCCTGCTTGGCTGAAAGAAAAATTCTTGAATTAAACAGGGAATAAGGAGTTACTTTAGGATTTCTGGCTGTGCTCAGGAGATCCCGGGAGCTCTCAGGAGCCTTGGCACCAGCTCCCAGACAGATCATTCCCAGGGATTATTCCCTTGAGCCTCGTGGCTGGTGGAGACACTGAGGAATCAAAGCTTTTATTCCAAGCAGAGGGAACATCCAGCCTTGGGAGAGCCAGGGAGGGAAAAAACCCCAAGGAAACCTTGAAAAAGCCTTTCCCTGCCCACATCCATCGGGATGCAGCATCTGGAAACGATGCAAAGGAGCAATTAATCTCAATTGCTCCAGCTCCTAATCCTAATGAATCACTTTTACAAACACAGGGGTGATTTAGCAGCTTTCATGGAAAGAAAAATGAGGAAATTGTACGGAAAGAGAAGGGAAGTACAAGTGTGGAACACAGGGCTCCTCACATTGATTTCCCATCCCAAGGCAGGAATCACTTGATTATTTCGGCACTCAGGCTGAAGGAATCCAAACCTTACACAGTCTGATGGCTCCTCCCTGGCTGGGATTCACAATCTGCAGGAGTTTGCTTTTCCCTCCCCTCCCAGACTGGGAGCACAAAGCTGGATTTGCTGCAGGGCATTTCCTTTTCTGCCATCATTTGTTGTTGAAACTTCTTTTTGGTTTTCAAGCAGTCTGTATTCCCAGAACTTCAGTGCTCAACCAGCAGATCCTGCCATTGCCCCTGGAAAAGAGGCGGCAACTTCTCAGGAAGGACCTTCTCTGGATCGTAGGATGGCCAGGCATGCTTGGCCAGGGCTGCTCCCAGTCCCTGAATCCTAGAATCCCAGCTGGTTTGGCCTATCTTCCCCATTCCCAGGGAAAGCAGTGGGAAGCACAGTGTGCCACAACACCATCCTTGGTGTTTTGGTGATGGATGAGAGCTGTAGAGGAAAGAGGAGAGCTGAACAAACCATTTATTGGTGACTCCCCCTTTTTTCCCTTCCACTCCCCACCACCAACATAATTCCAAGAGCTTCACATCCTGAATTTCTTTGATAAAGCCTTTTGCCCTTGCAGACATCAGCAGAGGGATGCTGCTCCTGCATCCCAGCACTGCTCCAGAGCTCTGCCAATGTGCCCCAGGCCACGTCTGGCTGAGGCTCACTAAATCCCAGCTGTCAGTGGGAGCATTCCAAGCGAAGATATCCTCAAAGCCTCTGGCACAGCACAGGCATGGAGCAGGAGGAATTCGGATTGCAGAGGCAGCTGCAGGGCTGGACTTCCTCAGCTTTGTGTTGTAAACTCAGGCTCTGTCCTGCTTCTTCGGCTGTCCTCTGAAAAATGGGAATGTGGGTTAAATACTGGGAAGGAACTCCTGGCTGTGACGGGGGTGAGCCCCTGGCACAGGTTGTCCTGAGCAGCTGTGGCTGTCCCTGGATCCCTGGAAGTGTCCAAGGCCAGGTTGGACGCGGCTTGGAGCAACCTGGGATAGTGGGAGGTGTCCCTGCCCGTGGGGTGGAATGAGATGAGCTTTTGAGGTCCCTCCCAACCAAAACCATTCCATGATCCTGTGGATTTCTATAGATTTGGAAGTGAAAGGGAAAAAATGAAACCAAGGACCTCAAGGGTCCCTTGTAAGAGGAGTTCCTTCAGCATCCCTGGCTCCCATCCCCGAACCTGCTGCACAGGAGGGTGAACTTCGGATCTGGGCGTGTCCCAGACCTCCCAGGTGATTCTGAACCAGACTTTTCCCTGTTTCCTCGTGCCGTGAAGCTGCTGGGAGCGGCGCACGTGCAATTTGTCCCCTCCCTGCTGGCCCTTGTCCTGACCCGAGGGACCGCGGGGACTCCTCGGCCCTGCCGTGTCCCTTCAGCTCCTCGCGAGGCGCCGCTCTTCCAATGCAAAGCAGGGTGATTAATTAAACATAACGCCTCGCCTCTCCGCACCGTTTTCACCTCCTGCGCTCTCTCCTCACATTTTTGCTGGGCTGATGCGTTTCTTGCATGCCCCAGATAACTCAGTGAGTTTCATCTTCATTGCTCCTTCCAGCCGCCTGCTCTTCGTTCATTTTTTATGAAGAGTTCCGAGCTCTGCTGACGCGCCCTTCATCTCGCCGCTGAGTCGAGGGGGCTGCTCGTCTTTAGCTCTCCATTTGCCTTCCCGAACACGGACACAAATCCAGGCTCTGTGCTGGAGCTACCTCACAGGAAAGGGGATTTCTCCCCTCTCCCCTCCCCGTTCACTGCTGGCAATAGGATGAGTTGGGGATTGGAGGTGTTCCCTCTCCTTTTTCCAGGGAGAAATTGGTGAAAGGAATCCGAATATGGAAAAATCGGCCCTTCCAGGCTTTTCTGGGTGAAACCACACCGCAGAAAGCTCTGAGGTGGTGGAAGGATGGAAATAGGTGATATTTAAGGTCCCCTCCCAAATACAAACCATTCCATGATTCTCTGAGATCCAAGAGCTCAAACTGGGATGGTACCAAGGCTCCCATTAACTTCATCTGATTTACAGACTCTGCCCATCCCTCCAGACACGGGATTTGGAGCAGGATTGTGAAGAAGCCACTCGTGGTGGATTCCTTGCAGGCTGTGGAGTAACAGCCTGGAGCCAGCTGGAAATAGGGAATCAGGTCATGAACCAGCTCCCTCCCGGTCCAGCAGCACAGGAGATGAACGAGCCATGACCCTGCTTCGCTCTTATCCCATCTCTGCTCCCAGGGATAATGGCTGGAGGCAGCATCTGAGTGGGATACAGGTGTCCAGACCCCGAAATGCAAATCTTTGCCCTCTCATCTTTCCCACAAAGGAATTACACGTGGGAAAAAAAAAAAAAACCAAACCACCAAACCAGCATTTTCATCTGGCCTCCAAGCAGTTGAATATGTCAGGAAAGGATATAGCAGCATAATCAAGATTTATGGAAGATAGAAAATATTTTAGGAGAGGCCATTTGTTCTGTTCTGTGTTCCATAAAATCCCCAGGAGTTTTTTGTTGCTCCCACTCAGCGCTGCAGCTTGGGGACAAAAAGCCACTCTGCAAATGAAGAGGCAAAGCATTAAAAGACACAAACCAGCAGCTTTTTAGGGCACGTTTAAGTGCTCTGGGGAACTCCCAGCCTGAGGATTTGAGTCGGACAAATGGCTCCACAGTTTAGGAAAAATGGTTGGAGTGTTCCTAAAGATAAGCCAGGAGGGCTGGAATTGCTGATCCCGGCGTGGGCAGCCTCTCCTCTGGAAGATCACATCCCTGTTTAGTCAGGAAAACAGAACTGGGGTGGAAGTGCAGCGTCCAGCATTGCCCAGAGCAGCTGTGGCTGCCCCATCCCTGGAAGTGCCCAAGGCCAGGCTGGATGAGGCTTGGAGCACCCTGGGATAGTGGGAGGTGTCCCTGCCCGTGGCAGGGGGGTGGGGTGGGATGAGCTCTAAGATCCCTTCCCACACAAACCATTCCATGATTCTGTTCTTTGCTGCCTATGGAGAAAATCAATCAGGCCCAGTGAGGCACTGGTTTGTCATAGGGAAATGCGGGAATGCATTTTGCCTCGTATCCTTCCATGGCAAATTCCCACAGGATGATTTTTGATTCCTCCAAGTTTCTTGCTTTGCAGCCAGAAGGGAAATCTGCCCAGAGATTCAGGGAAGCTGCAGCATTTGGGATCTCCACCCTGGAACCCTGTGGCTGATCCCCTGGAGGATTAGCCCTGGCTCCATCCCTGATGCTCCAGGGGCTCCTTCATCCCAGAGCATTCCCGGGATGCTCTGATCTGATCCTTGGCTTTGTTGATCACCTCAGGGAGCAGAGGCAGAGGAGCCATGAGGGCCTCAGCTCCTGGGGCAGTGTGGGGAACTCATTTGTGCTGTGTGGGCATCTCCCTCTATCCTTTCCCTCTGGACAAGCTCCTGATTCCAAAGGGACCTTCATGTTTCAGTGTGAGGAGACCTTGGAGAGCTCTGGAGTGGATCCCGGAGTCACTGGTGGGTGACAGGACTGCACACCCTCATCCTCCTCCGTGTGCCTGGTTTTTGGGATGCTTGAGTGGTTTTTTGGGATGCTCCAGAGCCGGCAACCACAGAGATCCCACTAGAGGGTGCTGGGAATCACCAAAAGGCTCTGCCTGCTCCTGGGCCTCCAGACATCCCTGCTTGGTCCTGCTGCCTTGTTCCCCTTGGTTTCCCGCTCCTCCTGATTTCCCTCCAGCACAGCCTGTGCCGTGTCACAGCTTTGGATTGGTTTCAGTTCATGGCCCCACTTCCTCTTTTGCCTTTTTTCCCCTCGAGTAAACACAGCCAAAACCTGAGTGAGCCCAAGTGAGGGATGGAGATCACAGGCAGGGATATTCCCAACTCCCTGTGCATCCAGCACGAGGATGTCACACATGGAGAGGTTCCTTCCCTACCCCAGGGAGCTCCAGCAGAAAACATTCACCCACCTCTGGACCACCTCATAGGTTCTGAACGCCTGCCATGACCTCCAGGACCTCCAGGGATGTCCTCAGGGGCTGTGGGGGGATCCCTGAGGCAGCACTGGGTGCCCCTCATGGCAGATGAGGGTGCCTGGGTGCACGGCCAGAGCCCAGGGTTGTGCACAGCGTGGGACTCCAACATCCTGCTCTGCCATATCCCTTTGGAAGAGAAGCTGCACTGAATTCCCAGCTGCCAAACCTGCAGCCACAGGGAGTGGAACACCCACACCAGGCACAGAATATCCTGAGCTGGAAGGGACCCACTGGGATCATTGATCCAGCTCCTGGCCCTGCACAGACACCCCAGCAATCCCACCCTGATTGTCCAAATGCTCCTGGAGCTCTGGCAGCCTTGGGGCTGTGCCCATTCCCTGGGGATCTGGTCAGTGCCCAGCACCCTCTGGGGGAAGAACCTTTCCCTGACATCCAACCTAAACCTGCCCTGGCACAGCTCCAGCCGTTCCCTGGGTCCTGTCCCTCCTCCCAGCGAGCAGAGCTCGGAGCTGCCCCTCAGGAGCACAATGAGGTCTCCCCTCAGTCTTCTCCAGGCTGAACAAGAATTCCCTTTCAAGGTGCTGATCCAAAGCAGATGGATTTAAAGCTGAACTTCCTATCCCTGCAGGCAGCTTCTTCCTGGAGGATGTGCTGCCAGTGGTCACTTCCCAGCAGGATTTGTGTTCATAGGGAAAACCAGCCCGTGCTTAATGAGCCATTAATGGAACTCTAATGGAGCCAAACCCAGCGCTGAGAGCACTGTGGGGCTGTGACTTGTGGGGCTGACAGCTCCTGTCCCAGCTCCTGTCCCAGCTCCTCTCCCAACTCCTGTCCCAGCTCCTGTCCCAGCTCCTCTCCTAGCTCCTGTCCCAGCTCCTGTCCCAACTCCTGCCCCAGCTCCTCTCCCAGCTTCTGCCCTGGCTCCTCTGGAAGCTGGTNCCCTGGCTCCTCTGGAAGCTGGTGCTCCCCACACTAAGACCTGGGCCCGCCTGGCTGCTCAGAGCCTGATCCAGAGGGTTTTATCCAGCCCCCAATCCCTCTGGAGAAGCAGTGAGGACACAGGGATCAGGCTATTGCCACACCAGTGGATTTGTTGTACCAGAGGAGTTTAAGCTGAAGCCAGCCAGGCTCAGGGGTGTCAGTGCCACCAGCCCAGCCCAGAGGACCCACTTCCCCTCCAAAGGCAGGGACAGCTCTGAAGGAATCTCACAATTCCCACCCAGAGCCTGTCTCCAGCACCGGCCAGGGCTACTTGCCCCTCAAAAACCAAAGGAATAGGGCAAATATACGGTGATTTCCATCTCCAGCAAAACCAAATCCGTGCTGGGCTGTAGTTTAGGGGCTTCCTAAGCAGGTGACAGCCTCGTGTCACAGCTGCCATGGACCCATGGGCTCCTCAAGTGCCTGTCTGAAACCAAATTAATCTTCAGCCTCCACCCCACCCTCCAGCAAGGGCCAACTGCTTGGAGACACTCCCAGTATTTAACAGGAGCTGCTGCTCCAGCCTGATGGCAAAGGCAGCTCCCAGAGTCTTGAGATCCCTGGCACGTTCTGGACCCACAGGCCCTAACACAGCTCCTTCAATCCAGCTCTTTTTGCAACCCCCCCTTCACGTTCCTGCTGCTTTTGAGAGGTGCCTGTTTCTCCTGTCCCAGGGCAAGGGGAGAGCCTGGATAATCAGGGAATGGTGCCACAGCCCAAGGTGTTTCCCAACCAAGCCATCCCTCCTTTTGCCCCAAAAGATCACACCCACCTTAAATCCACTGAGTGGGACAATGAGTTTCATTGCTCGCCACGAACATGAAAATGTCAACATTTCCTCCATGGAATATTTCCTCTGCTCGGGAAGCAGTGTCCAGCTCTGGCAGGAGCTGCTTGGCTGTTGTGTCACTCTGTGGTGGGGTGGCCTTGTCCCATTGCTGCCATGGGCACGGCCGGGGGTTGGATGTGATTCCAAACCTTCCCTGGCAGCCCAGGATGAGCTTTCTGAGGGAAGAGGTGATGAAGGGTAAGGGAGGAGGGGAGGGCTGTGGCTCAGATGGTGGCCCTGGTGCACTTTCTGAGGTGGCTGGGAGTTTTCCAGCCTTTTTGTTGGAGCAGCAGTTTTGAGGGATATCTCCTGGATGAAGCTGGGCTGCGAGGGGAAGAACCACTCCAGAGCAGGGCTTGGTGGTTCCCTGGCAGTGTGGGTATGACAAGGACTCCCATCCCTGTGGAAGAGCCAGGGGCAGGTCATTTCCAGGCCTGATTCCCATCAAAGACTAAAGCCTGGGAAAGTCTCACCTTTTGTGCGTGGAAAAACTCACAAAGACCTGGATTCCTGCTCAGCACTGGAGGGGGCTCGGAGCTGCCTGGGCCAGAGGGAGGTGCCCATGGCAGGGGTGGGGCTGGACGTCCTCTAAAGGTCTCTTCCAGCCCAAACCATTCCATGATTCCATGTTTGGGAGGGAGGTGAGCACCACTTAGAGGTGGGGGACAAAAGCAGGGCTCAGTCAGGAGTGAGACCCCAGCCAAGTGACGAGGGAGGGTCCAGCCAGATGTTACAGCCAGATGTGTTGCAGGGTAATTCCAGTGAGCTTCTTTAAATTCCTGCCTCCCGTTTAATGCCCACTCAGCACTTTTCCCTGCTTCCTTAGCCACGGATTTGTGCTCTTTCCAGCTGTTGTGCTTCTGGCCCCGTGCCTGCTGCATCCCCCTGGAGAGGGGAGCGCTCAGCCATGCTCAGCTTCTCCTCCAGCTCCTCCAAATATTGTGAGCATCAGCTTCCTTCTGCCTGAGTGCCACTTCTGCTGCTCAGAGGGAGGGAAGTAATTGGAAAATGACAAAAGATTATTTCCGGTCAAAGCCACGGAGCGGGGAAATGCAGGAGAGCATCCCGAGCCCTCCCTCACATGTCCTGCAGGCTGCCAGAGGGATCAGAGAATCGTGGAATGCTTTGGGTTGGGAGGGACCTTGAAGCTTAAGTGCACACAGGGATGTCCTTCCTCTGCATCCAGGGGCACATGGGAATATCCTTCACCTGCATCCAGGTGCACACAGGGATGTCCTTCCATTCGGGAGGATGAAGTGAGACAACCTCCTGGGGGAAGACGCTGCAGATCCTCCAGACAAAACTCACCCACAGACAAACCCAAGCTCGTGTGTGTTGGGAATGAAAGCCCTTGGAAAGACCAGTGATGGTGTTCACATCCCTCATGGCCACCAAGATCCCAAATGCCTGCACTGCTCTTGTCCAAGGCTCCTCCTGAGCCAGAGGAAAACGGAAGGGACTGAAGCTGCAAGATATCCCTCCCTAAATGATTCCTTTCCCCACTTCCAAACCCTCCTGACAGGAGATGGAGCAGCCAGGCAGGTTCAGACATCTGAAGGCCAGGCTGAAGTTGGAAGAAGCTGGCAGGGAATCAGCCAGACACAGATTTCCTGCTTCAAAGCAACTCCTGGAGAGCCTCTCATCAGTTCCTGTCCCTCCCAATCCAGGGGCAGTGGATAAACACCCTTGGAAAAGTCAAGCACATGTCAAATGTCACTTTGTCACTCAGGGCAGGGCCTGACCTCCTTGTCCTCTCCTGGCACTGGCTCTGAGCCCCTCGAGGATGGCAGCACGTCCCATTCACTGTCCCCTACCTCCTTCCCAAGGGGGGTGTCCCTCTCCATGGCAGGGGCTTGGAATGGGATGGGCTTTAAGGTCCCTTCCAATCCAATCTAGGATTTTGTGATTCTTGATCCTTCCTCTCTCCTGGCAGCTTTGAAAGGCTAAATTGTCCATTCAGGAAGCTCCATAGCTCTGTCCCAGTGCCAGGCTCAGGCCCTGTGTGGCAGCTCCAAGTCCCCAGCAGGCCTCAGATCTTCCAAACCACCCTCGGGGGAAGAGCTTTCCCAAAAGTGGGCTGGGATCTGAGCAGTGGATCCAGGGAGGTCGGTGCTGCGCTGCAAACCCCCTTCCAAGCACAAGGAATCCTCTCTTCCCAGCTGTGTGCCCCTGGGAGCGCTGGCACGGCCACTGTGCTGTCACGAGGCACAGGGGGCACGTGGCCAGGAAAACAGGCCAGCACATTTCCCTGGCACAGCTCTTGGACAGGTCCGTGCTTCCCAAAATCCAGCCTTGGCTCCCGTGCCTGGCAAAGTCACTCTGATGCTCTTGTGCCTCGCTCTGTGCAGCTGCAGATCAGGGCAGCAAATCCCCCCTGCGGGGCCGGGAGGGCTGGGATTGGTGTTCCTGCCACACCTCGGCTCCTGTTTGTGCTGCTCCATGGCTGGGGGTGGCTCTGGATTTGTCTTTGGGCCTCTGTGACACCGGGAAATCCAGGGGCAGAAGGGATGAGACCTCTGAGCTCAAGGATGATGGTGGCACAGGAGGAAGTGGAAAGGACAAGCCACGGACCCGTTTAGGCTGGAGATCACAGAATCAGGGAATCACTGAGGTTGGAAAGGCCCTCTGAGTCCAACCATTCCCCCAGCACTAACCCATGTCCCCAGGTGCCACATCCACGTGGTTTTAATCCCTCCAGGGATGTGACTCCACCACTGCCCTGGAAAGACTTTCCCAGTGCTGGACAACCCTTTCTATGAAGAAAGAAGTGAAGGTGAGAAGGATCTCAGATCTAGGGAACTCAGATCTAGGGAACTCGGATCCCTCTAGGAAGAGTTGTGGTGATCAAACTCCCAGCCACTTTCTGGAATTTGGAATTTGTTCCATCCAGGAGGTTTTCTGTGTGCTGGGGTTGGTGCCCTAGCACAGGCTGAGGCTGGATGACCTTGGAGGACACTTCCAGCCTACATTCCTGGCAGAGCTACAGCTGCTGTTGGCATGAGCTGGTGTTTGGAGCAGAGACCGACCAAAGCTGTGGAATTGGATGCTGCATTCTCATTTCCAAGGAGCTGTAGCACATAAAGAGTTTTCCAGGGAATCCCATGTGCATCTCAGGAGCAGCTTGGTCCTTCCTTCCTGAGCCTTCCTTGGGCACCTCAGGTTGAAATGAGCTTCCTGATCTCCTGAAAATGCTTGTCTTGTCCTCTGGTGACCTGCAGAATGTCCCCAGCCTGCAGAGTGTCCCCAGCCTGCAGAGTGTCCCCATGTGCTGCTGAGCATCCAGGATTTCTCACCCGCACCGTTAAAACAGCACCTGAAACTGGTCTAAACTGGGCAACACGGAAACTGTGAGGCTGGAATCTCTCCCTGTTTCAGCAGAGTGGGGAGGGCGCACCCTGGGCTGGCTCTGGAGGATCTGCTGCTGCCCAGATGGGTCCTCCTGTCCCCCTGTCCCTGCACCTGCAGCATTCCCAGGCTGGCTGCTCTGCCCAACCAGATGGCACCTTCATCCCAGGGCACTGCCTTGGCACAGCCCGAGGAACAGATGAGGCTCCCACAGGTTCCTCCTGCCACCCACCTGCCAATTCCCTCCTTTCTTCTTCTGCTGTCTGATAAAAGCTTGGGTCTTACTGAATAAATACTATGGGGGTGAAAATCTAAGTGCTTGTGGGCAGTTTTGTAGCCTAGGTTGTTTCCAGCTCACTGTGTGGATGATCCACATCCCAGAAACCCTGTGGTGTTTCGACAGGATTTTTTTTAACTATTAACTTGTGTTTGCTGGAGCTTTCTCTGCATCCTGCAGAGGATCCAAGTACTTACAGGAGAGTGACTCTGTGAGAAGGCAAAGGCCGTGGGAGTTGCTTCAGCACAAGGCTGGACTCACTGGCTTGTCCTGGGAGAAGAATTCAGTCTGGAGAATCCACCTGGGGGGAAAAAAATCCAGAGAGTGCAAGGCAGAGAAGCCTTGGGAGGGCTTGGTGTGCCCACGTCCCACTTGCCCAGTGCTGCTTTTCAGGAGATGTTTCTGCCATGGCCAGGCCATTCCTAACCCCCTTTCCCTCTGAGGCTGAAATATTCCCAACCCTACTCCAGCATCCTTTGCTCTGACAGGTCTTGCCTGAAACCCAGCCATGTCTGGGGCCCTAAATAAGGATTTTAATTCACCAGCCGGAAAGAGGTCACAAAGAAAGGTCTGTGTGAGACATTCCTGCTTCAGGGATGAGTAGTTCCAAAGTGGCCATCCAGTTTCTGCCTCCAGGAGATGGATGGACATGAATGTTCTTGTTACTCTTGGAAATACTTCCCAGGATGGAAGCGTGTCTCCCACGCAGCGTTTCCATCATCCCTGGAGTCAGGGGTGACAATTCCAGTTTCATCAGAGGATCCCAGAAAATCCTCCTGTAGTGGTGACACCAAACCCTTGATCCCAGGCAATTCCCACCCTTTGGGAGGCATTTGCAGCCCTGTCCTTCCCTTCCTGCTCCTTTCCAGCTGCACTTGGCTGCGCAGATGTCTGAGCCTCCGTAATGAAAAGCCAATTAAAGTGCACCATTAAGCACAGCCTTTTTCCTTCCTTGTCCAAACCCATCTGTCACAGAAAGGCCACAACAACCGCACTGCAAGTTGGCAGATGCTGCTAAAAATGGGCAAGATCAGATGTGTAAGTAAATTATTGAAGTCTCACACTCGGCTGGGGTCAGACGTGTGTGGCTGCTCCCCCGCTCCGTCCCCAGAGCTGCAAAGCCACCTGAGCTCCAGGCAGAAGGAGATTAACCCCTTTTTATAGAAGTTGGCAGTGGCCGGAGTTTCCAGGATGCTCGTGGAGGCACAGGAAGAGCAGAGGGATGGCTCAGGCACAGGAAGAGCACAGGGGTGGCTCAGGCAGAGCCACAGAGGGGCTGTCGCTCCTGTTTAACTTCAGGTGCTCGTGTGCTCCGTGCTCCTGGGCAGCTCCTGGAGGAGGAAGGTGAAGGAGGAGAGGGAAATACGTGTTTTAGGGATGCTGCTGCTGATTTATGGGCATCTGGGAGGCTGCACAGGGTCAGTGACGCAGGGGTGAGAGCCCCTTCGTCCCTCTGCTCTTCCCACTCCAAAACCCCACGGTGGGATTTGAGTGAATTAACCCCCAGAGAGGCAGAAGGAAAGCTGGGAGAAACCCTGCACAGAGGGGGAATGAAGGGGAAATGAGGATTGGGAAGAGGGAGACAGAGCTGGGAGCACCAGGAGGAGCAGAAATGCTGCTAAGGGGGATTTTCCCACTGATGGCCGTACAGCTGGAAGCCCCTGAATGGATTAAAAATAATGCAGTGGCCCAAAGGCATAAAAATCATCAGAGCCCCAAAAGTATTAAAATAATGCAGTGCCCCAAATGTATTAAAATAATTTAATGTCCTAAAGGCATAAAAATCATGCAGTGCCCCAAAGGTATAAAAATAATCAGTGCCCCAAAAGTATTGAAATAATGCAGTGCCCCAAATGTGTTAAAAATAATTCCGTGCCCCATAGGAGTCTGGCATTCAGGGATTCTACTGCCTTTTTAGGACCAGCTCCACTTTGTTTAAGGATGAAAGATTCCTGCCTTCAGTCCTGGCTCGTGAATCATGGCAGTGGCACAGAGGAATCTGAACCTCTGTGTGGACCCTTTTGACGTCCCTGGAATAGGGGATTTTTCCTCTGGTGAATATTCCTCCCTCAGCACTCAGCTCTCCTTGTTATCTCTAGATAAGGAACGGATGGAGCAGCATCAGTTCTCTGGGACAACATCCTTGCAACGTGATGGATCACAAGATCCTCATCACAGCAGGGCTCACAATTGATTTATTATCATTTTTGCTTTTTTAGCTGAGGAAAAAATCAGGCAATGGAAACATTTGTGTCTTATTTTCATTTTACACTCTCCAGTCCTTAAAAGTACACATTTAAAGAGCTTTCAAAGAGTTTTGGGGCAGCACAAGAGGGGTTTTAGCAGTGCTGGGGAGCAGGCAGGATCCTCTGCTCTGTGGATGAGGAGGATGAGGCACTGTGGGATGAAGTGATCTGTGTCCAAGCTCGGAAAACACGAAGAACTGGGAATAGCGGCCGGGAAGTGATGCCAGGGCCTCGCTTGCAATCACCAGGCCACACTCTGTGCAATCACACAAACAAAGCCACATTAGACCCTTCCCTGCCTTCTCCTGGGATGGGGATGTTCCGCTCTTGTGGTTGATAAAACTCCTCAGAATTCGGAGAGGGACCCAAATCCCTGTCCCACTCTTCCCTGGAAGAACTTGTAAAAGCTGGTTTATGAAACCTCTTGGCAACTCCTTCCCAGTTTCCAGACCTCCTCATTGCTTCTGTGGTGCCAAAGATCTTCCCCTTCCCTGGAGATCACGTTCCCAGTCGCCTCAGGACACGTCAGCAGTGGCCTGGATGTTTTCCACGTCAGCTCATGAAAATATTTACACCAATTTGGGGGCAAATTCTTTCCCCCACGAGCCTCAAAGCTGTGGGGACAAAGCACCGAGGCAGCAGGAAGGGAAGGGCCATGGCTGCTCCTGTCACTGGGCCTGGCCTGGGCTGGCACCTCAGTGCCACACAGCCTCCAGGATAAATTGGTTTAAATCGGATTTTAGGAACAATTTCTTCACTCAAGGGTTTGTCCAGCCCAGGGAAAGCTGCCCAGGGCAGGAGTCACCATTCCCAGAGGGATTTAAAAGCCCTGTGGATGTGGCTCCTGGGGACACGGGTCGGTGTGGCCTTGGCAGTGCTGGGGAATGGCCTTCGAGGGGTTTTCCAGCATTAATGATCCCATGATTCCAAAACCCTGCTGTTCCCATCCTGCAGTCTCACAGCTCCCACTTTGTCCAGGGCTTTCACCTTGCCAAGGCCACTGGGCAGAGCCTTTTCCACAAGGATACTCCAACTAATTCCCTGGGCAGCCTTGCTTTTGCAGCCTTCCAAACCCATGATCAAATCCAGGTTATTTTTAGGCTCATTTCCTAAGGAAATCAGATTAATGTGATGGGAGCTGTGTGTGAGATGGCAAGTCCCTGCCTCTTCCTCCCTCAGATATTTGGGATTCTTTGGGCAATTCCAGCTAAGTTTGATGGAACACTGTAAGGTCTCAAAGGAATTGTGCCAGTCAGGGAAAACAGAGGACTGCGCAGAGGAGTAACTTCATGGAAGTACTTCCAGCAAAATCCCAAGGCTTTGTGGGCAACCATTCCCTCTGGAACACCAGGGGTTTTTATGGATTTACAGCCCACAGTGGAGGTTTTTCAGTGAGAGGTTTTTCAGTGTCCTTTGCTCCCTGCAGGTCCTGAGTGCGCCGGGATGGGTGAGACGGAGAATGGGCTGAGGACACAGAGAGCTGGGACCAAAAAGAGCTGAAAATTCACTGGGAATTTTTTGATGAATGTGCAGCCACCTTGGATCAGGCCTCCAGAAGAATGGGACAGAAACAACTCTGGATTTCATCCCAATCCAACCTTAACAATCAAACAGGCTCAATTTAGGCAACTAAATTTTCCCACAGGCCAATTTCAGAGATGCTTCAACTTTGCTTTTGAGCAAAGCAATCTCCCTCATTCATCCATTATCCATCCATTATCCATCTATCCCTCCATCTGTCATCCATCCATCCATCCATCCATCCATCCATCCATCCATCCCATCCAGCTTTTGGTTAGTTCCAAACCCAGCTGTAACCATTTTCCACAACAATCTTGTGAGGAGGAATTTATCTCGTTTATAACTGTCCCTCATCTATAAATATATTCCACAAAATATCCACGCGGCAAAGTTCCTGCAATTTATGGGAAAATAATCAAACAGCCCTGGGATACAAGAAAACAACAATGAGAAACCCAAACAGTAAAATTCCTTGGAACTAAGTGCTCAGGGATCTGATCTGGAAGAGAAGAAGAAATTACATCTTCTGCCCTTACAAAACTTGTCAGGGACACAAATGTGTGGATAAACTCAGGCCAGCTCTGCTGTCACAGAACCTTGGGGTTTAAGCTGCCGTCCTCAAACTTCCAGCAAATGTGCAAATAATGAGATGTTTGGAGTTGTTATATTTTCCTGGTTTTACAGAAAACTGGCATTTTCAAGCAAAGCACAAAGAGCAGGATTCTCTTTTCTTGCTTGGTTTTTCCAGCCCTGACAAACAGGCTGCCACAACAGGCTAAGCTCTTTCTGATCCCACTGGTGTCACTCATACCTTGGGAAAGGGGATTTCAGTCCTTACAGCTCAAGAATATAAAATCATCCCAGCAATTGGCTGCTGTAAGATTTTTGCTGGCTGAATTTGGCATTAGACCCAAAATCATGGACTGAATCCCAGAAAGGTTTGGGTTGGAAGGAACCTTAAAGCCCATCCAGTCCCACCCACTGCCATGTGCAGGGACACCTTCCACTATCCCAGGGTGATCCAACCTGGCCTTGGACACCTCCAGGGATCATGGGGCAGTTACAGCTTCTCTGGGCAGCCTGTACCAGGGCCTCCCCGCCCTCACAGGGAACAATTTCTCCCCAATATCCCATTTCAATCTCCCTTCTTTTAATTTAAAACCGTTCTCCCTTTTCCTGGCCCTGTCTGTCTGTATCAGAAGTCCCTCTCCCTCCTTTTTTTTTTACAAGCCCCGCTGCATTCCCGGTGGATAGAGAGGGTCCCTCTGGAATCCCCCAGCACCGCCCGGCGCCAGCACGGCGCTCCCCTGCGGGGGGATGCAGGGACGGGGGATGCGGGGATAGGGAATGTGGGGACGAGAGATGCATTGGGGATGTACGGACGGGGGATCCGGGGACGGGGGATGCATTGGGGATACAAGGACGGGGGATGCATTGGGGATGCAGGGACGGGGGATGCATTGGGGATGCAGGGATCGGGGATGCGGGGACGGGGGATGCATTGGGG
>WBMZ01008835.1:0-46808 GCA_013400975.1 Atrichornis clamosus
GAAGCCACCCCTGCAGCACCCCTACTACCAAAAATCAAGTCTAACAAAACTACGACAATTCTCAATTCATTAATTCTATTTATTATACAACTATCTGATAACAAGCTGATTGAATCAAGCAAAAGACACAGCCGGAAAGAAGAACTTTCCAAATTCTGTGTACATATGTTACCTACAGGCAAAAAAAGAGCTTACCACTTAACTGTTTTGCGTCTCCATCCTAATGAAGATCTCTTGTGTTATCATGACTAATCTTCTTTTCACATTATACTGCAGAATGTTTTGCATCTCTAATAAACCTATTCATTTTACAACCATGACATTGCATAAGGACAAGAGAAGCTTAACTAGTCTACCACTTTCCTAACTAACTCTGTAACTAGTAACAATTATAATGGTAAATTTATTAAAATGAATCCCAATTTTTAAAAACCCCCATAATTTAGAAGATAATTCATTCTGTCAGGTCTTAAAAGCAATTTCTCCTATTTCTGTGTGGTTTTAATCTGTGAGAAACCCCCATATGATGATCTCTGGTGAGAATTATCTGCTCCTCAAGAAGGAAAGACTTTACAATAGTTTTTATTAATATCTTTATTATTTTACAGACAAATAATTCAAGTTAACTGGATCAAATGGCAGAAATAAAATGCATTAAAACACCATTCTCTGCTTTCCCCATCAGGTGCTTGTGGGCATACCTACACTTCCAGTCCTGTCCTGCTGCCTCTCAAAAAAGAGGACTGGGCAGTTTTTCCACTCCTCTGTGAGGGACAGCCCCAATGTGTCTGCTTAGGTCTATCTAATTCCACAAACTTCATCCATCTCTACAGTATGGTATGCAGCTGAAAGATAGCTAGCAATAGCATGAAACATCATCCACAAGAATTCTGACAGGAAAAAAGCAGGATCGTGGGGAAAAGGTAAATGTCTGTGAGGATGTTCTGTGCTCCTTAAAGTATTTGGAAGCTGCTCTGAAAAGAATTAGACATGGCTTGTTATTTGCAGATTCAATCACAGCTTCTGAAAATGTAGCAGCTAGAAGCCTTCAGAATGCAGTTTATATAAATAAAGAATTATTATAGTAAGTGTGCTTGTTATGTATTTGATACCATATCTGCTGGATATAGCTTATGTACTGTCTGGTACAAAGTCCAGCCTTGAAGTCTTCTCCAAGGTGAGGATAAAAAAACATCTACCTCTAAACAAGATATGTCATCTACAGCTTTCAAAGTTCAAACTTTATTTCATGACTGTGACCTCCTAGCTGTGAAATGATTTTGCTATTTTTCAAGTATTATTTGAAAATATATTCTAAGCATGAAACTAGACAATAAAGGGACCAAAAGAAAAATTGGTCAGTCTACGGCTTAGCACACCCTACTTCAAATTTCTCACTTTAAATGTAACAACTAGGAGAGGTATTAGCATTTCTTGATCAGATTTCACAAGTACAATATATGCCGAACGATTCGTGGCATTGGTGCCATCATGATCTTTGGCCTCCTAGCAGGCCTAACATATCTCACTACTTTGTTAAAGTAGTATCTTGCATAAAACTCCATTTCAAAGAAAAAGACTAATGGAAGATAAAAACTAGAATGTCAGAAACATTAAGGCCACTAGCACATTCTAGTAAACCTCTTATAAGACTAGAGGCAACACATTTAAGAGCAGCAGTGTCCATTTACAAGACACAAAGGAAAAGGTTCTGCACAAATGGAGGGTTACTAACACAACAGACCTTCTTCGTCCTGTTAGACATCAGAGTTTGTCTCTCCAAGTACATGTAAAGATCACAGCACTGAGCACACAAGTCTCTCACAAGAGGTGAATACTATGGATACCTTGTAGACAATCTGTCATTATTGTAGTAGTTTTTATATAGAGGCAATATTTGAACAGTTCAGACATGAGAAAGCATTAGTTTGAGAGTATATGTTTAGAAACCATTTCTAGGGTGCATTTTCATGTCTTTATGCATTCTGCTCTCATTCCTCTATGCCTCCTAAGAATCAGTCAGTCCACTCCTCTCTTCCCTTCAATTGTTCTGTCTTTCAGAGAACAAGGCCTGCAATAGATGGGTTATCATTTTTCTCAGAAATAGTCATTCTGATGGACGGAGGAACAAAGACAGGAAAAAAGAAAATCACAAACCTTAAAGATTTTCTGAAAACCACCTAACAGACTTTATATTTGATTATACTCAATGCTTTCAGAAGATTAAAAATGGAAAAAGAAATTCACAAATCAAAAAACCCACACCTTTTAAAAAGGTTTCTTTCAAAAAACAGAAAAAGTTTTCTCAAAGTTTCCCTCAACTGTGTTAATTTTAAGGTACCTTCAACCTTTCTACCAAAGACTTTCATGTAACAGAAGAGCACCTACCTCAACTAACCTCCCATGGACCAAAACAGACCAGTACACTGAATTTCTCAGGTAGAAAGTGTGTTTTAATCTATAGTGCAAGTTCATTTACAAGTAAATCACAGTGAGATTTACACACACACTCTAATTTTAGTAAGCAGATTTTAAAGGCAAGTCAGCAGTTTAGGGACAAAACCCCCAAAAGGAGAATCAATCTCTTTAAGAGCTAAAAAGCCTGAGGGAGAGACACTTCATTCCCCTTCTCATTAGGTAAAGCCCACATGGGATCTTCTTTTCCACCCCTGCACTTAGGGGCAAAGCAGACTGATGTGGGAAAGGAAATGGGTCCTGCCAGAGCAGCAGTGAGACATCACATTCCTTCACAACAACACTGCTGCTGAAAGGGAACCCAGAGGTTTGTCTGACACCGAAGGCTGCTCCTTAAATATACCATGCACTTCACAAACACCAAATTCCACCTTCTTTACCAGGAATGGCACAGTGGGGGCAACAACAACAACAATAAAAAAAAAATCAACTATGCTAACTGAGCGAGCACTATTTTATGACACTGTTAACAGCACTTCTGCCTAGTAACTTCATCATTTGCAACATTCCTATTACATTCAAATATGAAAAAGCCCCACACTATTAGCAAAGTAACATTCAGAAATGTGAATTAGGGGAAAAAAAAAAATCACTAAGTTTTTGTTCAGAGTATGAGCAGATCTTACTTGCATGCCATTTTTTTAAGTCCAAACCGAAAGTAAGAAGAGGATCAATTAACTTGGAATTATAATTGATTTGTAAATAGTTTAAGGTCAAGTGAGGATTACTTCAAGTTGTCTTCATTAATCTAACAATTTAATGCTTATAGACATTTGTTTTGAGAACTAAACACTGTAATGGTTTAAAATTTTTAGTTCAAAAACTTAGGGATAAGAGATGTCGAAGGGGACTGAAAATCAACACTATTTACTTTCTGAAATGATGGTACTTTAATTGTGTCCAGTGGAAAAAATTTGTTATTTTCTGTATCATACTGATTTAACAATCACTAGAGTTTGTGGACACATGACTAAGTACTAAAGGAAATGCAGCAAAACAAAGAAATTCAGACACCTCTACAATCTGAAATTTGGCATGTATAACAGTCATTATTTTGATCTCACATTTTGGAATTAAATAAAGACACTGGCAAATTAGAGAATGAACTATTTACTAATTCCAAAGCAACAGAAAAGAGGGGATAATTCCAGGGGACAGTGAAACTGAGTTGCTAGACAATTATCTGGCCCAACAATGTCCGTCACTGAACTCAGTTCCCCAACCAAAATATTTAATAAACACTAGATTCTCCAGGTTTCTACTAAAGGCAACTTTATTCAACTCATTTACACCAGGGAGTACTTCAACTGGGTGGTTGAAATACTGTCAGACAATACAATTACTTGCTGCCTCATAAGAAACCTCCCATCCTCTCTGCTAAAGTCCAACTACTTGCTGCTTGAAATTTCACGTTCACATTATTTGACTGACACCACACAAGGGATACCAAGGCTGCTGAGTAACATTCCTTCCAAGACCCTCATTACAGGGGCATTAGGAATGGCAGGCAGCCCAACCCAGCTTCCCTGCTCAGTTTCCTGTACAGTAGTTTTCAGCTCACCTTGAAAGGCCTCTGCTCCCTGTAACAACAGCGAGCTTCTCATGGCTGGTGCATGGCCAGCCTGTCGGTTGTGTCACTCACCATCTCCCTGAAGATCCCTGCTGAAACAGAGCTGCAGAAATGCTCAAGGCAGTTGCGTTTGTTGTTCAAGTTTGCATCCATCATCCCAGCAGAAAACTAAGAACTTCGAAGGGAAACACAGCAAAAATTAAAGCATCTCAAACAAAACTCATACTTTGGAACGCCTGCCATTAATATGCTGAAAACCAAAATCTGATTTAAAAAACTTTGTTGGTTCTGACCAGCCAAACTTTTGCCATAGCTGGAACACAGGAAAGAAAGCAACTACAGTAAACTCTGAACTAAATAACCTAAAGAAAACACTAATTTTTGGCACTGCTCACTGAACAAGATGAGCAATCCTGGTATACATACAGTGTCACATACAAAAGAAAATAAGGGACAGAACCAAGATTTTTCATGTTCAATGTATTAATTGAAAGTGGTTCTACTTTTAATCTGCTTCGGTTTACCTCAAACTGTACTTCAGTGTCAGAGTCTAAAAAGGTACTCCACCTAAAGAAGATGTCACAGCTCCCAGAAATATCTTAGCTGCAAATCTTTAAGAGAAAATTTTAGCAATTCCAATAAACAAAGGAGAAGGTGTGAGAATAAATGTTATTTGGTGGCATTTGGCTTTCTGGGTGGCCCTGTGCCTTCTTGAGCATGATTTCGTGAACAGAAGAATTCTTACAACAGGCACCTTTTTAGTGATATACATTGCTTGATTCAAGCTCTCACCTTTCCCTACTGTAAGAAAAGCACCTGCCACTGACTTCACTTTTGTGACACTGTACATTAACATTACAGCAGACAAAATCTCATCGATTGAGCAGCCGGTGAGCAGCTGACCATCTGTCAACTAAAAGGATTTATCTTGCTTATTTCTTTCAGTCAGTCTAAGATTGCCACAAAGATACTGTGCCTAACTCCTCTCCATGTACAGGAACATTAAGAAAGGTTTCCAAGAAGCACTAAATGCAAAGTATGCCTCTCCATCCCATGGTGTGCAAGGCTTGTTAACTAATACTGACTAAGGCTGTTTCTCCACTTCAGTCACAAGGTGCAGTAGGATAGTAAAACTAGTAGTTGTGCTTTTAAATTTTTTAAGGGGAGTCCTCTGTGTTAATACTGTTGAAACAGCAAAGACTATTCATGGTAGAGGAAGTTGACAAGTGTCTCCTCTAAGGACTAAAAACATGGTGCAGGCTTCTAATGAGGGTTTAGGGAAGGAATATATAATGGGAAGAATGTCCCTTCAGAACTTGCATTTCAGTGGTTCTAAAATATAAATGAAATTGCCTGATGGTAAGTAACTATTACTTGAGTCTTACAGTTTTAATACATTCTTAGTACCCACTGAAATCAAGAGATTTCTTTCACTGAAAGTCTACCATGAACTCCTAACCATTTAATAGTCAGGTCACAAATACCTTCTGCATAATTAAGATTATTATAGAAGAGCTTTAGTCAGGTTGACAGTAATTAGCAAGTTGCTATGCTTGTATAAAAACAGGAAAGAAATCAATATTAGAAGAGTATCTTCCTGCAGCAGTTGAGAATTAACAGACCAGTGCTAATGAACACACCAGAGCTGGTATAGTCAAGGTTGATAAGCAGTAACTGTTCAAAGAATAAGTAAGAGTACTTGAAAAATCTCCCTACCTGCTTCTTCTTGCCCTGTGTGAAAAGTGGTCCAAACTAGTCACCACCAGGTGATCAGTGATCATCCCCAAAGTGATCAGAAACTGCAGCCAATCCCTAGAGCTCTTTACAGACTTGAGCACATGTAGAAAGCAGACTATTAGGATACCTTTACTAACCTCAGATCAGCAAGTGACCTCAGTATCTCCTGTCTCTTTGGGTCTGAAAAAAGGTGCTGTAGACCAAGAAGAGACTGCACTCTATGAAAACTTGCATGCGTCCGTCAACAGAAAAGGCATGCTAAAGGACAGATGACAAAATTTTTTATGGGAGTGATAGCTCAAAGGCAAATATTGCAGTCACTGAACCTGACCTGCAGTGAGACACTGTAGTCTTCAAGGTCTTGACAAAACAATGAAGATTTTGCTGAGGTACAACTGTGACAAGCACTGTTAGACGTGAGAGGAACAAAGAAGAGAAGTGAAAGTCACCTGAAGAATCAGAAACATGATTGGTGTATCATATAAATCAGCTAAGGCCCAAATAAGGACTGTGTGCATGCTTTTAGCCTTTGGTATGTGAGGCAGAACATGCCAGTCTCACTGCAAAGCACACCACATGCTGACCTCAGCTGACAAAGCAGCCCACTCAGCCTGGTGTTCCGAGAGAAATATATTTTACCTTAAATGTCTGCTGGGCTGTTGAAAACATAAGTTAAATAATTTTCTTTTGAAAGAAGAAGAATCAAAAGACAGAAAGGGTACAATAACAGTGGGAGGGCAATTTGTGACAGGAGATGATGCAAGAGAAATTGGTCACATGCCAGTTCCATACTCCCTCTTTCATCTGGGTGTGCAAATACACACACACAAATACAGAAGACCTCTACAATGTGTAGTAGAACTGCGAATACACAGTAGGTAGAGCCTTTTCAATTATAAGTCGCTGTGTGGTCAAAGGAGCCTAGCTCAAAACAGAGGAAAAAGAATCTAAGGGATTACCTATAGATAGTTCATGAAGTTGTCTGGGCTTAGTTTTATGCATAAAGGGAGCATAAAATTCTCTCTAGGAAACATGCAAAATTTGCAACTCCTGTGGTTAAAAACTCATGTCTGCTCTTCAACCCTTTCTCTTGAACAATTTCAAAGCATAACCATGAGTTCTGTTACCCTCCAGCAACAGTAACTGAGGTATGGAATGATCTAAAGACCTTATATCCACTCTGGTCTCATGGTGGGAACTCTGGACTCAGTGCCCAGCAGAACTGGACTTTCTTCCTGGTTCTGCCACTAGTCCTTCAGGATGATTTGCCATCTCTCCATATCTGTAAGGAAAGATACGTATCTCTCTTCTGTGAAAAATATTTCCACAGATAAAATTAATGAACCAAATACTATCATGACTGAACCCACTAAATCATAGCCAAAAACTGAAACAGCTACCGATGCTTTAACTATCTCATACTGTGCTCAATAAACAAATTAGTCAAAAAAATCCACCTTGTTCCTAAAACTTACAAGCTAACCTCACTGAGACCTTCTCTCCCGAGCACCACAATCACAAACATTCATAATCATGAAAATGAGGAATGCAAAAGGAAAGGTGTATGCCAAGACCACACTACTCCCCTGCTCCTCCTTCCTCCCAAGGGCCAGCAAAAGTCAGCAGTGAGGAATCATCTGCCAGCAGAGGAGCTGGGTTCACCAAGCTAAACATACTGAATACAAAAGGCTGGATGACAGCTGCCTGGTAAAGCCCTAAGTGTGCCAGAGGAACCCTCCTTGTTTTGGTTTAGAAGAGAGCTGCGTGAGCAATGCCACATAAATCTGGGGAGCACTGTTTTGGTGTTATGTTAACCACACAGCACAAGCATGTGGGCCCTCCCTGCTCTGCGCGAGAAGGGTTATGACAACAGAGTAAACTTGAACCCAAAGCAGCCCACATGCAGCTGACTCCAGACACCTGACTGCAGTAAGCGAACACAAACAGAAACAGAGACTGCTTTGTTAGGTACCGTGAAGGACTTGACATAAGTGGTCTTGTGAATGATTTCGTGGACACAGACACTTTACTGAAATGCCATAGATTTGTCTGACAAGCTGACAAACTTTGTGTTTATGAGGACATACAATAGTTATGCATGCCAGAGCTGATTTATGCATTAGATTGAATTGCTTATGGATTCCTGTGTGTGTGCATTCATGGACAGGTCAAACCTAAAATAAATTTACAGTACTACAACATGTGATTACTGTATGACAGGCAAATTTGCTGTGTGAAATCAGAGAGTTCCAGTCATTGTTTTGCAATTGTACAAATAGCCATATTGTCCAGTCAGAAAACACTAGAGAAAATCAATTCAGAACTGAAAGTGGTAATTTCTCTCTAGTGTTAGAGAGTTTTGCTTCAACAGATACAACTACTTCAATACGCAGGTGGCAGAACTTGCAATTAGAGTGTATAAAAAAAGCCCACACCTTTGTCTAAAGCAGTAGGAGGGATCAAATTAAGTTTCCATTTCAAGCCCTCCCTCTAGGCTGTTGTTGGTTTAAGGGGATGCTTCTAGTGGCTTTTTTTTGATGGGGTAGGGGTCAAAGGGGAAAGAACCTGCTTTATACCCAGTGCTTTATACTGAGACTGATAACTTACTGCCAAAAACAGCATGAAAGGCACTTGAGGGTTTCATTTTAAAACATATCTGTGTAAAGCTGATTTGTAACAGTGGTGGTCACTGACTTTCTCATTCTGTCTGAAGAGAGTATAAACTCTCTCCTTTTATCCTCTAAGATTATGCATCACCTCTTTCTCACGCAAAACTTGAAATTATCAGATCACCAAAGAAAAAACCTCACAACCCTAAGTTTTTAGATAGACAAAAAGATCAGGCTGGAAGAGACCTTTAAAGCTCATCTAGTTAACCCCCTGCAATGAGCAGGGACATATTCAGCTAGAGCACGTTGCTTAGAGCCATGTCCAATGTGCCCCTGAATTTTCCCAAGGATAGGGCATCCACCACTTCTCTGAGCAATCTGTGCTGGTGTTTGACCACTCTCTTTACAAATAAGTTCTTATAGCTAATCTAAATCTACCCTCTTTTAGTTTAAAACTCTTAGCCCCTGTCTGATCACAACAGGCCCTGTTAAAAAGTCTGTCCCCATCTTTCTTACAGGTCCCCTTTAAGTACTGAAAGTCTGCCATAAGGTGTCCACAAAGCCATCTCTTCTCTGGGCTGAACAACCTCAACTCTCTCAGCCTGTCTTCATAGGAGAGGTGCTCTGGCCCTGTGGTCATCTTAGTGGCCTCCTCTGGACATCCTCCCTGTGCTGAGGACACAGCACTCCAGGTGGATTCTCACCAGAGGGGAGTAGAGGGGCAAAATCCTCTCACCCTGCTGGCCACACTGCTTTGGATGCAGCCCAGGATAGATCTTACATTGCAAAAAACACATAGCAAGGCTGGCAGTCCTGCAGCAAAGATAGAGCAGTAACATGCAAGCAAGTACAGAAAAACTCTGACAGGACATTGACATGTTTCAGGAATTAACGGGTGCACCTTGGTGTCATTTCTAAAAGCTGTCTAGCTTTTACCAGTTCAATCTACTTGTGCACACACCAGAAAGTGTAAGCATAGCCAGGATTTCAGAGTACAAATCCACTGTGTCATTAACAGGCTCTTTTCAAATCCCATTTGTTAATGATTGTGTTTCCTTGGATTTTTATTTCCTCCCTTACTTAACCTATGATCAACTGCTAGATGTATGCAACAGCTTCATTTTAACTACTATCAAGTACCTACACACCTTGCCTCTGCCATAGTTCTCAAGAGTCCATACTCACTCCAAGTTTTCTTCACACACTGAGGTGAAAAAAGGAACTGCTGAGAGTAACCTGGTCTTCTCAAATCTTGACCTGCTGATAATGCAGCAACTCTGCAGCTCTACTTCTGTTTCAGTACAATTCCATTGTTTTACTATTTAATTAATGCAGTCAAGGAAAGCAACACTAAAATATTGCTACTGCATTTTCAACAGCTCTCAAAGCTCAAAGGATCTGTAGAGACCACAAAGCATGCTTGCATGCAGCAGTTCTGTTAACACCTGTTAAAATTCAGGTTTTCTCTCGATAGATTCCCTAAGCATTGAGCATTTCCTGCTGTCTTCAAGCTTCTGACAGGGCAAAAAGCCTGCTGGTGCTTTTACCTCCCTTCCATATAGGGCCTTGTTTACCCCTACAGTCTGCAGAGGTAAGGAATTGCTGTACCAGCCAGGATCACAGATTTTTTGTACTTATCTGTCATTACATACTGAAGATGGCATCTGTAACGTCAGTACCTAGTAGTACATGCTCTTCCCAGGAGATACAATTTTGTACACAATCTGTCCCTATCTTCTGATGGTCTACTCTTCTAGCCTTCCAGACAAAACTTTCTGCATTCCAAATTCCTCCCACTGGCCTCAACCTCAACAGGAGTATCCAAAACTTAATACAAAGACCTGGTACTCACAAACTCCATAATTTCTCTAAATGCCTCAAATATATTTTCTCTAGCAAATGTAAAAAGACTATGTTTCTTTTACAATTAAATAAATTCCAGGATATAAACCAAATCAGAAAAGGGAAGATTATAGTAACTTTTTAAACTCTTGAGCTATGTTTATGCCAATAAATGTACAGCTTATCACTAAGCACAAAACAGACCACTGCCATTTTCTTCCTTTTACATACAAAATGCTGAAGTGTGTGTTGTACATACATCAAACAGTAATACCAATCTGAAGAAACAAAGCCACACTACTACACCTATTGGCAGCAGACATCTGTAGGAACAAAATCAGTCATAAAGAGAGAAGACAACACTCCTTGGCAGGATCCTTGAATGTCATCTCCTGTCTACATGTAAATTTTACTTGCTCTTCTCACCTCAACTACTAAACCAAGACACAACTTAGAGACTGAAGTTGCCTACCCTTTCTCCATTTGTTGATTCTGGCTAACAGCACTGCCTGAAAACAAACCATATCCATAATAGCTCCCTGACTACCAGGAAAGGTTTCAATATTTTCGCAAACACATAGACTAAGGTTGGAACACAGAGGCTGGAAACAACCACTGCTTTTTTATTAGTAAGTTTGAACACACCAAGGTAAACACTGTATACACTCCCACTTTTCTTGTGGCAATTTCCTATTGGATGGTTACAACCCGAAAAACTGGACATCTTTAAGTCTCTAGAAGTTCTTATATACATATGCTACTAATTGACAGTATGACTTTGGAAAGGTTACCTTCATGCTTTTTCAAACCAGCTCTACCACAATAGATTTAGGTGAAGGAAAGACAGTCTTTTCGCACATTCTCTTACTCTTGTGTTCACTTAAAGTATCTTGCAATAAGGGAAACATGGGAAACCAAGGAACATCTCATATTTCAGAAGCAGCTAAAAAGAAAATCCAGCAAAAATACCAGCCCTCAGTAAGTACATCTGCTTGAAACAAAGCCACGTTTGAACACATGCCTGCATATTTTAAGTACGGGTATTGACTAGACCTTTCTTTTTTTAAATTACACAGACACAATTGTGAATCATAGTCATAGCAAAGGGAAGAAAGGATCATCAATGAACAGGTGAAAAAATGGATGAATTTATAAATCTCTCAAAAAAAGTTTAAACAATCTAACCCTAAACTTAAAAATCCTATCCAGCTGAAAGATGTCAACATCAGCACTGTATTTCACTGTACACCATTACCATTAAAAAACACCTGAAAGGCTTGGAACCAAAATTGCTGTAGCTCCCAATTGTCTAAGGAAAAAAAAAAAATTATCCAATACAGCCTAGAGGTTTTCAGAGTATACTCCTCTATAAAGGTTGCCACACATGCATCATTTTACTGAAAAACTCTGAGAATAAACATTCCATTTCTTTTGCATGTAAAACCATTCAATAATCTTTGCCTTGTACATCAAATTATATGTTCCAATACTATATTCATTCAAATTCTACACCATTTGTTTTGTTTTTCTTTGCCTGTCCTGCATAAATTCAATCTCTTTCTCAAAAGATACATGTATATATATATAAAATTATTTCTCCCTTTCTCCCAGCAAGTAGCTAAGACATGATTTAACCTTCTGACAATTTAAACATCTACTTAAATTTTCTATATTTAAATGCAGAGGATTAAAGCCCTCCTTTAAAATTCACTTGCACTCTCCTTTTCCCTTTCCTTCCCAAATCCAGCAAAAAGCTCATTTAACAATAAGCTGACTGAGCCATGTGAGAAGCAACAAGACACAAAAGACTCTCAAACAGACTCTCAACCTATTGCAGGTATTCTGGCATTACCTAACACAGAAAAACAAAATCAAAAATTGGGAGCAGATTTACCTTCACTCCCAATATAAAAAATTGCTCCTTATGAGCACAGAGTTGTAATCCTATACAACACTATGTTTTTCCTTCAAATCCTTTGATCTTTCTTTAATGTAAAGGGACTCAGAATCATTTGCCTTTTTCAAGGATCAATCTTTTAAATCTCTGCAAATCTCAAGGGCAGCTTCTCATATACAGTTAATCACTTAAACATGACAGGCAGGAAGAAAAAAAACATGAAGTAGAATTATTAATAAAAGAAAAGAGGATGAGAAGGGTTTGGATTTGTAATAGTTGGAAAACTCCTTTTCAGACAGGAAATACTTTCATTCCTTAGAAAGTGCATTTCAGCATCAAGGAGAGCAAAGAAACAATCCAGGGATGAAATCAACTGACTTATAACAAAGGAAAAAAGGAAGAGGAAAAAAATAGAAATTTGTCTCAAGTATCATTAAGATGCTGTCACATTTGAATCTATTTCCCAAGCATTTCCTGAGACAGTTTCTCCATGGTTTTTTTTTTTAACTTATCCTATATTTCTTTCTTTATAAAACCTCCAAAAAGCCTTTAGTTCTCTAGCAACAGATTTATCCTGTTTCTTTTGCATACCCCAAATTTTCCCACACAAAGTGAGAGTGTCTTTTCTAAGTTGCAGCAGGAAACATCAACACTTACGATTCAGAGTCATAAGCACTGTGTGGCCTGTAAGTTAAAACAGATTAATCATATCTTCAAAATCACAAAGGACTAAAAATGAAGTTTCTCTTGTGATCTCTGTTCATGCAATGGAACACCCCATACAAAAATCCAACAGCTGATGGAACCAAATGGCCATAGGACTCATTACTTCTTCTCTGACCATAGCCAAAAATGGATGTCAGGAAAAAACAGTAACAACAAGGAAGAATACAGTCAGGCTTTATACATACATTTTCTCTATTTGAAATCAAGCATCACTGAAAACTACAATGACATTTAAACAAGGAAAATTTGAGCATTTCGTCACTTGCCAAGAGTTGTGGGTGCCCCATGCCTGGAAATGTTCAAGGCCAGGCTGGATGGGGCTCTGAGCAACCTCGTCCAGGGAAAAGTGTCCCCCCATGGCAGGGGGTTTGAAAACAGATGATCTTTAAGGTCCCTTCCAACACAAATCATTCTGTGATAAGCACTAACTGCTACGTTCTAATTCCTTGGTCACCTTTCCTAGAACAAACTTCTCTCATCGGTTCCTGAAAATGTCCACAGCACACTGCAGGCACTGGTTCCACAGGACAGCTTCTGAGAGAGTGCAGATTAGGGAGACAGCTTTGGACTGCATGCATAATTTTTTTTGCTAATACCAGGCCTCTATCTACCTCTTCTGATACTTCACAGAATCACAGAGCAGTTGAGGTTGGAGGCCACTATGAAACTGCCCTTTTTGTCCTGAATTTTAGTCAGTTTCAGTGTCCCTTCCTCTCACCACTTCCCACCCCAAGGACAAAAGGTGTCTCAAGGACTTGGGCAGTTGAAGTTTGAGTATCTTGATGTATGATGACTCTTGAGTAACATCACTAAGCATTTGACCATCTGCACAGTTTTGAAAGAAAAAAAAAAGATGTTTGGTCAGTTCAGATAGACTTTCTTATATTTCAGTGTGAGCCCATTGCCTCCTGTCCCATCAGTAGGCACTACCGAGAAAAACCTGGTTTCCTCATCCTTACACCTGTTTGTTACCAAAGGTAACTCAGTGCTGAACTTGTCACTAAAATAAGAAACTATTCCTAAGCATGTGCAGCATTCCCTTACCTTTATTTTCTACAGTTACATTCAAAATGCATTTAGTGCTGGATGTTAAATTACAATACATACATTGGTATGTCAACCACTATGTTTAAGTATGTTAATCTAATGAAAATACCTTCCAACATCAAGACCACGAACTGAAGTTTAACACACACCTACTTCACCTTTTCAAACAGAGAAACCTCCCACAAAGACAGTTATCTTTTAAAATTTATAAAAATGTACTCATGACATAACTCACCTGGCTAATGGCAAAGCTTAAATTAATATCATTAGCATTTGATAGCAACTACCTGGGTATCTGTTTTGGGGAAAGCTTCCCAAAATAAATGAACCATGCCATGAACTACATTAGCAATATAAACTTCAAGTATTTCACTAATAAAAAAATTATTTACATTGTAATTATCCCCAACAACTTCCAGGAAGTCAGGAAATCCAAAGTTGCCTATTAAGTACAAAGTGAGTTTCCTCTTAAGTACAGTTTCCCTCTATGAAATGTTAACAATAATCCATTACTTTTCTCCTATTAGAATCAGACTATTGGTATAGGAGGAAAGGGAAGAAAAAGAACCACTCCCAAAAAACAGATTTCAGAAAGAAGTTAAAGAAAGGGGTTTGGGTACCAGGAAAGGGCTCAGAAAAAAAACCCCTAAATTATTCTAAGCATTACATTAAGAACAACCTGCTTCAAATCACAGTAATCAGCACCATTTTACGTATTTTACAGAAATCAATTCCCAAGTTGTTTATTGTGAAGGGAAAAGAAGTACCGTTATTGATAGAATCTTTCTTTTTTCCTAAAGGCAATGGGAAAAGAGAATGACAGAACTCCTAAAAAGCAACTTTAGGCTTTAGGCCTGCAAGCATTTAAGCAAGTTTGCAGCTTCATGCATGTGCCTCAGAGGGTTTTACTACTGTGTTCAGGAGTTTGTATTTTCGGGCCTAGGGTGTTGGGATTTTTGATGTTTCTTAAAAGAAACCTCATATTTCAAAGTAAACTACATTAATACAAAAAAGTTTCCATTAAGCTACTAATCTTCAAAAAAGAAGTTAACAAACTTCGACAAATTTCTCAAAACATAAAAAATACAAGCCCAGTGTACTAGACCTTTAAGATATCTAAGGGCGGTGCCAGAGGGGAGGAGGGGGCTGCTATTTTTTCAAAACAACATCCAGGTGTTAAAGCACAGTTCTCATTGAACTCAAACTGCTGTCCACAACTGCTCATAACTGCAGTAAAGGCAATTCAGACCCTCCTACTATAGAAGCTTAAGTATGAGAAAACAAGGTTAGTTACACACACAGCATGAACAACTTGCCAGTTTCTTGTAGGAGACAGTGTTGTCACTGATAACAGAGATGTTAACACTTTTGACCTTTGCCTAAGCAGATAAAAAACCCCCAAAATAACATAATGATGATGCTTTTCAGGATGAGGAGAAAAAAAAAAAAAAAAAAAAAGAAAAAAGCCAGCCACAAAATAACCCAAAATTAAAAAGCTGAAATTACAACACCTATCTAGAACAAAGCAAGTGAAAGAAAAGTCTGCTTGAATTACAATGTATGAAATGACTAATAAAAATCTTATTCAATTTTTTTTTTTTGCAGGAGGATTCCTTCATTATACTTATCTCAGATCTGATTAAAAAGAGTGAATTTCCACCTTCTAATTTTTTTGTGTAATAGTTTTCTCCCCTTGGTTCTAGAAACAACTTACTTCATTGTTATGTTAGGTATTTAAAACAGGTAAAGGTAGGGGATAAATAACTCACTGGATCTAATCAAAGAAATCTCCATTCTAGTTTCTCACTCATTGTCCTTTACAATTTCACACTGTTTGAGGTTTCAAATTGCTAATGTCATGCAGGAATTTCTCTCTCCCCAACAAGCTGTAATGCTACAGGAGAACCAGGTACACCAACGCTTGTAGACAGCCATGGTAGTTTCTGCATCTCACAGGAATGTTAATGCAGAACTGCATCTGCAGACATGTAAGTCAAAGGATACTCAACTAAGTGTTTAAGGACTTGTGGGGAAGACTGTTTTGCTTAATACTGAACTGGGGAAAATACCTACCCTAAAGCTCCTGGTCTTGCTGCTCTCCTGAGTCAGTGCTCACCACCCTTCCCACACACTTCCTCTGACATTTGATTCTTAACAAAAGCCCATGGTATACCTTCCCTCCAGAGAATGAAGAAAATAGAGAAAGCCCAAGCATTTACTAAACATGCTTTCATAAAAGACAACCATCACCCTCCTCACCTTACCTAAGGCCAGGAAATGCCTGCAAAAAGCATTTGAAATTTGAAAACTCGAAGATCAACTTGAGCTAACCACTGTGGACAACATGGATATGTTTTGGATGAACAGGCCCCTCTCCATCTTTTTTTTGTTTGCACTCTCACTGATTTCAAGGCCATGCCTTGTCAAGCTAACCCATTCAAAAGCTTGGTAAGGGGGTTCAGTTGTACTGACACTCCATGTATTTAACTTCTGAACAATACGGTCAATTTGCTTCCAACTATATGTTATGCTGAAAAGGAATAACTACAGTTCCACTAGAGAAGGTCAGATACTATTTTAAGATTTTTAATAAAATGCCTTATAGACATGTAGATTCTAAGGACTTGTATGATGGAAGTTTAAAACTTCAAATTACTTTGCTGCAACCTGAGAGGGGTAGCATGCAGCACACCACCATTGACTTCAACTTGTCCCTTAACAAAACCACTTGAAACAGGCCTTTCGAAAAAGTGTCAGAAAATTTTTCATCTGGCCCCAATTAAATCACTGTAGATGCAGAACAAACAAATTGATCACTATGACAGAGACATTTTTGGACACGTGATTTAACAAGCTTCTTCCTCTCTCACCATGCTTAAATGAAACACCTTTGTATTCTATATTTTTTAACCTTCTCTTGATGACAGCAGAAATCTTCATTGTTAAAATCTGTCCTGATGTCACATACTGTCTTTTGAACACTGCTTGTCTGGGAGCAAGCGAAAGCAGAAGGCAGCAGACTATTCTACCTGTTCAGATACTCAGTGAAGACCACAGCTGCCCTCACTGGACAGAAAACAGTCTCAGTACTTGTGTCTACCTTCTGCAACACAAGCAAGACTTTTCTTCTGTTGCTAGTGAGGCAACAAAATCTATTATCTAAAAGATCACAACTAATGAAGCCCACAACTTTTTTTTTTTTTCACTATTTGACATGAGCATAAAGTCATGCATGCTGAAGCCAGCAGCAACATGGGAGAGAACTATAGACAGATATAGTAACCAGCTGCCACTCTACAATTTGGGCAAGAGTATTTCATTTTTGCCAAGCAATTGGCACAAGTCTTTAGGCTTATATAAAGAAACAATGTTTGCACTATTCTAGCCCATCCAAGTTCTACCATTGCCAGCAATGCAAAAAGCACCCCATGATTCCTAACAATGCTGCTCCTTGCCTAGATGCTCTGGAATAGTCCTTTAGAAGTCTGACATGGTGTACTAAGTGCCAGGAACACCACTGGAAGTGCCACACCTTTAAGCCCTGCAGATTCAGAATCAAAAATATGTTTTACTTTCTTGGATCTGGAAGATACTCTTCTGCTGTAGAAGAAAGACTTGGCATCAGAAGAGAACCTCTCAACTTCAAATTTCCACTGAACTCAGACTGATTGCATGAATCAGGAAGCAATGAGGTATAAACAAAAATACCCACTATGAGAGGTTAAAAAAAATTGTTCACACTGTTTTTATGAAGTCAGGATTGTTGCCAAGTAATGAATTTCTTTAGGAAAATGAACAGGTGGTTCAGCTTCAGGATGGATCAGCTCCTCTGCAGAGTGTAAAAGTAGTGGGTTTGGAATACGACTCTCAAAACCATAAGAAGCAGCCTGAGTAAGTGCTGACCTCTTCTGTTTATCCTTAGAGAGATTTAATATTTTGCATCTAGTTAAATCTATCACAGACATACCAAATCAATAGTGCTGTCATATTCTAGTTACACATCCACCTTTAACCATGATGGGATATAAAAGCATACTGAGTTATGAGCCTGTAGTAGAGAGAATTCTCCAAGCTGGGCAGGCAGAGCTCAGCTCCCATGTCACTGACAACCAGCAGCTTACTCTCCAACACTAGCATACCATTCAGTTGAACACTGCTATCACTGTGCCACTGTGCCAAGTGGAGGCTCTTAAAACAGCACATTGAACTAAGTGGCAAATCTTTAAGTGTCATTGCAATAAACTTAATCTCTGGTGTTAGATCTGGAGACAAGAGAAAAAAATGCTTGTTCATTTTGGTCTAATACTGTGGAAGAAAAGACATCACCAGATCATTTCCCTTTTTCCCTGCAAATATCAAACCCAAGAAGTAGTTTAATTAATTTATTTAGGAGTTTAAGATTACCAGTCAAGAAACGAATTAGACAGTCTAAATGCTCTGACACAAAAACAGACCAACAAAAACTAAAGTAATAAATTCAAGAATGTACACAGAACATAAAAAGCAGAAACATGAGCTGCATGAATACCACAGATACCTGAAGGAGTAAGCCCAGCTTTGGCGTGCCCACACTAAACAGTTTTTAAACCCCTTGATTAGTTGGGCAGTGAAGTTTCCTGGAGTACTACCACATGCCTTGCATATTGGTAACCTTGCAAGCTTCAAATAAAGAGGGAATTCACTGCTCTTCAGAAACGTACAAACCAAAAATACAAGACAGCTCCCTTTTCTGGCCTTCCTTATCCATTGAGTAAACAAAGTATCACAGGCCACTTCAAGAAAAATAAAATGTATCGTTGGAAAAACTGAAGAAAAAAAGCTTTTTAGAATATTACATTTTGTATTTTTAAGTGAAAAGAAAAGCTTTTTATTACCCTTTTCTTATTACAGATCTGTACAGTTCCTAGTTGGCAGATAATCATTTGTCAGCTAGAGTGGAAACTTTTGCCTAAGCTTTGCAATTTCCTTTGGATCTTAAAAATGAATACTGCAGTCTCCTGTAACTCCCAAAAATGCTGCAAAGTCTGCAGCTTTTAGAAGTGAAATTCACTAAGGGTACATTTCTACAGCAAGTCAAAGCTTCTTGTACAAAAGTGTCAGAGCCAAGACCACAACATATCAGCAGCAACATCAAAGCAATACGCATTCAGGGAATTTAAGGATGTCTTTTGTTTTAACATAGTATCTCATGTTATATGACAGCTTCCACTGAAAGAGGTGAGCCACCCATTTTGACAGCAGGCTGCACCCACATCAAGTCATACAAGCACTCTACTAAACTGTTTGTTGTACGCATGAATTCAATCGTATTCAGCAGAGCTCCGAGAATAAAAATAGTTGTCTAACAACTGGGATAGCAATTCTAAAGAAAAAGGAAGATGAGAACAAAGTATTTAAGTGGGATGTTGAGCAACTCCTGAACAGTTTATTTTCATCCTTAACTAGGCACAGCAATATCAGTCGTAAGGCATTCAGCTTGGTTGATGAGCTCACAAGCTGCAAATCACTTACTGCAACTAGAGGTCTTATTTTATAGATGTTTAAAAGGGATCATGTTCTTTTTTTTTTTTTTTTTTGCTATAAACTTTACATAGGAAATGACATACCAGCAGCAAGTTCAAAGAAGTTACATACACAAGACCTCTTGTAAGGATCCATTACCTTTTAAAGTCTCTCAGGCACCCTTAATGCTCACAACAAGAATGGAGGCACTTCAGATTCTTACCCAAGAACTACACTGCATGCACATGTGCAGGATACATATATTAGCAAGTGGAAAATAAGCTCCTCTGGCTACCTCAACTAGTACACAGTGATCAAGATAATCAGAAATGCCACATGACTGCTGGTTTAGAAGCTGAGAACAGGGACAGTACAGAATGAAAAACACACAAAGGCACTTCACCTGCCACACACTCTGTACAGTTCCTTTGCACAAAGACAATCAAGAGGAAAACTGCAACCAAATGAGAGTACAGAAGCAAATAAAGTAGGAGATACACAGCAAATGCACCTCCTTTTCTCCAGTGGACTAGCTCACAAGTCAGATGCCAACAAAGCGTAACAAACTACATCAACCTTTAATTTAATTCTGTTTCACAACAATACAAATAAGCTCTCAGACATATTTATTGCTAGGAACTTGTTGGAGGTCAAATCATTATAGCTCTGCTGTTAGAGCAGGAGGCTGAAAAGTCCCCCTTCACATGCCAGTCAAGTTTAGTGTGCCACAAGTTTGAAACCTGCTTGAGATACATCCAAAGTCTTTACCCTGTTACTGCTCCACAACTGAATGACTTCTTAACAATTTAGAATGTAAATGATATGAGAAACTACTTAAGCTACACAATGCTCAAACTATCAATTGCACTGTCAAGTTGTACCCAAGCCACCTGAAGTGATAAATTCTCTAACGACATGGTCTGAATGGCAATTCAATTCAAGCTAAATATTAAGTCGTGCAATTTCTCACACCTCATTGCATAGTAGTCACCAGGTATTTGTCCTTCATCTTGGGTCAACTGTATGGCTTCCATTTCTGGCAAAGCTTTTCAGAAAAAGAAATGGGATACACATTCAATGCAATACAAAATTCACAGAATTCAAATCATCACCAGCTACTTTTAAACAATCCCAAACCAGCAAAGACATTATTAGCTCTCTGAGAAGCCCAAGGATCGAACCTGGAGCACAGGTTTATATATATATAAATATATATATATACAGGGAATATACTTATCAGTCAGGCCAAATTACAGATATTATCAAGACAACTCAAATCAGGAGGCAACATTAAAATATCATAAACAGAAAAGAAATAGCTATGTCTTAAAGCAAGATTTAGTTACTGAAAAATCCCCACAGTCTATATGTCAAGCTTACATACAAACCTCTAAGTGTTTCTTCCATCTTTAACAGAGAAATATGAAAGCTGGAAACCAACTAAGGGTATAACCAGACAGTTTAAAAGCCATTGACAATAAACCTCTTTAAATCAAGAAAACTGGAAGTAATGAATTTAAGTCAAATCCCTCATCTTATTAAGATGTCCAGTCATCTCTAGATATCACAAGACAAAGTTAAAGTAAAGAAACCAGTCTTTTTAGTGACAGGAGTGTCACTGGTAGCAAGACAAATGGCATTAACTCTTGAGATAAAAATCTCTTTGAGAGATTTTCAGAGTAAGAGCTAACAGGAATACTGAGATTTGATAGGGCAGGCCAGTAGCAGAACTGCCAAACCTTGCTCATGTATCAAGTTAATTCCAACGCAAACAGAAGTTTCATTGCTTCTTAAACAATATTAACGTTCCAAAAGAAATCAGTAGCATTCAAGAACCAGAACGAGATCAGAGACAAAGAAATTGGGTGTGCCTAATCTATTAAAAACAGTTGGGATGTCTGCAAGCCAAAACAGACCAGCACAACGACAAGTACTGGAACAGAACCGTTAGGCTCTGCTATGCTCAGCATGCTCTACAGGGTCATTCATTTTTCTGAGCCTCAGATTTTCATTTTTAAGTTGGATCATGTTTTCCTTTCATGCTCTGCTGTATTTACAGAGTATAAACTATTGCCAAATAAACACTAACCACCTCAATAGTGGTTGCAACACAATTGACTTGATGCCCTGTAACTGTAAAGTACTGGAATTTTCATCTGCTACTGACAAGTTTTGTTACTTTGCCAAATGACCTGCAGTTCTACATCTCTTTAAACATGCACAGAGACATGGCAACAAGTTCTCCTAATGCCAAGTTACATCTCTTTAAACACTACTTTTTTTCCTAATAAATTATGATCTTCCATAGCACCTGCTATTCCCACAAGGCACTGAACGTTATCTCAGAGAACACTTCTTCCCTACATCACTCCCACACACTGGGCTCTGGGATAACCACACAGATATAAGCATATGTTCAGAGTACTCTGTACAGCCAAGTGAAAACAAGACAAATGCAAGAAGGTTACTGTCAACAGGTGCTCATCAATGCAGGAGACAGAAAAACTACTTTGTGGGGACTCCTAACCCCTGGTTTCCAAACAAGATTATCAACACATTTCCAAGATTATTTCCCATAACAACCAAGAAGGTATCAAACTACAGTTTCTGGTTGGCACACTTAACTTTTCAGTCACAAATGGTACCTGGACAAGTAATTTGGAGCAAATCTTCCAGAAGAGGGCAAGGGCATCAAGCTTACAGTCACAAAAGAAAAGTAACTAATCATAGTTTTCCAGAAGTGAGATCACATGGACTAGTTACTCATACTGCTGCTTAAGTTTGCATGAATTCTCCTTCTGACTTACTAGTAATTAAGTTCATATTAATTTTGGATCACATTTTGGATGGTGTGATCTTGTACTAAATGAAAAAACAAATGTGCAATTTCACAGTGCAAGTACAGTATTAAATATCCTTAAAGTAGGCAAGGTCCTTTTTAACTTTTCTTCAATAGAAAGCTTTCTAAACTGTTTCGTTTTTGTTCCTTTGAGAAAATGGAGAAGCAATTAGCATTTACAGCTTAGTTCCTGCTTCCAAAATACCCCTTTAACTTGTTTTTATTATTTTTATGGTGGATATAAATTGCACCAAATTGTCAAATCACAGCTATTTTCTATGCTACCTATACAAATAGGGCTGATTTCTGGCAAGCCATAAAACAATTATGGCTGAATTCCTGTAGCCCTTTGATATTCCAGCTTGCCTGCAGGGCTTCAAAGCCGTCTTAGGGCAATGTTAAAAATCTAATTTCCAGAAGGCACAGAAAGAAAATAAGGCATATCAATTCCCACATGTTCAAACATGAACACACCAAAATCTTAGCACTGGGATGATTATGTTTGAAAGTAACTTAGAACAAACACAGATAAGATACAGCAACAGTTTAAATCAACACTGCCTCACTGAAGGCAAAGATACAGACACCTTGAGAAAAAGGCATACTACACCTAATTGCCCAGCACTTTCTGCAAGTTGGGAAGCATGCTTGCCTGCTTGAGCATTCAGCACTCAACCCTTCTTGTGCAGACAGCAAAGAAAACAGTGAGAAATAATCATAACTTGTAAAGGGAAATGCAGAAATTGTCTAAGTCTGCAGAGGAAGCAAAGACAGGATCCTTCCCTGTAAGGTACTGATACTGACAGTAACAAATTACAAATATATTGAGAGTAAACTATTACAGGAACTTGAGGATTTATATAGGTGTATTTCACATTTGTATTATTTATTATTTGAAATATGAAAGGATGTCCCCCCTCATTTAAGCTGGGGAAGCTGGTTCTTGCTGTACCAACACAGTTTCTGATAACCATGAAACATTTGAGAAAGGCAAGGGGACAACACTATAAGCCCTCCAAATAAGTTCAGCAACAACTTTGCCTCTTAACCTGGAATTTACAAGAGATTCAACTGAACAAATTGAAGACTGATTGCTTCTTTGCATCAGAGAAAGTTTCGTGTTAGCCAAAGAAAACACTATTAGAGTAATATAATTCATATTGGTGTAGACACACAAGAAATGCAAAACATCTTTAAACTCCTTGCTATTTAAGTGTCTGCTGTTTTTTGCTTGAAAACTAAAAAAATGTTGCCAGTAATTCCCACTGTGCACAGACACATGAATGTAAATACAGAGTCAATATTAAATAAGAATGATGGACTCCCTATTCTAGAGTTACAATTTGTATAAGTGAGGCACATGCACCCGTGTCGCATTTTCTCTCCTCACAGAATGAATTCACAGGTTCTAGAGGTGCGGCAGAAAATTAGTAACAACCAAAAACACCAAACCACCAAAAAAACCCTGAAAACACAATAATATAATTTCATTCTAAATCCATCCTCTGAAGACTTAGTACCAACCTGGTGATAACTAACAAATGGTTTAATCAATAACATGACTATCAAAAAAGAAAGAGTAACCTTTAATATTTGCCCTTTCCTGATTTGTCCTCATCTCCCATTCTTTTTAGCACCTTTGAAAAAACATGTTTCTCAGGACCATTTACAATTTTGCATAATTTTTATAAAGTCTACTTTTCTTAACTTTGTGAATGAAAATGGCAAAAACCCTTTCAATCCCATACCTTGCCACTGCTGGAGGAATTTTTTACTTAGTATATCCCTAGTCTGCAGTTAAATCACTGGGCCCCCACACTGGTTTTGTGAAAACTACTATGGAAGTGGTTTAGAGGTCAGCTGTGCAAAATTAATGTACAGTACAACAGGCTGCATAAAAATGTATGAAAGGAAGCAGCCCTCTATGGAGAGTAGGAAGAAGCAGCCTTCTCTTCAGTCTTACCCACCATTATTTTGGGCTTTTTATACAAAGATACAGATGCCAGTTTTCTTTATTTTAGAATAAAACTGTTCAGTAAAAGAAAGTTCCAGAAATTTCCTGAGTTTAAACTAAGTGATTGAAATTTCAAGGTAAACTGATCTAATCACTGCATTAGATTACAAAATCATTTATTCTTAAAGTTAAAAAAAGGTTGTTACGCTTCTAAGACTACAATATATATAAGCACATTTACAGATTATGTGATCACTCTATAGCTTAAGATAATACATACATACCAAGTGCTTATTAAACTGATTTAAAAAACAGATTAGTTTAGATTTTATTCAAGAAAATATTAACTAGATCTAAGGACAGACTACAAAGGAAGAAACAAAAACTAAAATGTAAAATTTTTAAGTGTCTAGAACACACATGTTGACAATCTCAGATCTAAACTACTCATAAACACAAAAAAAAATTAAAACAATTTAAATATTCTACCTGAAACCCAATAGCTACTTTTGACTGTATACTAAAAATGTCAATCTACAAGTAGTTTATTAATATTTCAACTAAAGTAAATTTCTGTTCAGGCATTAAGACAAAAATGTAAGGAAATATCACTGCAGTCCAAGATCAGTGATCTAATACAACTAAACTTTTGTTTCAAAACCTGCAAGGTCTGCAGTGATTGTTTAACTCTGCCTCTATTATATCACAAATTCAAGGAAGTAACCTAACGTAGCTCTGCTTCATAGAAACCAATTTATTTCTATTTAGTATCCAGGCAATACCCACTAGAAGAGCAGTGCTAGCATAGGACAACAGTGCCTGCAGAAGCAAACAAGCATTTCACTGATGCTGGCTACCTTACTTGATTTAGGTTCAAGGGCTGGTCTTGGTGTATTTGAACACGACTGCCAAAGGCACTCAGAGCTTGGATGAAGTTGCTTCACAGTAATTTACACACAAATACCTAACAGCATTATTAAGTCAGTTGCAATTTCTTTTATTAAAAAAATTATCTAGGGAAGAATTATAGAGAGAATAATAAAAGCCAATATCCTTAAAAGAAAGGATACTAGGTAATTACAGAGACTGGTTGGCAGGTTATTACCTCCTCTACTTGCACAGAGAGGCGTTTGAGACCACAAGATAGAGAATACATTCACGTGTTCTAGTTGCCTTTTTATTAAGCAAGACAGTCTCACACTAAGACCAACCTCAAAAAAAAATTACAGTCTGAAAAAACTTCCTGAAGTATCTCTATTCTTGAAATAATAAGGATAATGGAATTTTATTTCTATATTGCCACTTCTGTTAACCAAACTGTAATGAATTAATGAGTAGACTATAAGTTATGGAGAGAATACTTTTTGCTGAGAAGACATCACAGCGATATTCTACAGAAATAGGCTAAAACCTGGCTCAACTGAAACAAATCAAAAACAGCCTCACCAAGTTCACTCTTTCACATAGTTTTGTTTTTCCTTGTAGCCATATTAAGACATTTTAAGATACCAAGAGTGTCCAGAAATACAGTGCACCCCCATGTTGGGCAAGAAAAAGAAAACCTAACTAAACAAAACAAAAAATACCCAACAAATCAACCAAAAAACCAAAGCCACAAAAATAAAAATCATCTGGCAGTATCCTAGTTAAATATACCTGCCCTTGAATATTATGCCAAAACTGTGCATCTCCATGTTCACAGAGCACACAAGATTTCAAGTTTAATCCACCTTTCTCCTGCTTTTCAGTAAAGCATGATGCTAGTGCTGTGATGACAGAAACTCCTTTTGTGTAAATTTTTCTACCAAGTCCTTCAATAAAATATTCACTTGAAATTTACATTATGTAAAAAGAAATGTGCATATTTTTTCTGTTATTACAGATTACAGAACCTGGTTATTGGGTAACAAGAGGAATTAGAATTCCATTTACCCATTTAATACCTATTAATCAAAATTCCTCAAGAAAAATTCTGCCCTCCATTATGAGAAAGCTGCTTTGAGTAACAGCAGACATATTTGGACCTGCCATTTTTCCACACACACAGTGGGAAACACGATGGCTCTAGCCCACAATATCAAGTAGTTCTGTTCCCACCGAATCTTTGCATTATTCCTTTCAGGATAACTTGCCCTTTAAAGTTTGCACATGCAAGGTAAAGTATTGTCTCCCTCTAAGTATACAGTCTTTGATCTCGCCTACAAGCCTACACCTTGTCTGTCAACTCCTGTTTCAAGACATATGTTATGTCCACATTACTTCTACCTAGAACAAGCAAAACAATTAGTGTCTCACTGAATCAGGTGGAATTCCTCTGTACAAGCTTCAGAACAGCAAGCACAAATAGCAAATTTAGACCTACCGCAAACCACCCAATATCTTAAGAGTTAGCAGCAAAATCACCTCACACTGCTCATTCAGTTCTGCTCTTGTTTTATTTTGTTATGTATAATAATTCGGTTTTTCAACATAACTATCTGAAAATAGAAATATCTGTGCTGGCATTTACCTTCATGACCAAGATGCCCTATGAAAAATACACACATCCTACTGTGCATAGTCATATACTTTTTTCTGCAGAATTATGGACTAGTCACTCAAGCCATACAGTTGTAATTTATATGCATCAGCTGCTCAGAATGCGTCTGAACTGCATTTAAAAGAAATTAGGTTTCATCTATCTTTTATATCATGCTACAGCTGTCAAGATCCCTGTCACCACATTGCGCACAGATTTTAAAATCAAAGTCATCCAGCACCACTGCACTCATCCAGGGAGCTCAAAGAAACAAACCTGTACTCCTATGGAAAGCCAGAGCCAGTGCAGGAGCTTGGCACACAATTAACAGGGTGATAGTCTATCTGGCAAGCAGGGGAGAGAGTTAAGCCAAAGATACTGATAAGGAGCTCTGATGATATACATAAATAAATTTAATTTTAAAATCAATTCTCACATAGATATTTAAGTAAGCATGTAAGTATTTTATATACCAGTTCTTCTAGCCCTTTACATACTAAAAGGCATATCAAAAAGGCAAAAATCATACAAAAAGCAAACATCTTGAATTAGAAGCCAAGTATTTTATGACAAGATGAAAACTCAAAATTGTCATGCAAACACACACATGTTAAAATTTGACTGTTCCTTTGTCTTCACAGAAGTCTATCAATCGCTACCAGAAGGGAAGAAAGAAGATGGTCATATATGAACTAAATTCTACTCATTTAAAATTGCAGGTATTTGTCACAAGAATTTCACAAAAATTTATGTAGTCAAACTGTAGCAGCCTACAGACTTAATTCAGGATTAAACATTTATAAATTAATTGTGTCTTCCTCTGCTACTGCACGCATCATCAACAGATTTTTACATTCAGGTTGCCACCATCAAGTTGCCAGTCTTCCCTACAGATTCTACAAGAACAAAGGACAGAATAACACCCTTCAACATTTCTCCCCAAAACCTGAATGTAAAATTTAAAAAATAAACAAACCCAAACTCAACACACCAAATCAACAACCCTAACTATACTTCACAATGTTTTTACAAGAACAACCTCCATACCTTGAACAGTACCACAAAAAACTAACACTAATCTATGTCCAAGATTTTACAACTTACTAAATCTTTATAGAGATAATTATGCCTGCAGTTCATATTGCCTAACCTGTAACAGTAAATAATACATGGTTTAAACATTTCTTCCACATTTCTAAGGATAAAAACTGCACAGAAGTAAACAGAATCACAATAATAAATACTGAACAACAGAGTTGCTTTCATTTTCTCAAACACTAACAAATTTAACTATCTTCCCCCTCACCTTACTAAAAAAAACAGATAGACCTGATCTTAAAAAAAATTATCTGGTTTTCTATACTTTAAGCAAGTACTATTCTACAGCTACCCAAGAATCTTTTGTACGACAGCCTGAAACTACACTTCCTGCCATCTAAAGTTTGGAAGAGTTACAATCAAGGAGTACTAATATTGCAACATTAGTAAGAAATAACTAGAGCTTTTTTAAACTAAAAATACTATTTCAGTAACTAAACCTATAAAAATTTAATCTAATGTGAAAGAAATAACCGAAGTTCAACTTTTAAGACTTAAGAGAATCAGAACTGATTGGCAGTTCCTGACAAATATCAGCATTTGCCCTTGCAGAAACATGCTTGCAGGGAGAAGAAAGGTAGGTAAAAGTAGGGATTCATTCCATGCAGGAAAATGAAAAAAAGCACATATTGAACACATAAATCACACAATCAGAACGCACTAAAAACCTGTGCAAACGAACTTTAAAAACTAAGGGTTTAACACTGGAGAATGTAGCAGCCTTGTTATTTCCTAGTCTTGTCACACTGAGGTACTACACACTGTACAGTTACTGTGTATCTTCTGCAAGTGTAAGAGCCCATTGTCACGCTTCAGTCTGCACTTCATTTCAGGTGAATGCAAGTACTTACAGGCAGCAAATTATTTCTGATGAAAAGGGAACATCAGATTTGTATACTCATAAAGTACATGCATACTGCCCAATCTAGGAATGGATTTCTTATTACACAATATACTTCCAAATAAAGCCTAAACATTGACTTTGAATACGATCATTTTTAAAATCAGATTAGTGGCAGGAAATTATTTATTAGGAACAGGGTTTCCTGTACAAGTAGTATCTTAACATCAAAGACACCAATTATTTATTGATGTCATTCATGTAAATATAAAATTTGATAGCTTCCCTACATTCAAACTATTTGCCCTCTTTTAAATCTGTGAAATGCCCTTTTGATTTGCATCTGGATGAATTAAAAACTGCACCTAAAATCACATATGTACTCTCGAAGCTATTCAGCCTCTTATTAAGTAGTAGCAAAATTAAGTCTCAAGAGTTTCCTGTTAACAAATGTTCTTCACTAGATATCAGTCATTTCATGTGGCCACAGGTGAAATCCACTGATGAGCAAATCCATGCCAAATAACACAACTAAAAGAGCAACAACAGCCCTAAAAGATGCAGTATCAAACTTGTATCCGTTAGATTGATGAAAAAAGAAATTCCTATGTGCCTATCAGATGATTAAGGCTTAAGCAAATTTAAGAGAGAAAAAACCTAACAAAGAAAACAGACCTAGAACTGATCTACGTTCTTGCAAGTGTAGCTACATATCCTACTAAAATACACAGCATAAAACTAATTGCCTCTTTAGCAATCTTCATGGTCTGCCTGCAGTAGCTGGTATGCAGAGAAAACATCAGTCATCTGGGAAGAATCCACTTATGAGTCTCTATTCTCATAGCACTCGGTTTACTAAAAGTAATGAGTTAAGACTATCATTGACTTTAAACAGAGCACAAAAGGGTTTCTTTTTTTACAGTTAGTATTTAAAAATCATGAAAAGAAAAAAATTAAGCAAGAATAGCAAAAGGCATTTTTACAGCAGCTAAGTCTATTTCAAAATGTTATGATCCACTAAAGTCTCATTCTGCACTAACTGACCACCTTAATGAAAACAACCAATGCTGGAAACATGACCTTTCTAGAAGACTATTAGAGTTGGTCCACCTTGTGGTAGAATACAAACCAGCTTTACTTCCATCACTTTGCCATATCTTTGTAAAACTTACTGAACTAAGAGATGCACTAAGCAGTGTTGCTCTCAGCTCCGTAGAGGAAAGCAACATCTCTCACTTTTTAAGTTACAACATTCCAGTGACCAAACCAACACTTTCATATTGACTAATATTAGTTCAGAAATACTGCCCACCTTTTTTTCTTTAATAGAAATAATTTAGTTTGTCAAAATGTACCCCTGATTAACAGAAATTTAACCACTCAGAACACACCAATTCCAATGTAGTTTCTGAGGTGTGCTTGTGAGTCATCAAAACACAAAAGTTTCCTTATCCAACTGAAATACTCTAAGAGAAAAGTCAGGCTACTGTTGAAAAGTATCAGCATTTCTTAGGCAAGAAGAAAAAAATATTTCTACGTTGCTTAGCATCCATACAATTAATGAGACACAAGAACAACAGTTCCTCTTTTGGAGGCAGTATAGCGGTGGATCAAAACCAACCACAACCTGGGGACATGTCTTGTTTCACAGACATGCTTTAAAATACTTCACTTCTACACACAGGACTATTTTTTTCACATGAGTAATGAAAGATAAGCAGCACATGCTCCACATCTTCTCTTAACCAATTTACATCAGTATCACAGATAAGATTTTAAAACAGCAGTATTTGTGACTGCATGATGATCCTAGAGAGCTTTTGTCTTGCAAATACTACCCAAAACTGAGTCTGGGCATGAGTCTACTCTCTTCATTGTGACAAACAGTCCTGTAGCCACCACCCACATGAAACTACTCATGGAAACCAGGCAGCAGGAGCACACGTTACGTGGAATAAAGAGGAACCAATCACTGCACATACCTGTGTGCTTCACCATGCAAAGATAAACTCAAGGACTCAGTCACCACAAGGCAAACAAAGCAATAAAACCACTGCCAAGCTCAGGATTTTATGGTGAGACTGAAAGATGAAGGATCCTATTTTATCAAGTCACTCAAGCTTATCTACACTTCGTTGCCTGTTAGTCACTATCACCCTTCCAATCCCAACACACACAAACCAACCTGCTCTGCACTCCAATGACTGAACACCATTCCTAGCTGTGTTGCCACCTTAAAACTAATGCAACTTGGGGATACAGGACCCTTCTTGCTCTGCAGCAACTATTAGCAGAACAAACACTTGGACACACCTTTGCAAACTCACCCTCAACATCTAGTATTTCCAAAATTTCTAGCATAAACAGATATGCAAAGCCATAGCTGTAGTTGGCAAACTGACATATCCAGCTATTCTCATAAATTTGCAAAGCAAATGACCTGGCAATAATTCTTCTCCCTTGCTTCCCCTGGTAGTTGGGAATTACTGTGAACCTAATAAAAAGGTGATCTAGCAACAGAAATAGTTTATGAGTTAATAACACCTATAATAGCCTGTTGATTTATTATTTTCAAATTGATCCATAAGCTTTACAGATAGACCTAATGAATTGAAACTTTTCCTAACAAGCATACATTTTAGAGCAGCCATTCTTATCACGAACCCAAAGATAAAAAGAACACTTATCAGAGAACTAGGAGTTATTATGGCTAGCCAGTATACTAGTACTTGCTTTTGATTAATATTGTTCACCTAACTTCAGCATGCTAAACCCATGGCTCAGGAATAGTTTGAATAAATTACCAAATATCTCCAAGTGGTAAGTTACCCTATGCTAAAATAATAAAGTATATAACTGCAGGGGAATTAATGGAAAACAAACAAGTAGCACTGATTTACAGAGACAAAGAAACCCCACCTCAGAATATTTCTGTCAAAAATGTTAACAGTATTTCTAAATTAAAGACAAACAAAATGCTCCCATTTACAAGGCACACATTTCCACCACCATTTTAAAAACTTCTGAACAGCAGAAAACATTCTAGGTAATTCATACAGGGATCATTCCCTCAATGTGATTTCAAGGACCTGAAGTTTTTTCAGCATCAGGAGTTTTAGGAGGCTAAGCAAAGCCCAGAAGTGAATGGAATGCCTGCCACCCAAGTTATGCTCTGCTGGATGAGAGCAGCTGCAGAGTCTCCTGCAATCCAAGTCATGTGCAAGCACTGTAAATGAAGTTCCCTCCTGGGCTATATAAAAGGGCATCTCTCCCAGCAGTTGCCACATCATGAAAATGATGCATACAAACAAAACCCCAAAATAAACACTTTAAAACAATGGCTTAAATGACTGCATAACTGAACTCGGCAGCTGGAGACACAAAGCATTTCAAGCAGCAAATCATGCATTTCTCACTTGCAAAAGTCCTAAACTATATTCTTATTAGCAAGCTCCACATCACACCTAGCAACCAAGTTTGGGCAACAGACTCATGTTGCCAGAGGTCAGACAGCAAGTAAATAAATATAGCAGAGATAATAAAAGCAGAAAGGATCACCAACACCCGCTATGCAGACAGGGCTTCAAGTATTAAATATACTTTCTACCACTGATTTCACACAATACATAATCTAAGTCACTGAATATGGATAATACTGCCTCACCTATTTAGACTACTCAGACCTGTTCTCAGGGGCTTTTCTGCCAAACTGTTTAAATGGATTTAAAGTCACGTTTTTTGTACAAGAAATAGAAGAAAAGAGGAGGAAGACTCACCAGGGTAATCTGGGCAATTTAATTTATCAGTAATACTGGTATTGCATACATTTCACTGAAAACTAGTTTACAATAGATCAAAAAAACTTCATGACTCTGAAAATAAAAGGGAATTAATAGCCTGTACTTCAGAGGATAAACTCTGGAGGTGAAATATTGTAATTCTTACAATCTGATGCTTAAAGGAAGGAAGTATTCTAGAGAAAACATAGTAACTGACATTAAAAAAAGTCACAGCTTGGTATCTTCCAACCGAGAAATATTAAATCAAACTACATGTTTTTACCCTACCACAAAAAAAAGCTTTTTTATATCTTAACACTGAAAATTTTCCTTTTTCTCCGTGAACACTCAATTTATCCCCACCTAGCTCTAAGCAGACTGAATTTATGATGATGTTGTTCTAAAGAAGTGGAGAAGTACTAGATGCCAACAAAGATTACAGATCACATGAAAGGTAACTCCTAAGCATTGTGTCTGCATAAATAAACCCACTCACTTCTTTTATTTGGACTGTTACCTCAACCAATCCCATTACAATAATCAAGACAGCAAGGGCTCAGGAATTAGATCTAAAACAACAGACTTCTTACATGTCTCCCAAATGTACCCAATTTGTTTGAGTACATATGCACAATGCATATACACCTTTTGAAACCTTTTCCTGAACTCAGGAAAGGATGATGCCCAGAGGATGAACAAGCAGAGTATTGAGGGAATCCAAACACAAGTACCAAAACTGGAACAGGAACACATTTACAGGCATCCCTATTCCACTCACAGAGGACATCGGGAGAAAACAACACCAGCCAGAAGAAAGTAACACATGGACAAAAATCGCCAGTGAGGACCTACACTGGGACAGAAGCCAACTCCGTGCCACCCACAATCGAGAGACCAAGAGGAGTCGGGACCCAGACCCACGGCCGTAGCGAGCTCTGCGGCCACGGGCAACCGCGATTGGACAGCCCCACGGCAGCAAGTATGTGAAGAGGCAAAGAAGAGCCCCTCCCGATCCCGGACAGCCCTAGGAGCGGCGGGAGAAGGGACCAGGCAGCCCACTACTGCACTGGCGGCCGCTTTTGTTCTCTATCGAGACCGGCACAGACCCATCGGCTGCGCCCGCTCCGGGCCGCCTCGAAGCGCTCATCCCGGGGGAGACCCCACTACCTCTTTTTGGCCTGGGGAAGCTCTCGTGCAGGTGAAAGATGACCTTCTCCACAAAGTGCTGAATGTTGCTGTGCTCAGGCCCTCTGACAAACACCATCCAGTCGTGGGTGAAGCCCTCCACGGTGGGTTTCTTCCTGACCTGGGCTCGGTGTCCCAGCTCCAGCTTCACCTGGACGGCACACTGCGGGGGGAGAGGCGGGGAGCGGCCGGTGAGCGCCCGAAGAGGCGGAGATAGGGCGGGCGGCCGGGGGGAACCGGCCCCATCGCGAACGATGCGGTGCCACACGAACACAGCGGTACCATAAACACGGCAAAAAGATTTGGGGCGGGAGGAGAGTGGGCAAAACCAGCAAGACACCGCTGCAACAACGAAAAAAAACGGCCCCGCAGGCGAGGGCGTAGAACAGCGCTCGGTGTCACCAGGAGGGCGCGGGGAGGCGACCCGGGGTCCGCTGTCAGGGACGCACCGTCCTCCCCTCGTCGCCTCCGCGCTCGCTGCCCGCGCTGCAGCGGCAGGACCACGGCTCCCTCCAAGTGCGTGCGCGCGCCGCGCCACCGCCGGGAGCAGCAGGAGGCAGGGAAAACCGCACGCGAAGAGAAATTCCCGGTCACGCCAACCCCTTCCCGGCGGCGAGCACCCGGCGGCGCCGGGCGGAGGGCCGAAGGAGACCCGCTGTACTCACTCACCGAGCCGGCCATGCCTGGGGCACCGGTTCCGCCGGGGCGCTCGCTGCCGCCCCCCACCCCCACCGCGAAGCCCTAATTCATGAGGACGTGGAGGAGATGGCGGGCGCGCAGGGAAGCGGAGGGCGGGCGGTGGGCATCCTCTGCTTCGCTGCTCCCACCGGCTGCGGCGGCGGCTGCTGCTGGCTCTGCCTCCCGGCTCTAGCTCCCGGCGCTCGCGCTCCCGCTCCTCACTCCCCGCGCTCGCACTCCCCGCCCGCGGCAGCCCCGGCGCTCGCCCCAGCCCCGCCGGCCAACGCAGCGCCCGCCGCGCATGCGCACCGTGCGCCTGACTGACACGGAGCGAGGGACACAGTTGTATGTGCGGGAGGCGGCACCGCGGCGGGGCGGCAGCCAATGGCGAGCGAGATTCCTCGCCAGGCCCCGCCTCCGCCCCGCCCCGCCCCGCCCGCCCTTAAAGTAACAGGTAGCGGGGCCGGGACGGGTCCGCGGCGGCGCCACGCGCCAGCCTCGCTGTGGGCGCAGCTCCCGGCGGCCACGGAGCCCTCGGCGAAAGGTTTCCCTCTGCCAGAGGTACTCTCGAAGCTCCAGACCTCCGCCTCTACCTCGTGTATCGTCACAAACAAACAGTTTTGAAAAGCCCCCATGAATCCTCTTACAAAAACAAAGAGAGGAGGACAGGAAGGGAATGCCTGACTTGCACAGGGATGGCAGTTGATGATGGGCACATAGCAGGCAGGAAATGACAAACGGGATCCTTTAACACATGTTTGTAGCACCAGCTGCTATTTCTACCGGTCACGGGCTGAGAGTCTCTTAAAACACGGTTACTACCTCAACCATTTCCATATCCGTTCCGTACTGTAGGACATAAAGTGCGGATCATGCCACGGGAGTATGCCACTGAGAAGCTGGAAGTGATTTACCCTGAATGTCTAAATCACGGCGCTGACGTTCGTGAGATGATTATTTTCCAGCCATAAAATTGTCAAAAACTGCCTGTAGTAACGTTTGACACTCTGAAAAGTTATTTAGTCTGTTCGATAATCACATTTTTGACAATCTTTACGATGGCAATGATAACCCAGTGACTGGACACTCAGCAGAACGATCCATTCCGCCAGCAGCATCCACACACAGATGGAACACTCTCCCTGGGCCTTCCAGGTGTCACCAAGAGATGGCGCGCCAAGTCCTCGCCATAATGTCCTCATTTGACCTCTCCTATATCCTCTCTTTTCACTTCGGGAATAAGAAACGCACATCGTCGAAATTTTAGCATGATTTGAGAATTCCTTCGAAACTACTGAGCTGCACCTTCCTTTTCTTACAGATGTTGCAAGCCCTAATTAATAAAATCACTACCAAGAACTCAAAAGGATGAATACAATTTGTAAAAATTCCACAAGTTGCAACATGACTTGAAATGTATTAACATTAACCCCTCATGTATACGAATATCCATGTTTTAAAATTCCGATGTGCAGATCTAAAACTTCACATATCTTCTAATAATCTTGCATTAAGCAAGCCAGCAAATAGAAGAACTCCTGCTGAGTTGATAAACCCATCAAAGCTGATTCTGATAACTTTAAAACTTTATTCTTGAGTAAGGATTATGCATCTGAGCAAGGACAGAGAGGCTGTACTACAATCGAGCTTGGGTTTCCAGTTGTCAGGACCCATCTGAACACCATCTTCCTAACTTGGGATTCTACTGGAAAGAATGGAGCTGGATCATCGTCTGGAGTTCTATACTGACATTTATTTCCTCTGTATTTTGACAAAATTATTTTTCCTCTTAACTTAGAATAGGACTGAATCAGTAGAAACTGTTGTCTTATAATGCATATCAGTGTCATGGTGGAAATGCTTCTATTACCTAACTTCATTCATTCAAAGTGTCATTTTAGCTACTTAAGTGAGACCCGTTAAGTATTCATTACTTAGAAACATCTGCTGATCCAGGCTCAAATTTGGAAAAGAAAAGGAAGTTGTTTAATATTTGTCAGTTGTGAAGCGATGTTGATTTTTAAACAACAAAAAAACCCCAAACACAGCACTTGCATTCAAGCTGAAGGGGTTGAGATGCAATTACAGCCATGATTTAAAATCTAAAAGTTTCACAAATTCCAAATATAATCTTTGGCTGACAGGAGCAGAATCAAAGAACAATCTTGAGCTGTTAAGTGACAAATTGGTGCAACTATTTACTTCATTTTGGATTAACAGTTAAAATAAACATTCTTTGATCTCATTATAGCAGATGGATGCAATTATGTGCATATGAATGTCCAAAGACACTGGCTCAAAGAACTACAGATTTATAAAGGTGAAGGAAATTTTCTGCAAGTAATATCCAGTGCTGCTTAAACAAGGTTTACCACAGAATAATTACTCAGCTGCTGGAAAATAAAAGATATTGAAGCTATGTTCTTAGAGGTATTTAACTACCTAAAGGTTCATGTAGTCAATTCCTGCAATGCTACAAATGCTTGTACTTTTTATGTGTACTGAAATAACCGATATAGCTGTAGGCTTCCCAGGAGGCACCAGTCGCCGTGTTCAGACATCTTCAGACATATCCATATCAAGCTGTGACATGGGATGCACAGATCCCACATCCCTGACTTCCATGGAACATGAGTCAACATTTCTGCTCAGTATACAGCTAACTGTGTATTGAGCATAGGTGTGTTAGTGCAGCATTACATCTGACCCAACAGCAGCTGTCCTTCATAGCTATTCTGTTAGTGATTCCACAGGTGAAAGGAATTGCTGCCTTTCTGTATTTTCTTATACAAGGCAGATATGTCTCATAACACAAAAAAAGAAGACCATTTCCCAGCTTACTTGTCTTCAGTATTTCAAACACAGATGTTTTAAATTTCTATTTGAAGTTCAAATTTTGTGACCCAAGTATATTGACTGACTCTTAAATGGGACTTGTTTTCAAATGTTTCAAAAAAAGCAATGAGCTGAAAAAGCTAATATTACTGGCTATAAAGGAAACCAGAGTGCTTTTTAACTATATCAACCATCTGAATTTCTCTGCATTTGAGAACTTTTCATTTCCTTATGTGGACAATATAAAAAAACCATAGCCATTCCTGATCCAAGCCAGATATTGATTATAATGGTCTGAACCAGAGCCAAAATTTAAAATAAGCCTATTGCTGATCTTACACATACAACAAGGAATATGTCTAAGTTTCTTTGGAATGCCACTCTGGCTGCCAGGAACTAAGGACAAAATACTCTGTCCGTATTGGCTTTCTTTGGTTAGCTACATAGGATGAACAAATGCCAAGCAGCCTGAGCCAAATGTGTGCCTGTTTTGAAGTTTTATTGGCTTGTCCATTTGTAATCACCAATTAGATAGAAAATAAGCATTCTAGCTAGAAACATATTAACCCCCTTAACAATAGAAAAGATCTTCAAGACCAAGGGCTGCATGATTTAGAAAAGAATATAAAATAGTTTATAACTCACCACTGGTCACCTCAGAGGGATGTAGTAAAAACAAAAGATAAATGCAAAAAGGGGGTCTTGGCTATGCAAAATATTACAATATAAAAGGTTAAAAAAATTTTTTTTTCAGAGGCCTCTAGGTACATATAAGGAAATTTGTTGAGAGTGGAAAAGTTTTGTTGAGAGACCTACAAGGAAGTATTTAGAGTTTTATTTCCTCACAGTGGTGGAGCCCCTTGAGTAAATACTCCCATTAGTCAAAGAAATAAAATCAAATTCTGTACTGTGTTTAGACCTGTGCAATGACCAAGTTCAGGGAACTTGTTTTGGATTTCCACAACCACAGCTGGGACAGTCTGATCACACGTGCAAGCGAGATGTTAGGGAGTAACTTCACTGAAATCAGTGTTCTCACTACTTGGCCTGACAGGAAATCTCCACACTGGCAATCAGCCAAGGAGTGTAAAGCAATTATGTGACCATCTTCCCTCTGCATCAGGTTCTTGTGGCAGCAGCAACCTCAGTTTGAAATCCAGTCATGGCACCAAAAAGACTGTAGTGGGTTGACCCTGGCTGGATGCCAGGCACCCACCAAAGCCGCTGTCTCATTCCCCTCTGCAGCTGGACAGGGGAGAGAAAATTTAATGAAGGGTTCATGAGTTAAGGACAGAGAGAGATCATTCATCAAATACGTCATGGGCAAAACAGGCTTGAATAAGAGATACTAATCAAATTTATTACTAACAAAATAAGACCAGGATAATGAAAAGCAAAAACAGACAAAACCACACATTCTCCTCACCCCTCCCTCCTTCCCAGCTCTACCTCCTCCCCTCAGCAGCGCAGGGAGACAAGGAATGGGGGTTATGGTCAGTTCATCACATGTTGTTTCTCCCACTGCTCAGGAAGGAGAGTCCTTCCCCTGCTCCAGCGTGGAGGCCCTCCCACAGGAGACAGTTCTCCACAAACTTCTCCAATGTGAGTCCATCCCATGGGTAACAGTTCTCCAGAAACAGATGCAATGTGGGTCACTCTTCCATAGGGTGCAGTCTGTCGAGGACAGGCTGCTCCCTCTCTTCACAGGCCTCCCACGTTTTCACAGCCTCCTCTCAGGCATCCACCTGCTCCAGTGTGGGGCTCCTCCATTGGCTGTAGGTGGATGTCTGCATTCCCATGGTCCTCCATGGGCTGCAGTGGCACAGCTGCTTCACCATGGCCTTCACCATGGGCTGCAGGAAATCTCAGCTCTGGCACCTGGAGCACTTGCTGCCCCTCCTTCTGCACTGACCTCGGTGTCTGCAGAGTTGTTCCTCTCACATGTTCTCATCCCTCTCTTCTCTGGCTGCAATTACATCTGCACAATAACTTTTTTTTCTTCTTGAATATGTTATCACAGAGATGTTACCACCATTTCTACTTGGTCTATCCTTGGCCAGTGGCGTATCTATCTTGGAGCTGGATGGCATTGGCTCTGCCAGACATGGAGGAACCTTCCAGAAGCTGCTCACAGAAGCCACCCCTGTAGCCCCACCGCTGCCAAAACCTGGCCATGCAAACCCAATATACCACTGTATTAGTTACATCAGGTGACCATTATCCAGTGTAGGATACATAAGATGACCACCATGTCTTGGTCACAGAATACTTGTGTTATTCTATACCTTGGTTACAAGAGTATCAGAAATGTACAAGAGTACAGTACTCTCACACTTTCGGTTGTGAGAGCCATAAACCAGTCAAATCTTCTTTATTCCAAATTTCACTAGAAAATGAGTGAGGAGCTGAAATGACCTTGGTGAAAAACTCCTGGCGAAAACCAGATTTTTTAATCAGTGATAAGTATTCATATAGCCAGTGGGTCTTAGCCATCCTCATCTTTAATGAATTAATGATTATGCCCTCAGAGTGAGTCAGAAAGCAGTTTTATCCTTACTTTATGGATGGTGAATTGAAATAAAAAGACTATATTATTTAACTAGAACAACCAGATAAGGCATGAAGTGGTGAAACCAGATAAACACATTGAGAAGAAAATTTGGCCCTGAAAAAATTGGAAAAAATTAAGAAATCAAAAAAAGCACATAAGCAAAGGCAGTATTGGAGAACAGAGAAACTGAAATTCACAGCTAGCTCAACAATCAATAAGAAATTATTTGACAGATGTGGCATTTGAAAGAACACTGCAAAATTTAAGTAATACATTACATACATATTTTCAGACGTCTGGGTTTAGGAGCTTGATACACACATTTCAGAAATCTAAACAGAAATCGTATGAATGAGAAATAGCAACTTTCACGTATGATAAAGTTCTAAAGCATGATTGCTCAACATATGGGAGTCAGCCAGTAATCACAGCATTGTGAGAAAGCTAGAGGTAATTTTTATGAAGGCATAGAGGAGAACAAAACAGAATTAAGATGGGTAGACATGTTTTGCCAGTTGCTAGAGGGGGACCAGTGAATCTGTAGACTGTATACTCTGACTTGCCAAACAGGTTTCAGAAGCCCTTCCACATATAAGCTCTGTGTGGTCCACTGAATTAAACAGATTTTAGTAGTAAGCAGCTGCACTCCATATACACTCCTCCTAATGGTAGGCACCCCTCAATGAACAATGAATTTCCTATAAGAATACTTTTCATCACCATATGACATCAGTTCCAGACACTTTTACATATATTTATGATTTCCAATAAAAACTCTTCAGTTCTCCAAAAGATACAAATGCAAAAAGCATACTATCCTGATTTACTGCAATTTCCAACTTTCAGTGTTCTGATGCCTCTTTTTCCACTCATTCTCCATTTATCTGTTTCTCATACAACATATTTTAAACTGACCAAAACTATAAATCTTACCTGCTTCAGACTGCAAACACATACAAATATATGTGTGTGTGTGTGTGTAGAAAATATATAGTGTATATAAACACACAAATGTAGAACAAGAGCAGTAGTTTCCCAGCACATCATTCATCAGTGTTCTGCATTTACATCCCCATCTCAAGGAAATCCTTGAGAGACCAGGGAAAAAGGGGGCACTGATTCTTATGAAAATGGATGCCAGGAGTGTTGCAAGTCATTGGGGGAAGTTCTAGAAAGCGATACATTCTCCCCTCAGCTTCACTTACTCCAGGCTAAACAACGCCAGCTCCCACAGGTGCTCCTTGTACATTTTGTGCTACAGATCCTCCAGCAGCTTTGTTCCCCTTCTCTGGATACATGCTCCAGCACAATGTAGTGAGTGAGGGGTTGAAAGCTGAACACAGGATTCAAGGTGCAGCCTCACCAGTGCTGAGTACAGGAGATGATGCCTTCCCTGGTCCTCCTGAAGTCACATCTCATCTTGAAAACACTCACTGAGTAAATCTAAACAAATGAAATACTCTTGTTAACCTCAATGAGAACAATTGGAATACTCATCTATTTTTAATTAGTCCTGAGCAGTCTTCTCGTAGTTTTGTGACATTAGCTAATGTTCATTTAAATAAATGTAGAGTCTAATAGTCTTGTGGTTTTTGAAAAAAAAAAAAAAAAAAAAAAGATGCTGCATCATGTAAGTGAAAGTAGAATGCAGTTTGTTGTTTTGGAGTCTAGTGAGGTTCAGCTTCTATTACTTTCCCTTGGTTGTTCACAGTGTATCTCATTCATCATTGCCCATGCAGGTAGCAAGATGAACGATCAACAAACAAAGTTAGATCTGGATTGTGCAAAGGAACATCAGTCACATCTGCCTGCAGTTTACGTAAAGTGTTCACCACCTACTCACACTAGTAATGTTTGGCCCCATCATCAGACAAAAGCATTAAGGATGCGGGCTTCCAGATATTGCATCTTTTCAAAGTTACATTATCCAGCATTAGAAGGATCCACTTGTACCTGCCTGCCCATCCTGACAATAAAGCTTGAATTGTGTACTGTTACAAAAGTATTTCCACCTTGTAAGGGATATAAACTGTTACAGGGTATTCCAGAACAAGGGGACAACTTCTTTCTAATATTGTGGCTACTGCTGCCACTGATTTAATAAATCAATTCTAGTTGTACAGAGTAGTATGCAACTGGTCTCGGGTGAGGTCCTAATTTCAATGTTATCACTGCACTAGTTATTTGTTTTCATTCACTTACGTATAAATTGAAGGACTTTGTATGATCCATGAGCCCGAGAAGGAGAGCTGATGCCAAAGCTTCTTCTATCCCTTTAAAAACTCTCTGCCACAATACAATCAATGGGAAACTGAGATGCTCCAACAGTGATAGCAATTAGTGTTTGCCAAAAATATGCCTCAAACTTTCTATATTACCCTTCAGCAAAGCAAGTGCTGTACAGTTACAGGCAGTCAAACAATGCTGTGAGCCTTGCTTGCACAACACAAATGGAGTTTTTATCTATGAACTGCTACAGGATAAAATTCAGTATGGTATTTCAAGCCTAATCTTGCGAGTTCCAGAGTACTCTCTGGCAAGATTTAAGCAATTTCCACTCCTATTCATCTCAACAGCCTTTGAGGATAGAAATCATGGACTTTTTTCTAATTTCTACTCTCACACTGAACTTCCATTGAAGTCCATGGCAGCTCTGCATGTGTGGAGTGATGGCCCTTCACAGCTGACTACTGTTTGCAGCAAAAGCAGCTGCATTTGAAAGTTGAATGCATTTTAAATAAGCCTTCTTAGTAATAAAGGCTAAAGACATAGCTGACTAGGCAGGCCCATTTGCTAAGACTGTATTTCATTATCAGGATTAAGAGATTTAAAATAAATATATTTTAACAGTGGTAGGCTTTGCTGCTATTGATTTCTGCAATATATTCTAAATATATATTCCTCATTCCTTTGCTTCATGATTAAAGCTAGAATTGCTTTCTGGTTTGGATAAAATTCCATAAAAGAAATGAGATATGCAGATTAGGCCATTATCAGTGCTATTACTGTATGATTCTCATTTGGATAGTAACCTTCTCTAGGAGACCTCACAGCACATTAGAAATGCTGCCAAGAGAACTTTCTGGCATTTCTTGGAGAGCATTACCATGCATCACCCCTCATGGGATGACTGTCCCCTAACAAAACAACTTAGAATATTCTAGAAAAAGTGTAACTGGAGCCAAGAACTGCAGTCTAATTTTTCTCCTGGGAGAAAATTCACAAGCCAGAGAACAGGGCAGTTTTCAAGGATTTGCTGACCTTTTCAAAAACTCTTGTCACATGAACTGGAGGGTGGTAAACCTATTTGACAGCGCAATCCAAGCTAGCTGAATTCTACCTTTATTGTTTTCTGTATAACAGATAGGCCACATTAAGATCAGCAGTAAATTGTGTTGGAGACACCTCCCAGAAATGTCAAATTTCTTTTAAAAGGGGAAATTGATTCCTAAAATCTGCTAGGGAAAGCAGGTTTTTCAGCGTAAACTGCAGCTGATATGAACTGCTTTGAATCGAACCAGTTATGACTTTGGCACTGATGCTTCCTTAATAACCCCTAAGTATTTCTTTTATTTTAATGGAAGACCTTCAGGGTTGCAGACACTACTTTAGGCAACTACAGAAAACATATCACCATTTCACAGTCAGGCTGTACGAGCCTTGCAAGTTGAAAGGTAATCAAAAGCAGTAGCTGTAAATTTAAGTATGTCCTTTAAGAGATATCTTCTGCTTTTTTTCCTGCTTCTGAGAGACCAGTATAGAAAAATACGTTATTAAAACAGATTGAGACCATAGGACAGGAAATGATTTAGCAAAGATGAGATGGGTTCCTTCTGTCTCAAGCCACAGCTGAGCCTTTGCAGCTACCAAACACCCCTTGTGAGAGTGTTTATGTTATGTACACTCAAGGTTTTCATGCCTCAATGTCCTTAGAGGACCTGCATGAAACTCAAGGAACAGTGCTGGCAATTAGGCAACACAGTCAAGAAATCCAGAGAATGGATGTTGTATTCCCGATATCCTGATACCAAGCATGAAACCTCTGGTGAGGTGCTTCTTAAAGCAAGATGCTTCATAGTATCGACATGCTCAGAACTGCCAGCACCAAAATATTTCAAATGACTATATGCTCCTTTAACCTCAAGAGATCTCATTGCAATCTGCATCAAATTGAAAGCCATTTTGGCTAATGCTCATTTGGGCAATAGCAGACTTGGCACTGTACTCAGGACTAAAGGTCCCATCTCCAGAGCATAACATGGAACTAACGCATAGCTAGAGAAGCTTCCTTGGATAGCATGCTACTGAGACACATTTTACCTGTCTAGGCAAGCTCTGCAACATGGCAGCTATAAAAGGAAAAGCTGGTTGGCAAAAAGGCTACGTGGCAACAAACAAAAATAGTCTCTATCAAAGTGGGGGAGGAAAATTGAAACAGAACAGTAAAGAAGCACATCAAATGCACCCACACTCCCAATATCTATGTACAGCAAGAGTGGATGTGGTGGCAACTGGGACTGACTTGCTCTCAGCCCCAGCAGCATGCAAAGGAGGGACTTGACCAACTGTACTCTGAGTCATGCAGAAGACATTGTTACCCTGGAAACAGTGGACTCGAACAGGCCATGTCTGCTCTATTAGGACTTCTACTTTGTGTCAGAGAAGCCATTAATGTAATCTGTAATTTATATTATGTTTGGGAAAGGTAATGTGTGTGTGGATCAAGGGGTGGAATGTATGGATCCTGACAGGGAGACAATTGTACATCTAGGATTCAGAGACCCACATCTGAGCGGACCCGGGCAGGTGCAGTACTGTGTTGCATTGTGCTGCGCTGCATGTCCAGCGTAGTCTTCAGGCCTGTGTTATGATGCACAGGTCCCTTGGACAAACTCATTCAGCAGGTTGTAACTGAGGAGCCTGCAGGCAGCTCCCACTCACGATGGGCGATTACATCATCCCCTTAGCCTTGCCCATATCGAAAGTGCTGCATAAAGTTCTTGCACAAACATCCTTTATGAATAGAGTTTTCTTGTGAGAAAATGGCATAGTTGCTCCAACAACCAAAAAGAAGGAAACTCTCTCTCACTGCAGTGTGCCATGGGAAAATCCATAGGTTCATGGAATACTACATGAATGGAGGATTGCCACTACCTGAAGGGACACAAACCTTATGTGTTATCAGGATTCTTCTTTCTGTTCTATCAGCTATGTTATTAAGCCATTTGCTGTCGAACAATTCTTACTGAGATTCAGAAGCAGTCTCACACTGCCGTGCTCTGCCACATCATCCCCCACACTCCCTGGTACAGACTACAGTCAGATACCCCACTCTCACCCTTCACTACTGGAAAAATACTCAGCTGTGTAACTTTTTCACTGAGCCAAACTTACTGGGTAATCACAGTAAAATTCCCACAACATATGCTCTGTCTTCTGTTTATCTGATCTGCATGTGAAGACCATAAAGGCATTCATGTCCACCAGAAGCCTTTTTTATCTGTTTCCAAGCAAAACTAGCAATGGCCAAAATTATTACCTAGTTTGCAGTATAACTTCTCCATTCTCATTTCTCTAGCCTGACTGAATAATAACGATCTCCTAACTATTCAAATAGATAACCATCCATACTTATTTACAAAACATCATCACAAATTTTTAACATATTTAAGATTTGGTGAATTCACAGACCAATTCAACAGGTTTTGGATCTACCTGACACTTAGGTTACCAAGAAGCATAAAACAGGCCCAAGTCACTTCAGACAGCAGTGTTATGTCTTACCATGTCTCAAGAATTAAACAGAGAATGTGAGGCCCAAAGTATAAAAAAATATCAATAACAAACCATCCTGTCACTAGCAAGATGTTCTTAGATGAAGCAGAAAGCGTGGAATGGGAAGAGGAGACTGAACACTGCCTTTGGATTGATGTCATTGCCTACGGTCACCTAGAGATGGACCGAAATTCATCTCTGTGAAAGGTCCTACAGGTCCTTTTACCTCAAGCAGCAAGCAGCAAGCAGACATGGGAGCCCATCTTGGGCAGAGTGTACTGAGCCAAAAGCAACATCACAAATCCTTGTATGTGGTGTTTGCAAAGAGTTGCTGCAGAGAGGTCATGGATAAAGCAAGCAGTCTACACGACCTATGGAATCTGACTGATCTTGCCTTTGTATGTAGACATGGAGGCAGCTCAAGGGAACACAGTTTTGATCTCTGAGTCACTTCTGGGCTTTTAGTGACTTTTGGAAGTGGCACTGCACGTTTTTCCACCAATTCAACGCGGGCAGTGGCAGGGCTCATTCAATGCCATAAACTGCCTATGGCTTTAAGTGGTGAAACTGGAAACAATATATCCCTGACCTTTCTAAATGAAGAAACTGATAAAAATGCTAGATGGAGTCATCTACATTTACTTTTATTTCCTTGTTGTCAGCATTCCACTACTTTCGGCTCAAACCAACTCAGAGCAGACAACCTTGAGAGAAAGTAATCTAACCACTTTCAAACAGATTCCTTTCAAAATATTTGATTTTTTCAGAAGATATTTTTACTAAGACCCATTCTTATGTTATATATGTCTTGTAGAAGCTGCCTGTTGCTTTGATGTTTGGGAGTAGAAGTGCTATTTTGTGTTAAACTAACAATCTTAATTGAGAATACCACCTCTTTTGTCCCAGATGTTGTGGTTACCTGTTGGCAGCACAGCAGTTACCAAAATGCATCAGAACTGAGCTTAAACTCTTCTTCATCTTTGAGAAAGTTGCAGACTCGATGTTCTTAGAGGTCTTTTCCAACCTAATTGGTTCTGTGATTATGTGATAACATGCAGCAATAAGAGCATAATTTATTCTTCATGTCCAGGGTCTTTCTTCCTGATGTCCCTACAGTTTGCTAACGAGTGACTGCCAAAGCATTTAGCAGGCTGAAGACACCCTACGGTAATTTGGAAGCTGTTAAAGATTTGTTTGCATTCGGTAAGGAACCACCTCGACCTTTACAGCACCAGGTCAAGCACTCCGTCCTCCCGCGGCTCCTTCCGCCGCCGCCGCGCCTGCGCCACGCTCCGCGCAGGCGCCCTGGGCGGGGCGGGCCGTGCTGAGCGCGGAGGGGCCGCGCCGGGG